>CAAAJI010000019.1:0-102394 GCA_900642245.1 Fragilaria radians
CTAAGGATCAAGAAGCAAATCCCTAACACATAAGGTTGTAAGCAATAACAGTTTAATAACAAAATATTATACTAAGAGATGTGTGTGTGTACCGGTGTAAGAAGATGTCCTGTACCGTTAGTGCATAGTCAATAGTAGTAGGATCATCATATCCTTATATTGACTCATCTACCTATGGATAGCTACAAGTAAACTATTATATTCTGTATTGAACAAAAGTTTACTATGGTTAACTTAGTGAGGCATAGCTATTGCTTATAAATGCAGAGTATTGTTATACAATCCAGGGCCGGATCTAAAGTAAAACGGTTATAACAATGATGTAAGTAAAGATTTAAAATAGAAGACACCTCTTTAATTTTGAAGAGTTGAAGGTCTAAACTAATTTATCCTTATGGATAGCCAACTTGTCCTTATGGACAAGGTTGAAGCAGCTTGTCTAAACAGTTGGGAAGAAACTTAGAACAAGATTGCAAATCTTCAAGATTCATCAGGAAGATCTCTTGAGAACATCTCTTGAGAGAAGTTTCAAGATTAGACAAGACTAAGAGAACAAACAAAAAAATAGTTTATATTTTATTTGTGTCTACTTTCTATATCTCACCGTAGAGCACAGTGTACTAAATGCTACACCAGCACAAATAGTCTTTGGACGAGACATGCTACTTGATTTATCTTTTGCTATTGAGTACAAAGAAATCAGAAAACGTAAACAAGAGGCCTCAGATGCCAACACACATAAAGAGAACTCAAAAAGAGTTAAGCATGAATATAAAGTAAATGATCAAGTATTGCGTTACAGAGGGATACTTCAACAAAAGGTAAGTCCAAAACGAGATGGACCGTATCAAAGAGTACGAGTTTTTTTTCAACGGCACCATTAAGATGCGGAAAGGAATCCATATGCAGCGCATATCTATACGCAGATGCGTTCCGTATGTAATGGCACCGTTAGAGGAAGCGAATGTCGTAAGGTAAGCACATGCATAAATATTCAGGTTTTTTTATAAGATTTAAGGAAAACTCTAGCTAATAATAAGTTCTTCTATTTAGGAGTTAAGATCTAAAGGAGAGAAACTATTAATAGGCTTTCTATTTAGATATTAAAAGAGAAACCTATAATCAAGTTTCCTCTTTAAACAAAAGGAACAGCAATGAATCTTTGTTGGGAAAATCCAAAAGTTCTCTTCAATCAGAACTTTCTTTATTCTAGATTCTAGAATGATTACTCTTTCCTATAATAATTGGTTTATTGCTATTTTTGCATTTCTTTTATTTATTTCTTTTCTACATTGATTTTGTCTTGTCAATGGTTAAGGACGGGAGTAATGTCCAAAATGAGACATTATAAAGGGCAAAATCACTAGGAAATGTCTTGTGAGTCATAAAAACACATTTCAGCAATTCGATTTCACTTCAGTAGGTCATTGTCTTATTTTTCACCAATGCTTTTGCATATCCATTCCGACAAAGCCATTTGTTGGGCAATATCTGTAAGCAACCTCACAAAGGTGTCACATGGGAAGATAACAGGACTCTGATGGCTCAAAAGCTAAAGGGCAAAGTCTAATATCAGAATGCTCTTTTCAACTGCAAATTGAAGGGTAGATTCGTGGGAATAAGCACCTGGTAAAATACTCCTTTGTGAATTCTCAACTCCTAGACACTGTGGGTAAAACTTATTCATGCCATGAATCAGCAAAGGCATACGTATCTGTCAATGGCACATTTCCCAAGAACCCTCATTTGTTTATAGGTTGGAAGGCATGAATAATGTGATACTAAGAAACACTACTTGTACTTATCAAGGATATTGAACTTATCATGCAAGCAGCTTATCTATGATTGTGCCCATAAGAATGCCTTTTGTCTAAGCATCATTATTGTAGATCTCATTCAACTAGGTAAATTTCCAGACAGAAAACAATTGATATTTTCATTAGAAGGTAACGCATTAACTTTACAACAGAAAGTTTAAAAGTATATCCTACTGCTAATGAGTATTTTATTGTAAAGTATCATAAAGCCTAAGGCCATGTAAACTTCAATATACTCTAGTACATTCCAATGATATAGTTGTGTTTCTTAAGTGTTGTTATGCGACACATTGACACTGTCACTTGACGCGTGGTCACAAATGTGATTCCGCGCGATGATATATTAGCTTGAAGCTCAGTCTTGCCTCATGAACATGCTACACTAAACATTTGTTGGCAGATGTACGCATCAACTGTAAGTAAAAGTGAATACTACAAAATTTGCAGGAGAGCTTGGATGTGTCGCTACCAAACAACACACTCTCTGGTTACAACTGTTTCCCTGTATTGAAAGCGTTCTGATATACGTGTCATAGAATATTGACTTTCTTTTACTATCTTGATAATCTTGTGATTCATATGATGTCTAATGAGATCATAACAATAGTCTATGGACTTTGATTTCTTACATATATTTTTATTTTACAGAAAAAGGATACCCATTAAAAATTCTCTAAACAGGCTTCGTAATGATGTGTGATCAATAGATTGTCGCTGTTTCCCGCAGTTCTTGTCCTCGAATCCATGATTTCCTGAACTTTATGACTATAATTCATAAGCTGTGAAAGGACATCAGTATGACTCGCGCTCAAAGTTTCATTGTCTTCGATTTGTGTGAAATAGTTTATGATTCCTTTGATGGCCCAAAATGCGGTTTCAGCAATTAAAAAATCATCTTCTACAAACATTCGAATGCCAATCAGTGCAGCTTTCTCATTTTCTTTTCTCAGTAAGTAGTTTTGGATTAAAACTGTGTCTAGACGCTGCATTTGACCAACTGGCTCAATGTCATTAAACAGGGCGTGCCTTGGCGCTTTCAGACCCATTTGCAACTCTCTTTTGGCGTCCTCGATGAGCTCCTCTACATTCCAAAAATCTTCATATCCCAAGGATATCAATTCATGCATTCCCTTTATCCTTCGAAGTAGTAAGTCAAAATATACGTTGCTGTTACCTTTGAAGCCTTGATGATCCCCATTATCGACAACTTCACGATCCATATCTTTGGCTGTGAAAAGATCCAAAGTAGCTTGTTTTTCCGCATTTTCTGGCTCTGGATGATCCCCTTTGACAGTGAACAGAAATATTGCTCGATTGAAGTACCGATTTGAAAGTTGCTGCATGAAAACTAAGTAATTTGTGGACCATCCCTCATCATTATTTATCTCTTCTAAGGCTGCTTCTCCTTGGTCGATAGCACATTTGAAGTAACTTTCTCCAAGACTTATAATATCCAGTAATGATAAGCCATACAAATTAGAAGTCTCGACAGTTTTCAACTCTCTATACATGGAGAGCATCGTATTTCCGAGATTATTATTTGAAATTCCAATTGCCTTTTTATTGTCAAGACGTGAAAAGAGTTGAAGTGCTTTTTTTGTCGTTTCATACGCAGTTTTCAAGTCACCAGAATATAAGGCAATGTTTCCAACCAACAAGGCTGTACGCAGTCGCCTCAGGGTATCAAGAACTGTCGTTAAATCTTTGGAACCGCCTTGGATATCAAAAGAGTCTCCTCCCGATGATTCTTTTTTAATATGTTTGATGCGTTTCCTCAGATCAAAAAATCGATGCACAATTGAAGAAGCTATTTTGGTGCACAAGAAAGTAAATGAACAAATAATAATTGAAATAAAAGATACTAGGACAATTGTACCGATCAGCCAGAACCTTTCCATTTCCTTTGTTACAGAGGAAAGGGTACGATGTAACCCTGTTATGGGTAGTCCAAGGCCGATAGAAAAAATCGCAGTGTGAAACTTGGTCACGCCACTGCTAAGGTCACTATTCCTTTCTTGCCGAAAGCTTTGAACTTCGATGGGGGCAAAAGTCCAGAAAACTGAATCTGTTTCACCGCTTTCGTTGGTCCTATTGAATGATGTAGAGCTGGATTTCCCAGCTCGCATATCTTGTATTGCTTCTTTGAATTCTAGAAGGTTCTGGCAGCTCTGTTCATTAGAACTTTCGCACGTATCATATGGTAACAGAAACTGCTCTAGGGCAAACTTTTCATCCGATTTGAGAGCAGTTTTAAGGTCGAAATTGGGAGCAACAATAGTTTCGATTCCTGAATTAAACATGCCGATGGAAATCATTGCGGAAAAAACTCCATCTCTGTTACTAGTTTCATTTTGAGTCATTGATTTTAAGATGGGAGCAATTGAAAAGTCTACAGAGATTTGACCAAAATAAGTTTCTGCATCCTCTAACGGCAAAACATATGTTTGTCCAATGTTAAAACCATCTGCGAAAAGATAAGGAGGGGTGACATGCAATGGGTCATTTTTCTTGTCGTCATGAAGTTTAGCATTAACATACCAAGGTCGGCATCTTGGATCATATCCGAACTTTCCAGTTGGGCAGAGAGTTGGATTCAAGCCTGCAGCAGTTGCGTCATTCATAACTCGAGATGGAAACGGATAAGCGTGTGCGCATCCCGAGTAACCAGAATGAAGTCCATTTGATTCAAGGGATGTATAGCTGTATGTTCCTTTTGCTACACTCCTCTCCTTATAGTTGAATAAAGGAATCTGGACTGTAGATTGGCTGGAAATTTTCTTAAGAGAGCCAAATAAGGTATTTTCATCGCTAGAGCTAAGAGCCCCAGGTATCATTCTCCAATCTTTCCACCACAAAGTGGTTTCTGGTGAATATGACGTATTGGGAAAAGTTGTAAAATTAATGTCTCCGTTAGGCCATGTGTCTTGTTTCGAACTAAACCACCATAAATTTTGCAAGTATCGAACATCCGATGTGTAGTTTAAACACTGCAAAATCGTTAAATATTCTTTGCCATTTTGCCATTCACAATCGCAGGGAGTATTCGTTCTATTCAGCACAAATGGACAGAAAAGATTATCTTTACATTCCTCGGCTGCTGTGACGATTTTGGTAATCATATTTGAGTTATGAAGTGCACCGAAGAACAACCAACCAGAAATTCTGCTCAGCACAAAAACATCTCGGGCCGCTGAAGCAATCACCATGGAAGCAAATTTGGCCTTGGCTTTAAGAAGAACAGTGGATGAATGCTTTTCAAAGCCAATGATTGAAGCTTTTACTGTTTCTATTAGCCTGGGAAATTCATTCGAAATATTGAATGTTACATATATGGCAATAACAAGCATGGCTAAAAGCAATGGCAATGCGATTGAGGAAAGAATCCACCAAAAGAGAGGCGATGAAAATCGCTTGAGCTCTTCCAGCTTGTATACTTCTTGATTAGAGTTCGTATTCGGAGCAAAGATCACGTCCAATGGTTTGTAAATGGGTCCAAGATGAATTCTTCTCAATTCAGAAGCACAATCAGATTTTCCAACCAAACCATTTCGATAAAGAAGAATGTCGCTGTTGTCCAACCGCTTTCGATATAGAAGCTCCGATATGCTGGTCAGATTAAAGTCATTTTTCAGTTCAACATCTTTGTGCACATGTAACTTCGCTATCCCACTACCAGAAAACTCTTGGATCAATAACTGGAAATCATGGACAAGTGACGAAATTTCCGTCCTTTTAGGCCAAATGACAATTGGTTCGAAGATTTTATCCGAACATGACGCTTGTTTGTTCGAGCCCATAGTCTCAAAGATTTGTCGACTTACTCTATTCATCCATTGCAAAGGCTTTGTCAAATATCGAGAGACAATAGTGATGCAAAGAATAATAAACATAAAGCAAGTAAGAACTGAAATGAGAATGGTTCTAACCATTAGAGAGACTCTTTTATCAACTTCAGCATTCAAGGAGTTGATGTCAGCAAACACCTCAGATGCTTCCCTCCTAAGCACAATGGCAAAGTCGGGTGTATAATCCGCGTCGTAGTCCGCTGGAGGGGTGGGCACTGGATATAGGACAAAAGCACTGTGGTTCTGCATAATCACGTGATCATATGATGAATAATTCAAATTATCACTGTACGTCTCCATGAAGCGAGTTCTTAACACTTTAGTTATTAGCGTGTCGTCAGAGGTATTGATTTCGCTCTGGAACCATGGATTCAAAGAGGTCCATCTCGAGCTTGCAACCAGGGAGCTATCGTTCCATCGTATTAATTGCACTTCTGCTGGATCAGATGTCTTGAGCTTGGTTAACTCCTGAGCAAATGCTTGAATCGGTATATCCAGCAGTGTACATGCGATGAATTCATTTGTAATTCTATCATACACTGCTTTTCCGAATGTAAGTACAGTTTGGTCTGGGGTGAAGGCATCTACATAAGGTCCAAATATATGAACTTGTGTTGGATTTAAGGCTTGTTGTGAACACCAAGGACGTTCAAGAGGGTTGTAAAATCCAGTTTCCACAACTTCACCTGCTGGATGGCAGCGATTTATCATTTCCTTTGTGCCAATAGTTCTGTTCGAATCTAATGGATTGGGGAGAAGTAGCCAGTCGCAGCCATCTGAAATATACGTGTTTGAATTGTTTATTGGGACTGTTGGATACAATACGACACAACCAGCACCAGAGTTTGCGAAGAAAATTCCAATTCTAAGGGCATCATTGGAAGCCTCAAACAAAGGCTTCAGTATAGCTGTCGCATAATCCGATACTTTTCGATGAATCGACAGAAATGTGGATGTAGGAGAGATACTTCCTCCTGTAGATATTTCATTATTTGCAGATGTGCAGTTGAAAAGAAAACCAATTCGCTTTCTGTCCAAAACATCGGGGTTACATGACCCTTGAAAGCGAATAGAGGCAATTCCAGCGTTACTACTCTTACTGGCATTCCAGATTCCTCCATGATGCAATTCCTCATCTGAAGATATAAGCTCCCAATCCAACGGAATCAGCTCTTTTGAAGAAATAGGATACTTGTTTACCCCAGTTATCATGTCAAGAAAAGGAACAAGAGAATCGTCTTCGTAATCACGGTGATTTGGATATCCAACGAAACGATCTCGTGTTAGCTCTACCAAAATTGCAGGAAATCCATAATTGTGATCCAAAGAAGATGTCACACTTTCTGCCAAAACTGCCGATAACTTCAGTATCCTCTCCAAAGTCTGGTTCTCCAAATCAAGATTTGAGAGACTTTTCACTCTCTCTCCACATAGAACAAAGACGGAAGCTGCAGCAATCGCAAAAATAACTAGACTCAGTGCGCTGATAGTCCCAAACGAAAAAAGAAGTTGATTCCTTATTGTTAGTTTTGGATGCAAACAAGTTGCAGAGAGCCATTGACTTAATAGGTTACCTCTTCCAGCGCTCTGAGCAACCATATTAAGCTCTAATTCCACTCTGTCCTTGCTGCTTAAGGAGTCCCCAGCGACAAAACTATTCGTCATTGTCACAACGTTCCCCGAATCTTCGGATTGTAAATTGCAAAAACGGTTCTTTACTAGTTTCGGAAATGTATACTATATCATTCCCGTTTCCGTGTTCATAGTAGGAAAAAATGTCAATCTCCGACATGAAACGCTGTTTTTCTTTAATAGGGCGATTTAGAGACCTTTCATTATAAGTGTGTTAATATATATTTTTTTGGACGCTAATGTTACAAGTTTTTCCGCCTGAACTAAACTAGTGTTTCTGAAGCACTAATTTGACGTAAGCCTTCGAATGAGAGTTAGTTTCGACTGGATACCTTCAAATTCCAGTGGTTAAAATTTGACTTCATTCTACTGATTTCCATTTCCTAACGCCATATAATAACACTTGAGTATATGTAAGAGAGAAATGGTTATTCCTGAGCTTAAGCATTGTCATCAATCATTCGATATCAAGGATTGCATTTAACTTTTCAAAATTATATAAATTATTTGCAATTTGCAGTCAGCATTGCCTCAATTTTGAAAGCACTGGTAAGGTCAAGGTAATAAGACATTAATGCATGATCGTAACATTAGGAGTCTTAGTGGAATAAGAAAGAGTTGGAATCCTTATCAATTTACAGGCACAAGGATTCAATAAAATAATTAACCGTTAGACTCCAGGATTTCAAGCGTCATGTACTATCAGACATGCCGAGACTTGTCCAGATTTCATTCAAGACAAGGTTTTAGCCTTAGTGTTTTGGTAGATGTGTTATGAGGGGAAAAGCAGCAAACCTAGGATTATGAACATTATTGTGTGCACCTAACATTGATACACCACACGATTCATTTGCGTGAATGTAAAAAGGGTGGTATCCTAGATATGCTCCAAGCTTGCATTTTTTGGCCATTATGATGCCAATTCTTTAAACAACTTACAACTCAAGTACTCATTACAAATCGAGAACAAGAATGAAGGTTAGAGATAGTGTGGGATACCTTCTAATGGCACGTGCTTTCATACGTTGCTCCATAATAGTATCATCAATCAAGTCATAATCTTGTTAACAGTACATAATTCTTCGAAGGGATTGTTCGTTAGATGAATTTTAGCAAGGTTACACCTCCAAAGGTCAATATTCCGGAAGAGACTTTCCAGAATTCCAAAAGTGACATCAGACTAGGAAAATGCCGTATGTCCAATCTCAGGAAATAAATGCATCGATGCTGAGCGCCTAATTCATGAAGCACTGATCATCCAACCTGAAGCTAAGAGTGTTTGAAGATATTTCTCGCGATAAGCCAGGACAATCACAAAACTAATTTCTATGTGAGAAAAGGGGATTTAGTTCTTCCTAAAACCCAATTACATAAGAGTAAATCTGTAACGTGCCTATCTTGAGGAGCGCCTTTGTGCGACATGTACTTATTGAGCCAATTCCATCCAAACTAGAAAATTAATCATTAAGTTAAACTATCAAGTCAAGATTAAGGCAGATAAATCTTTGATCCAAAAATGTTTAACCATAATGCTTAGGGCTATTTCCTTCCAATCTATGGAAAGCATACTAAAGGAAAAGCAAATAGAAATACTCTCTATGTCGTATAGCAAACACGTCTTTTTGGATGTCATCATCCTACCACTTGTAGCTAAGGCAACAATTGATACACTGAACACATAAACTTGAGATACATTCTTATAGTTTCTCAGAAAAACTCAGAGTAAGATGTCATGTTATCATGTTGAGAATTTGATGAAATATTCTTTTGATAGAATTCTTATGTAACATGAATAGGTATCTTAAACTCTTTTTATTCTCAAATTAGTTGTCATCAGTTCGCATAGCCTTGGAATTCTTCTTATTTTTTTCTACTATTTTCCATAGCCAGTTGTCATATCGCTGATTTCACTTTTTTCATCCTTTTTACTATCAACAATATACAAAATGTAAAGGAATGAATGTCTGTAGCGGTATTGTGCCTTCCTAAGCACTAACGAATTTGAACCTTTAAGTTGTGGCCTTCTCCCCTTTGCCGTGTTTCAAGTTGGACGCTGTCTTACATGAGTCCAGGTTTCACCATTCTACAAATCATTCCTTAGTATGAATAATACAAACTTTACCATCCTTAACAACATTGTTCTCACATGCCTCAATGCATACATTCTTGAGAATGTAATATCATTTAGTAACGCTAACTTCAATTAACTCTAATTTACAGAGACATCTTGTATCAATTTGCAATCAAATTTCCTCTACCTTTACCTTGGTAGACCGGAATTTGAATCGTCAAATACATGACATTCCGCTTTGAAAACAAATAGTAACGACCTGAATTGTCTCATAAGTTCTTTTGTGATACAAACCTTAATGTAATGCAAATTGTTTAATGGAATCTGAATCATCTCTTTTTGCCTTGTTTCAATTCCATACCATCTATGTGACAGAAGCTCTTTATTGAAACACCGACAGAACAGTGTCCAATACATTCCTAAATCAACTAAAGTGAGGTCACGTCTACTCGCTCGAAATTTGAATGAAGACAAGGCAGACACGAGATGAATGCTATAAAGTTGGTATCCTTGGGCAGGTGCGAAAAAATGCCAGCACGCCCACATCTCTGTAAATGCAACACTTGTCGAATAATCCTCTTCGTATAAAGTTGTATGTAAATGTTAACACATGTTCGGCAACTGACATATTCTGAGTATTGCCGCTAGAATCAACACTTATCTCGCTCCTCAGTATTTAAGCTTTTTCCATTAATCAACTTTACTTTTAAAC
Organism: Fragilaria radians; assembly: GCA_900642245.1. Lineage (NCBI taxonomy): Eukaryota > Bacillariophyta > Fragilariophyceae > Fragilariales > Fragilariaceae > Fragilaria > Fragilaria radians. Next base: position 10,078 of record CAAAJI010000019.1, read on the forward strand.
TATGTAATATCTACAAGTGATGCCTACTAAAACTGATTCTGAATGTTATCCCACAGTCATATTTTGCCAAAATAGTCCCAACCATGTAATCCTATTCTTGTGCCTTTCCAGAGAAAATAATTATCAAATATGGAATGTCCGTCTTTAAATCTTACAGACTTGAAAACGGAACTTTCGAAACAATCGTTGTAAGAGCAACAAGTGTTTTTGAATAGACGTATGCCTAAAATTGACTAAACAAGTAACCTGGATGTGAACAAGGATCCAATAGTAATAATTTCCTCCTTTTATATTACAGTGCATCAATTATAATGTAGATTGATCTAGTGGAAAATGAAGGGTATCCTGGAAAAGTGATATTTTAACACTAAAGTAACCATATGGTGCCAGTAAAAACTAAACTACGCAGCTCATAGAATTACTGAAAGCGCCCTATTTATTTGCTAATCTGATGCTTGTTGTTGTGGTCTTGCTCTTCTTTATAGTATGCACAAAGATGTAAAATGATATGATGATATCGTTTCAAATTCGACACCTAGGATTGAATCCCAAACTAGGATTTGCTCGTGTGAATTCTAGTTTTTCAGAATTCGTCAATAGTACTATACTATCATGACAATAAATATTGAAGGTGAACGTAGTCGAACTAGTCATTCGCATAGTACATCCGATTAAATAGGCACCAACCAGAGAGCATTGTCAGAAGGAAGCCATAGTTCTTTTTTAGCCATTAAATAATACGGGGTACTTTCGTAAGGCTTGATGTTTACGACTTAGTTAGAAAGCAGATTTTCGTTGCTCGAAGTTTCTTGACAAAACGACAGCATCGAAATTGGAATTAAACGCGCTTTGGGGTCATTTGCTTTGCATGAGTTCCTCCGGATAGCAACCCACGTGTTTCTCCGACGTTATTTTCGACAATACTTTTGCTGTTGGGTCATTAACAAATACGATTAATTTGATAAGGTGAAACTTCACACAAGTGTGCAATGCCGGAGACTACTATTAGCGTTGCTGGCGAATCAGTTGATAATGGCATTTTTGAGATAGGAGTGGATAAGAGTTCAATCCGAGCGATGCGTAAGACTAGCGTAGTTGACAAATCAGTTGACAAATCAGTTGACAAATCAGTTGACAATGGCAGCTTTGAAATAGGATTTGATTCTGTAACACAGAGAACCGAAAAAACAAATCTTAGCAATTGGTTCTATGCTACATGTTTACATTCCAAAATGACGTTACGAAATCAATTGCTCCTCTCCTTTGGGCTACTCACTGCCTTGAGTCTCGTCATATTCGTGACTGCTACGACGTTAACTTTAATTCTTTGTGGAAATACAGTAAAGAGCCTCTCGAATATTGAATTGGAGGATCGAACGATAAAAAAGATGGTATTGCTGTCGAAAGTTCTGGCTGAAAGTGTTACGTCTTCTTTAGATCATATTTCTGGATTTCCTGCAATTTTAGTAGAGGTAACAAGAGAGCGCTTCGTGGGATATCCAGACCATCCTGGTTACGAAGTGGATGCGCTTGTTCCTTTTCCTGACATGATAACTGGAAAAAACAAGTATCCAATCACGGCTGATTCACTGCTGTCATTGGATTGGGAATCCCATCCTTCTGGCGATCGCTTTCATCAAGACATATTCGACCGAGCAGACTGGTCACAGTATGAAGGAAATGTAACTGGAAGTGCGGTCATTCGATTTCAAGGTGCATGTTCTCCCCTTGCCACAAGTCCGTTAAGTGTTGGATATCTGCCCAACTGTACAGCTGCTAATAATAATATCTCTTCGGGGGGAATAATCTTCCCCACACTCACTTTTCAGTCGATTCATAAAAAGGCATCTGATTATGCGACTCCCGTACTAAAGCCCCTATTTGAGGCTGCCATAACTGCTAGCCGAATTGGTCTCTTCTTTGCAAACTCTGGTGCAGGTGCAGTCGTAACTTACCCTGCGGTCGCTGTAAACAACTCAATTGCCTACATTTCTCAAGGATGCGACTGGCTTCTTGATTCGCATCCTCTTGTGCCAAATAGGACAATCGGCACACAGCAAATGGTTGATCGATGTCACAAACTTGGTGAATCGAAAGGAAGCGGACTGTACAACCCTTTGGAAAGACCTTGGTGTTCGCAGCAAGCCTTGAATCCGTTCAAAGCTCATGTATTTGGCCCTTACAAAGATGTCTTCAGTTCTGGTCGATTCGTTCTGACATTCGGTAAAGCCGTGTATGATAAAGTCACAAATGAATTGATTGCCTGTACCCTATTGGACTTCCCTGTTCAAGCGTTTGCACGCGATTTCGATAAACTTAAGACATCAGATTCAGCAGAGGTATTGCTAATAAGATGGAGTGACGATTCCTTGGTAGTAAGTTCACGATGGAGCGAGTTATCTTCAATGTCTAATGATGACATTATTGCCTCTGAAGAAGAAAAGGCAATAATAGAGACGCTAAAAAGTCGCTTTATGCAAGTGTATCATGAAACTTCGAATGATGCTCCGCGTCAGTATATCAAATTGTTCGATGACAGCGCCTTTATTCTTAGTCCTCTGCCACCTCCCCCCTTGGATTATGACCCAAATTACACTCCCGAGTTTGCCATTCTCCTTAAACGGGCGGCGTCCGAAGTGTTTGCTGAGATAAAGTCATTAAATATTGCTGTCAATGACAGAGTATCATCCATGGTCAGAACCATACTACTCTCTGTTCTTATTTGTGCCATTGTCATCTTCCTGTGCATCACAGTAGTTACTCGGTATTTAACAAGGCCGCTGCAATGGATAAATTACATCAGCCAACAAATTTTTGAGAATATGGGTTCTAATGGAGGTAAGATATCCTCGGAGATCCCGTTTAGTATCTGGCCAGAGAAGACAGAGATTTCTTCTCTTGTCAGTGAATTCCGATTGGTAATAAAGGACTTCTCAGGTCAGGGGATAGCAAAACTTGACACTCAAAGGGGAATCGAAGTCAAAAACCACTTCGATATCACTTCCGCTTTCCTTTTCCTATATCAAAAGCGCTTTGATTATGGTAAGCTGTTTCGATATGACAATGATGACACTATGAGGGTTGATAGGAAATACGAAGATACTTCCGAATCAGGAAGAATTCATTGGGGACCAGTTTATAAATCCTATGATATTGTTTCAACCCAGTCGACACTTTCTTATCAAGATCCACAAAGTATGAAAGATTTCAAAGTCTTTTCCTCCCCTCTCTTTTGGTGGATTCTGGCTGCAATTGCGTTACCGTTGCTCCTTGCGATACTTGCGATCTCCATGTATGTGGCTTTCACGATTTACAACGAATTTCCCAAGTTCATTGCCTCGGTGGAAGAGGCTTTCGTTAATTTTGAACAACATTCATCTACTGTTCTTCTCAAAGCCAAGGCAAAATTTGCTTCTATGGTCATAGCTTCAGCGGCACGAGACATTCATTTATTGAGCAGGGTTTCGAGTTGGTTATTCTTTGGGGCAATCAATAACACGAATGTGTTTACGAAAATGGTTACAGCAGCAGAAGAATGTAAAGAGGACTTTTACTTTGCTAATACTTGTCCATATCTTCTGAACAGAACTAACTCCCCCTGTGATTGTAAATGGCAAAGCGCTAAAGGAGTATCGCTTTATCTGTCATGCTTTAACTTCTCTCATGAAATCCGAAACTTGCAAAATTTATGGTGGTTCAGTTCCAAACAAGACGCTTGGCTCAATGGCGATATTAACTTTACAACGTTTCCAAATGTCTCAAATTCACCTCAAAACACATTATGGTGGGATGATTGGAAAAGCCTACCCGGCGTGAATGACTCTAGCTCTGAGGGAACAATGTACGATATGCTAAGGAAAATCTCAAGCCAATCTATGGTCCAGATTCCATTACATAATTACAATGCTGGAGGAGGACCTGCAGAGACCGTAAGTTACACTTCGTTGGATTCTAATGGCCTACATTCAGGATACACTGGATGTGCACACGCGTATCCCTTTGCCTCTCAATTCACCAACGACGTAATTGCTGCTGAATTAAATCCAACTCTCTGTCCAGTTGGAAAATTTGGATACGATCCACGATGCCGACCCTGGTACGCGAATGCGAAACGCCAGCACATGGAGAGGAGAGATCCACTACATGTAACACCCCCATATCTCTATGCAGATAGCACTTCCATAGGGCAGACTTTTGTTCTACCGATCGAGAATGAAGCGACGTACATGGGTCAAGTTTCTGTTGACTATTCAATATCATCCATTTTGAAATCATTATCTCAAAACGAAACTCTTCTTTCAAATGGAAGCTTCCCTGTTTTGATTTCGATTGGAGAATTTAATTCAGGTTCGGAAACTGTCGTCGCTCCCAATTTTGATCTTAAAAGCACGCTTCTATCTGGTAAAATGTTTGCTGTTGATCAGTTCTTGCTACCCTTTGACAAATGCGACGACGTAGTTAAAACGGGCTGCCAAAATCTGTTGGACTTTCAACTTACGATGAAAGACATGAGAGCAGGAAACTCAGGGACAACCTCTTTTGTTAGGACAAACGAAAAGGGTGACGCAGACTCAGTCTTCTGGACCTATGCCCCTATCCAGATTCAAAGTTTTCGTCATGTGAACAATTCGGATTATCACTTAGGAGTAAATCAATATACATCTCCTTTTTTCTCCATCGGTTTCGCATTGCCCTTGACTAAGTTACATGAAGCTCATGAGGTTGTACAAAAGAAGATGGAGCACTTTTTGCTAATTGCAACCATAATCCTTGTGCTTATTATTGCAATGGTCATTTGTTCCTTTTCCTTCATTTGTACCAAAATTGCATCATCGATTGTTTTCCGATTTGTAAGACTTCTGAGATTCATCAAATTAATCAATAGCAGTGCTTCGCTGGAGGATTCTGCTGAAATTCAAGGTGGATCAAAGGATTTGACGATTGTACTTGACACCTTAGAACATCTACGGACAATTTTGCTTTTAGGGAACACAGCCCTCTTTTCTGGTGACATAAAAGCAGCTTATATCACGACGAAAAATGCCTTAAATCTATTTACTCAACTCGAAAACAAAAAGGCAATCGGAATATCCAACAATAACCTCGGGAATACGATGCTTTCCTTGTATCGGACTTTAAAGTCAAATAAGCTGTCAACGATTTGCGGATTGTCAGTCGAAGAGATCATATCACACGGAGAAGCCTATTATAAAAGCGCCATTGATCAGGGAGAAATAGCTTTGACAGAGATAAACAATAATGAGGGGTGGTCTACAAACTACCTCATCTTCATGCAGCAGCTCTCAAATCGATATTTCAACCGTGCCATATTTCTTTTTACTGTAAAATCTGATCACCCTGAACCGTCGCATGCTGAAAGCCAAGCATACACCGATCTTTCAACAGCAAAAGATATGGATCGTGAAGTTGTGGATAATGGGGATCATCATGGCTTCAAAGGTGATAGGGACTTATATTTTGACTTACTGCTTGGACGCATTAAAGGAATGCATCAATTGATATCTATGGGATTCGAAGATGCGTGGAATGTGGATGAACTTATCGATGATGCGCGTAACGAACTTCTTCGAGGTCTTCGGGAAGCTGGGTGTGGTCTGTTTAATGAGATTGAGCCGGCGGGACAGATACAACGGTTAGACACGGTATTAATTCAAAAATACCTCCTTGACGATGACCTTGAGAAAGCAGCACTGGTTGGAATTCGAATGCTTATCGAAGATGATTACTTCCTTGCAGAAGCTGCAACATGGGCAATGAAAGGAGTCATGGCCTATATTTTGAAATTCAATCACGATGAAATTTCGAATGAAGAGAAATCTAACTTACTTTCTCAGCTCACTAATCAAGAACGCAATATCAAGGAGACTATAGACTTGCTTACAATATTACCTGGGGTGAAAAATGACAAGGAAACTTATTATTATCAAGTGTGCATGGAGACTTTTTGATTTTTTTCAGCGTGTTTACTCCTCAATTGACTGTCATCGTGGATCCAGAGTCTGCAGATTGACTTTCAATTTCAAAGACAGGAGAGATCGGATCGTAATAACGGAGCATATTAATGAAGGTAAAATTTATCATGCTTCTACCATATGCAGTAAACTTCTTTTTCTTCTTTTCGACATATGTATTTAGTACTTTATGTTGATCCTATTGTTTCGATTCCTGCTTGCAAGCCGAAAATTCAATGGAACCGTTTGATAATTAGGGACCCTTTCTACATTGAGGATTCATTCAAAACTGAAAAAATTGTGATCTATGCTTGCTGATAATGCAGTCAATGTAATCCTCTGAGCAGGAATGCCAACTGGACACCAAATCAATACATCGTTGTTGTTTTGCGATGATATGCCTGCATCCTTGATGCAAAAAATCCATTATACATTCAACATTCACTAGAATTGAGGCATAATAAAAACGATTTATTGATGAATGCTTTTTCAATGGAGATCAATGATCCAGCAAAATATCAAGCTCCATGTGCCAAATTGTGATCAAGAATGCTTAATGTTAATTTTATCTTTGGGATTATTTCGCATTCGAGAAATTTCGAACGCAAAAAAAGCATTCACCAAAACAGGACGTGGGATAATATTTGTAATACTCTGTAGTTATTGCAACAATGTGCACTATCCTGGCGCCATTGGCACTTCTTGCAAACAGGACAGTCGAATACTAAAGCATCAAGAAAAGTAAATATCACACGATCGGTTGGACAAGGGAATCACAAGATTCCTATATTCCTTACTGCCACTTAAAATTATTTGATACTCGGGACATGATGGTTGCTCCCAATTTTCTAATATGTAATTGGTGACCAAGGGCGCTTTGCCTGATAGGAACAATAGCAGAAAATAGCGGACGTTTTACGTAATTTATTTTTCTACGGAGGGCTAATTCCTATAACTTTATATCGTTGACTGTACTCATTCTTGAAACAACACACTAGCACAGGCCACACGAAGACATATATCCACTGAAACTACATACGAAATCCAAAGTGACGTAGCATTATTGTATTTTGTTACACAATCCAAGTTTTCCATTTTACCCCTTTCTCCATTCCATTGCCTCCATTCAATCCCGAATCCATTCCACACGTGAGCCAATACGCACGCACCGACCAGTCCTTCACCAAATCGTGTCTCGCATTTGTTGCTGTTGCTGTTGTTGTTTATTTGTTTGCCCAGATACATTCATCATTCCACCCGAAGAAGGGACACTTTCTCCTCCTATACCACATCCGTTATTCCAATTCATTCCCATGCCCATAACATTGTTGGAAGTCCAACCACCATCCACCCTAGATTGACCCAATCCGCTTGTAATGTGCACACCAGGAAGAAGGCTTTGCAACAGTGCAATGTCACTTTGAGTGTTCGTATTGTTACTGCTGGCAGAGTTGGGACCAATAGCAGCATTCGCGGAACGATTGTTATTCGCAATACCCATCCCTCTGACAGAAGAAGAGGGAGCAGCGGAACCAACGCCTCGACGACGAGCAGCGGCAGCTGCTGCTGAGATGTTGCTGGATCCAATTGGACCAATGGCTCCAGGATTCCTATTTTGTCCTACAAAGCCTGAAGACCTGATGTTGGAGGCGCCACCAATGTTAACTCCAATGGGTAAATTAGCGGCCGATTGAGTACTCTGGAAAAAGGGGTTTGCACTCTCCATTCCCGCAAGTGATCCGTGATTTATACTCAACATAGAAGCAAGTGTCGAACTAGCACTGCCATCAAGAGGGATAGTGCTACTACCGTATCCAATTGTGGCCCCACCAATAGAATCACCGCCGATGGAAGAATTGAACGTTCCTGCGGAAAATAGGGATCGACCGATTGCACCGGCATTGGAGGTAAGAGTAGTATCTTGACTATTTGATACCATGGAAAAACTCGGGACTTCTGAGCTTTTCGTACCAGTAGGTTTCCAATGACTTCCAATAACGGATTTAGAATTGTTCATTGTATCTCCCGTAAAAACTTCGCCTCCCAAGGAACTAAGTCGACTGGGAACACATTCGGGACCATAACCAATAATTTCACCTCCTAACAAGGCACTTCGAGATGAATTTCCACTTAGGTTTACTCCACCCACTGTGGTTGGCGGAAAACAGTTTGTGGCAATGACACTTCCTCCAATGGCATCCTCATCTTTACTCTCTGAATCGCTTCCTCCTGTAGCACCTAGCAGCGAGGAATAGGATGACTTCGATTGCAATGCCTGTTGTATGGTTTTGGTTTTGCCTGTGACAACGCTATTACTGACGCTTCGCGGTTTTAGGGGCGTGAGAGGTGTCAATGTAGTTGTTCGAGATGGTGTCAGTGTGGAAGTTTCCGAGACAAGCATTCCAGCGGCCACCACAGATGCTGCTGTGGTGGTAGCCGCCGCCGCTGTCGAGGTTGATGTGTTGACGGTGCCGCCAGTGCCAATTCCAACAATCATGGACTTCGAACGTAAAGAAGACGATGAAGATGGAAAAGAGTCCGGTAAAGAATTGGAGCGAGCAAGTCCCGATGCAAATGACGATTGAACTCGAGCAGCGGCGGCGGCAGCAGCAGCAGCGGATGTCGAGTTGCTTGCTGATGATAGGATAGATGTTTTAGGGGTTTCATCGTATGTTGGAGGCGGGAAAATGGGATTCGCAGATACTTTCCCACTTCCGGAGGGCCCTCCACCACCGACTTTTCTCCGAGCCCCTGGTATGTTCTGGCGCTCAATGACGTCTCTACCTGAAGTAACATAACCAGCTTGAATTTCTTGTTTGGTGAAGGTATCTTCCTTCTCTCCCATAGTATGAAGATAAGTGCAATCGGGGTTGTTACAACGAACGTTCTTGATGAAAGCAGAACAGTACTTGGAGGTACCGTAGGATGCTCGAATGTTGCGTCCATCTAAATAAAAACCATCCAGAGCAAGAATACAAGCAAGGGAATCTTCCTGTTTTATTGAAGTTGGATGTTATGCATTAATAAGCAAAGTTTACGGTAGTAAGGATGATTCAACGAAGCTTACCTTATGACAAAAAGTAACATAGGCACTTGCGGAAGGTCGTCTTGCATCTCCAGCAGGTGGATGATTCCGATTGAGAACAATTTTTTGTATTTTCCCATATTGACCAAAGTATTCTGGTTTACGTAATACTTCCTCTGATTGGGGAGGAAGTCCTACGGCATAAACCAAATTACGTCGGATTACTCTCATATTAGCAAGGGATGTTCTATCTTCTCCAGAATGATTTGAAGCGCTGGCAAGTGAAGATGAATTAGGAATGACGTTATGGTTGCCTGTATGGTTGACGGAGGAAGCATGCAAGCTATGTACGTTGCTATTAGCATAGTTTGGAAGCATGATATTGTGGTGATAATTTGCGTTTCCTTGATTTCCTGAATTTGTATTGTTGGAGAAGGGCTGCTGATGGGTGTTGTTGCTATTATTGAGATGAATCATAGAAGAAGACATCGAAGAATTCATATTGGATGTTGGATGAAACAAGTGTAGATGCTGTTGTTGTTGCTGTTGTTGTTGTAATTGCTGCTGCTGCTGTTGATTCATCTTTTTCTCCATGGCTGCCTTTTCTCGATTTGCTCGTAATACTTCTTCAACATCTACTGCCGAAAATTCATGAGGATCGTCTCCATAAGGAGTCCGACATGCTGGACATGTCCCTGATTCACTTTCACGTATACGGTGCCAGCACCACATACAAACTTGATATCCACATTTACAGGGATAAAAATTTCTATCCGAAATATCCAATTCTTCGCAACAAAGAGGGCAGAGAAAATCAGAATCTTCCATGATGATAGTATGAAATTGAATCAAGAGATTATAGATAGATGGATATTCTAGTCAAAAGCAAGCTTATGAGAAAGTGCTACAAAGAGAGCGAGAGAGAGAGTTAGCAAACACACAAGAATCCAAATCCAAAAACAGCAACGTGGTTTGTCTTCCACCCACCCAAAAAAGGAAAAGTTACCGTATACAAAAACCTCGTCCGTATGTTTTGTTAGTGACGCTACACTACGAGACCCTATCCTACTACAATGCCAATTCCGTTGGTTTCTCCGACCTCTATAGAAAAATCCGTCAACCAAAAAATTAAAAAACTTGGATGGTAACTAGTAACAATAGTATTTTGGTGAGAGTAAAGTTGGGGCAAATCGGGGAAAAAACTGAGTGGTTGTGAATCGTTGTACCTAATCTTCTCTACACACGTATGTTCGATACCTCAAGTTCTTAACATTTTGTTCCACCTGGAATTTGGATACAACCCAGACAAACAAACAAAAAAACCGGGCGAAACGGAATTCAGATCTCGAACATGATTTGTCATCATGCATTGACAGATTAGTAATACCTTAATAGCGTTGTCTTGCATCTTATTCACGAAACCATGGGTCCTACCCTAAACCAATTTTCATGGAGGGATGGATTTATTGGATGATTTGGAAATTTTCCACCAAACGCAAAACATATAAAACATCTATTCTTATTAAGAGAATATCAACGATGAAAAGGATTTGCAATGCCAATTTGTTGACAACATTGATGATTGTTATCATGTTGATATGTAATATTCTTCAGAAGGGTAAGGAGTTTTCTCTTTGTTGACTGACTGCCAACATTTCAAATATGAATAAGGTTTTTAAGCCTACAGTTCTCTGCACCCGCGTATGTCAACTACACAATTGTTCCACTACATGAAAATTCCAAAATGAGACTCTGGTATAGTGATATATCAGCAATAGATATAAACTTTACTACACAAAGAAAAAAATGCGTTCTTAGTCTCCCTAGCTCACTCTCTGGAGACGCCAGATAATGACCTTTTCATTTGCCTGGTTCCTCTTACATTATCCCTATAATTTCTTAGGAAGCAATAACCTTCCTCCTCCTTTAATAGTATGAACATGAGTTGCCCAGTTTGTAGAATGGTATTGCTGACAACGTCCTTGCATTCTGAATAAAGCCTACAGGAATACTCAAGGAGAGCCAGTATGTCAGCTAGATAAATAACAACAAACGATCGAGATAGTTGATGAAAGCTCATTGACTAGCATGTCAGGGTGGTTAAATTAGTAGAGTAAAAGGGAAAAAAACTTCTCTCGGCCGGAGTAAATGATGCTGAACGTAGAGCAGTAGAATCATTTCAATCTTCCCTTGGTGTCAAGCATCATCTAAAATTCACCTTTACTACACGCGTCTAAAACTTAAAGGCCAGAGGTTGCAGCTCGAATTAAAAAAGGGATATTTCAGTTTTCACAATACAATACTACCCTTTCATTGGAATATTGTAGTGGCTAAAAGCTACAATGATAATTGAATTGTGGGTTCCACTCCCACACTTTTATAGAGAAATATCCTCAGATATCGGATATATGTTGAATGTACTTCTCAATTGTCTTGACCATGCCTAGCATGTGTCATGTGTGACATGCGTGTATTCTAAATTGGTTAGGAAACAATGTGTGTGAAGCAAGCATTCACTGGATTGCAGCAAGCAAGGCAACAATGAGTAACTTGCAATATAAACTTTTCATCATGGCTTAACATTCACAGCAAACAACAACTTGATTTTGACGTTCGAACAATAAAATGTGTAACTTTATATCCGTATCAGCAGTAAGTGCAATAAGCAACTTGATAAGCAACCACCCACAGCCACAGTATAGCCAACAACATGATCATCCACATTGACAACAATAACAACAGTAAATGTAACAACAGTGATTACCAACAAAGTGTTGGAAAGGAATAATCCCATTCTGAATTTCTTTTCACAATTAGATCTGAATGATAAATATATATCAAAAGATGGAACACAGATTGAATATTGTGGAAGAACTTTTTTTCAATGTGGAGTTGATCAAAAGTGTAAAGATATAAGATTGACAATAAGGAGAAGAGTGTTTTTGTTTGTTGTCCCAAATTGTCATGCCTACACGCATTGTACAAAAAGAAGTATACCAATTAAATGAAAATCTCTCTAACAAGTTTCCTTGGTGACAGTATCAAGGAATAAAGTTACATAGGATGTTTATTATCCATGGTTCAAATGCAAAAAACCTATGCCTATTTTGTTTTTGGAAAATGTTTTGGTTCACTAGAAACAATTTTGTTTCGGTCAAGTCCTTCGTTATAAAGCAAGTACAGGAATCATCCATCAACTGTGTAGGGTTGGAGGAATCATTGAATGTGGTTGTGTGTGATGCGATTGTAGTCAGTGTGATGATGCGACGATACTACAGTACGGGGGGGTATATACCAAAATATGAATTGTAACAATTGGGTACAAAAAAATTCAATTGATCCATTTTATCGACACACGACAATGAATTGGTTTTCCAATACAACATGGTTTCTTCTACTTCTTCTTCTTCAAGAGGATGATACCATTTGGACAACAGCCTTTAGTCCATATTATCGTGTTCCTTTATCGACAATGAAGTCCTCTGCAGTTTGGATGAATTCCAAGACTAAGAAGCCTAATTCTATCCTACTAGATTCGGATCCAAAAAATGTCAACATGGACACAAAACATGAGATTGAATTTGTACCTGATACGACAGAATCTTCTTCTAGAGTATTATCATCATCTTCCGCTTCCTCCTCCTTTAGTATTCTTCCCATTCTTTTCTCTGTTACTCTCGTGGGTATTATTAGCGTATACTCACAAACATCCATGACAACAAATACTGCTTGGGCATTCGATATATCCTCCTCCAGCAACAACAACAATTTAATTCAATTACCTGGATTGACTCCATCTACATTCCAACCTGTCTGTCCAGCTAGTGATGGATTGTACCGATTCTTACAGGGAACAACAGAATCGATTGTCGGTAGAGAAAATTTCATTGAATATGGTCCCCTCATTGCTGGTGGTTTGTTACGTGTACGCTTGGAATTATGTGTCGTAGAATCATTCTTCAATGAAGCTGTCGGTCCCTTCATTCAACAGAATGGTCTCTCTTGGGTATTACCCATCCATGAAACAGTCGAATCATTCCTCGCGGGAACTATCTTTGCATTGGCATCGACATTCATTTTGGTTGGATCTACTAAGATACTTACTGTCATTATTACCTATGCCGATGTCTTTGTTGGAATACCCCTACGAACGATTGGTGGATTTGCCTTGGATAGAGCACAAGGAAAGCCAATCACAGTCGACGTTGGTATTGGACCCTTCCAAACTAGACTTATTGGACCTCCCAAGGATGCCACATCCACTAATGAATCGAATCCTAATGATGGGAATAAATCACCATTGCAACTCGTCTCCACTTTGGCATGGGGAAGTGTCAAAACAGTGGGAGAGACAAGTAGAATTGTGAGAGAAGTCATGGAAGGTCTTGACTTATTTGTGGGGCGTTATTTGGTCCTAATTGCAACAGGATATATTGGCCTGAAATTTTTACATTTCAAGGTATTTCCAGATTTTCCTTGACTTTTTTTGAAAACTCTTTCGTATCATCAACTGCTAAGCCATTGCTACAAACTATGATTCAAGACTAACGTAATTCGCCAATATACATTCATTTGAAAAGGAACAACAATAACAAGGCATCGATTTCAAGTAGAATCTAATTCATAATTTTAGTTTTAATTTGCCTTTTTCATTGCTCATGTTTATAAAGGGTATTCTATCAACGATAATTAAATGTTTAGTATAGTAGGATGAAAACTAGACTGAATTACATCACAAATGTAGTTCAAATTAAATGCTTTCTAAATAGTTTAGCATAACTACACTGGCATCATCACGACATGAAAATCGGAACACTGTTCGATAATTTGCCGAGGTAGATCATTTCAGTGGGATAAAAAATACACCTTACAGTTTAAGCTCGGCTCTTACTTCCTGTAACCTATTTTGCATGCAACGACATTCCTCTGAAGCAACATTCAATCTGTTTTCATTAGCTATAAACAATGCTTCACAGACAAGGTCATTTGCAATATTGAGTAAATGTGCTTGTTGCTTTGAATCATGTATACGTTTCGCAAGCAAGACACATATCTCAGCCGAAATAGAGTCAGCGCACCTCCCAAAGTTTCCAAGCGAGCAATTAATCACAGTTCCAAAGCGCAAATTGTCTTCATTCAACGCCCATCCCAAAATCTCCGGCAGACCTTCGGAATCTTCGTGGTTCACTAAAGTGAGCACCATCAATATCGGATCGAAAACAGGGAGGAATAAAGTTGATCGTCCATCACTAAAGTACTCATCAAATGGCTCGACGACGAAACGAATAAAGTTATCACGCGCCTCCGCAGCAAAGTTATTTTCTTTGAGAACCCAAAGTAGAGGATATATAATCGCAAAGCTATTGCTCACATTTTTGATCTCCATTTCAGGAAATACATTGTCGAAAACAAACCAACAAGTTTCGAGAGCCACGGAACTTTCCCCGAGTTGGACCTGCCACAACGCACTCAATGAAAAAGACTGGGCAGCATGATCGGTACTGTAGTACTCACACATAGCGGCTGAATGATCTTCAGGACTATAGATCGAAGCTATCTGTGATTGAACCTCTAATGCTGCATCATACCGCCTTAACCGACCCAGCATTTCGCATTGCATTGCCAAGGCTCTCGCATAGTGAACAGGATCCCCGTGGACGCGAGTTTCATAAACAAATCTCGCAACTAAGCTTTGTTCATATGTACAATCTTCATCTTGATCAATTTGACCAAGCTGTAGAGCAGCAAATAGTCCACTAAATATAGGAAAGAGAATAGAACGATCTTGCATTTCATCTGACACTTTACTACCTTGAAGAATCTGTACCAAAAGAAATTAGATTTGACAACACATGCTGATCTCAAGATGAAATCCGAATCTTACCCTCAAAGCACTTTGATACGACACAATACTCTCGGTAGCTCTACCAATATTTGCTTGACACTTTGCCAACGCGGTATAGATATTAATTACACATTCCACATCTTCAACCGACAAATTATCCAAGCATTCAATAGGAATATCTGGGTTTGATAAAAATTTAGAAATCGCACGAATCATTCAATTCCAAGACATTGGTACTTACAATTATCATCCCCGTTGATTTTCCACATGTCAAGTGCATCATGGAATACTTTTATTGACTGATCTTGTAATCCCAATTCTTCAAAACTTTTCCCGATCGACAACGCTAGCGCTGCAGCCTTAATTGACTTCCCGCTAGCTTTCCAATGCGAAAACAACTTCATTCTTGATAGATAATCGTTAGAGTTATTTCCATCATGCTTCTCCAAAGTTCTGGCAATTACCAAGTGCATATCACGTTTCCTTGAGTCTAGCATCAAGTTTAATAAAGTTATTCTCCATATATCGTGACAGAAGGTGTAGACAAGATTAGGATTCGTCGATTCAGCAAGCGTCAATTCGGCTGAATCACAGTCAAAATTTACATGGTTTGCGAAAGAACAGTGAAAAGCCATCATGTCTCCTTGCATGTCGTCATTATCGTCTTCCGAGAAATCACCGCCTTCGTGCACAACGTTAAATATGCCCTCATCCACTGCAATGTCCAAGGTATTTTTAGCATTGTCGATCACTGTTTTGAAGTCAGCCTCATCTTCGCTCATTTGTCGGAGAATCGCGACCAATACCTTCATTTCAAAGGAAGATCCTAGGACTGCCGCAAGATTTAGTACATTTCGCACGGAAGCATCAAAAGAATCAATGCGATGGAGAATAAGCTCTCCAACGGACGCGAATGAAACTTCTCCAGTCTTATCGTAGAAAGATCGATTATCACTAGCGCGTTGCCTTTTCATGGTTTCCAAGATTTCATTGGCGAAGTGCGGCATTCCATTTGATTGTGTCAAGACATCATGCAGCAACGTCGATACGATGTCGCCTTCTTGAAGGCCAAGCGTTTTGGCGATCATGCTTTTGATTTCGCTATCTTGTAGTCTTTCAACTGTCATTACTTTGAATCGATCTTGCTCTTTGTACATTGTGTTTAGTTTATCCCAGAATTCCTTTTCTACGTGGAGACGATATGTTGATAAGGGTCGAGATGTGCAAAGAAAGAGGATGTTCGTTGTTGAGTCGAAAAGTTCTTGAACGACTCTCCAAGACATTTCGTCCATATTATGGACGTCATCCAAGGCCACCATTACTAAATTTGCTTCTTGGGTACATCTTCTAAACGCTTTCGCCATATAAGTTACAAGCGACTTCATGTTACTTCCCTTTGATCTTACTTTGCAAATCTCTCTACCTTTATTTTCCACTCCTAGGAGATGATGTCCAACAAGTTCTTCAAAGGCTGCAGGAGCATTGATCTCTCTACAAATCGATGATAAACGATCAGCCGAGCTTGAGAGGCCAGTCGCTTCAGATGCTGCAAAAGAACATCCCGAAAGACTTTCCCAACCAATAGAATTCATTCCATTGGAAGAGTAAGATGCGCAGGATCTCTCTTCTTGCGATATTTTGAAGTAGCTAAGGACATTTAGTAAGATGGAGCGAAAAATACCAAATGGTACCAATAAGTCACTCTCTTTGCTAACATGCTTCGTAATGATAATCCTTCTCCGAGTTGCGGTAATTAACTTGCGGACATGCTCGATAGCATGAACAACGAGAGCACTTTTCCCCATGCCACTCTCGCCAGTTATGTAGACAAGTTTGGAATCAGATTGCGATAACGCTATCTTCCTCGCGATTCCTTTGAGAGTCATTATTTCTTTTTTCCGGCCCACAAAATTGGGTTGCACACGACCCCAACTACGTTCCAGCGGACTCAAAGGTTCAAAGATTGGTACTGGATCAGAATATCCTTTTGCCTTAACAGGTGGAAGAGCGTTGAAGGCATAGGACTTGTCAGCAACGATCCTTACTGCATTGTCGACTAGGATACCAGGATTTTGCGGAGATGACATCAGACGTGCAGCCAGGTTGACTGATGGACCCATGACGGCATATTCATGTCTTTTAATCCCACCCACAACTCCACAGTAAGTATTCCCAATTGTGGCCCCCACCTGGTTCTGAACACCGAGCTCATTTTGAAGTGCATTATGGAGAGTAATCGTTGCTGGCAAGGCTCGTTCGGCTACCATATTAGGAAAGGTAGACCCACGAAGTCCAAACGTAGCGATCAAAACGACACCTTTGTCATCTACAATGAATTGTCGTAAATGGCCGTTGAATCGATTAAGCTCTCTTGTCGCAACAAGCATAATATTGTTCAGAAGTTGATAGAGATGACGATCTATCTCTATATTCCCAGTCACCCTCACTGCAATCAACGGAGTGATGAAAAGCACAAAGACACTTCGCAATTCCGCTTCTTCTCGATGACGTTCTTGCACTGTTGATAACAAGCGAGGATTACTTTGCTTTGAAAATTCATTTGCCACTACCACCGGATGTACATAGAGAGACATTAGCTTTTTGAAATGCTTTAATGATGGTGTTTTCCAGCCTTCTATTATTTGCGACAATGACAATGGAGGTGTGATCATTTTTTTCTGCGATGACGATCCTCGATTGGGATGGAAAAAGGAGGTTGTTGTGCTGGCAATCACTAGCGGTTTTTCAATCGAAGACGCTTCCACAGTTTCATGAAAGGTACATGATTTAGATAGAGTAACCATGGCCTGGGGCGAAATTGCAACTTCTCCAAGAGACGCAGCAGTCACTGCTGCACAAACCTGGTCTATGGGATCACCAAGTATCACGTACTCTCTACGACAATCGTAATCGCCAACGTGAATTCCGACAATCTGCCCGACACCCAGTCCACAATGTACATTGAGTGTCGCAACCTGTGAGCCTTGTCCACCAGATCCAAGTGAATTATACGAAAAGATTGGAAAATCGGAACATTTGGCAACAATGGTAGCCGAGCAGACTGCTGCGGTACAGACGCATTCTACCAATGTAAGGGGTTTCCTTCCAATCAGTCCAGGAGTAGATCCAGGAATAGAGGCTTTCCATTCCACGAAGACGCCGTCACCAGCAAACTTTAACACATCTCCCCCGTGAGCCGTGACTTCGTTGATGATAAGTTGGAAATATGAATTGATTGCTTTGGAAAGGTTTTCTGGGTCTAATGTAGTAGCTAACTTTGTAAATCCTGATATATCCACGAATAGGAGAGCGCATTGATACGCGTAAGAGTATGGAAGTTGTAGGTCTAGAGTTTTGTGAGTTCTAATACTTCGTTTCCCCACAGATGTTGTTTGTTTGGTGGAGAATCGTCTTCCGTTTTCTAATGTTTCCGTGACAACTTTTCGTTTGCCATCATTTGAGTTATCATCTGGAAATGGATCACGAAATACCTTGGGGGCAGTTGTTTCTACAAATTTACCATTATTCATAGAACGATGATTGGATGCTGCTGTCGATTTCGTAGCAACTCCGATGCCCAATGCACGAAGAGCCAAACGACGTGAAATCGAAATATCATCATCGCTAGAGGATGATGGTACCACTTCATCAACATCTTCATCTTCTTCTTTTATGGGTGTTTGTCTAGAATCGGAACGATATCTTTGAGACCGTTTTCCATTAGTTATCGATTCTCCACTACTTGAGTCTGCATTGGATTGAGATGCACTATTTGCCTTTGCTAGCTTGTGTGTTACTTTTGTAAAAACAGGAGAATGAGCTCGGACTTTGGATATTCTCCCATTTGATGCTTCTGAGTTCAAATTATTTTCTTTTTTCAGCGGAGCATCATGTTCTATTGCATCAGAAACTAAAGCTGCAGGTTTTATATGTACTCCTTTTTCTTTTAAGAAGGAGCTTTGTGGGGGACATCTTAATACATTTTCAATGTGAAGGTCACGAGTTTCACTCTCACTTCCCTTTCCAGTCGTGGAAATCTTGGAATCACTTTGTAAACTCCATGCAGATTCGTGGAGGGGAATTGGCTTCCTTGATTCCTCGTTCGAATCTGATTCATCTATCATCGTTCCGAAGATATGCGGCACAGACAGATCGCTCACAACAGTCTCTCCGTCCGTTTTGAATGGACTATCTGCTGAGTCATTTCCAAGTGCCAAACCCTTGGATTGATTTGTACGATTAATCTCGTGGCCAATATCATCTAATACGCAAGTTGGGATATGAGCTGAAAGCCAATTAATACTTGTCATAGTTGCTGCTCGGTCTACCAATGCTTCAATTACAGGATTAACTTCTGGTGAGGTCATGAATTTGGATACAATCGCCATGTCCTCGCTAGTAAATTCAAGATTTTTCGGAAAGTTGTCTACATTTCCTGCACTCTCAAAACTTTCATCCGAATCCGAACATGACGAGATTGTTGATTCATAGCTTTCTCTACTTGATTGCGAGTTTGAATCATCTTTTGATGATGATGATTGACTACTGGATTCTTCGGCAGATGAATACCCAGATTCTTCCAAGCTATCGAATTCAGACGATGAAGCTTCCATTAATTCTTCAAAGGCCATGCTCACGTCCATTTCATCTGTAAAGGGACTAGGCATTGCTTCAGGATTCCGAAAGCTAGAAGTCATCGCTTCAAGGAATTGAGAGGCAATAATTGCATCGCTGCTCGAATGATTATCACCAATTATTTTTTCTCTCAACTCCTCCAAAGGTACTTGTTTAGGAAGGGACATACGCATACTGCACACATTCAACTACGAAAGAGAAAAACGAAACAGAATGGAAGGGCTGTATTCAAGAGAACGCGACAAAGGGTACGACAATGAATGCGACATTCGTGGCTTCCAACAATTTCCTAAATACCACACCTCATCACGTACGGAACTAGAAAATTATGATACGTGCAAAAATATCGGTACAAAACTAGATGTCTTTGAAATTTTCGACACCATCGTTACCAAGAGACAAAAGTGTTCTCTCAACGACTAAATGACGTTAGACGTCATGCAATAAAAACTGTACATACTTCAACGGTGCACAGCCAAGAACTATAATAACTATGCCGTCCTAACATCGTCAACCTCCAATATCAACAACTACGACAGCATCATCCAACAGCAACAAAAATAACATATCAACCAACAAAGCAGAAATAGTCTTTAACATCACAATCTAGCATTGACTGGCATCCAAAGGCAATGAAGGATGTTCTGAGAAAACATTGATCAACGTTTTGTCATTTGGGGTGACTTTAGACACTCTTCTTCTTCTTCTTCTTCTTCTTCTTGTTCTTCTTCTTGAAGCAATTATTGTATCAAAGACGAAATCTAGTGTACAAACAAATTGTTTTGCCTCACCTACTATGTTGATTGTCTGTCTCCACTTACATATACTATGTTAGCAAATGCATAACTGCTCCATTGATACATCCTTTTCAGCATCAACATATATATAAATAAACCTTTCAATTTTGTGGCTTCCTTAATTATGATATAGCCTGCATCGATGCTTTTCTTTTTTGTTGTGTTTAATGTGAGGCGTATCTTGTACCCAAAAACTCATTCTCGGCACTTGGATGCGCGCCACATTCCTATAGCCAACTACCTTAAATGGACTTTTCTTGCTGGAAAAATCTAGTTAATACGTATTTGACTCAATTCAGTGCTTTTATACATAAGGTGATCCAGGTTTAAATCTTCTTGCAATGCGGAATGGAATCACCCTCCATACCAGACTATTCATTACGATTTTGAACTTGAAGCGAGGATAAGCTGTAAATCCTGATTAATCCTCTTTAGCACCCTCCCTACCGACTTTTCCGCTCTCTCATCTCTTACTTTCTATGAGGATCTTTTAACTTCTCTCAGCCTTTTATGGCTTCTGAATGTTGGGCTCAATGTTGTGATCAACACACACAAATTCTTTGATATTTCTTAACATTTTGTGTGTGCGACACACTCTCCCAACCTCGTTATAAACATTAACAGAACTTAAGTTTACGTGTCGACATTGATAATTATACAAATCACGTGTTCCTTCAACGTAGGAGTATTCCAATTTCTTCTACTTCTCAGATGTGAGCGTCAGCTGGTTTGAAGCAAACTTATTATTGAGTTATGCTCTGGAGAAGAGAGTCAAGGCATTAGGAGTGATGTGTTTCTCCTGAACTGGTACATATTGAGAAAAAGTAAATTACTCCTGAAGTGACCTCCGCAAAATTATCCCAAGCTCTCTGTATTTCTTAGAGCTAGGATTGTTAAAAAGAGTTGACTCTCTTTGGCTTCTGAGTTGACTCTATCATCACATCCAGAATGAAAGTCAAATCCTCTGTTTGTTGAATACGGAAAGTATCATGTCGGAAACTTTTTCTGAATGAAAAAAGAAGGCCTAGGAAGCAATGAGTGCAAGAGGCATTTGATGGACAAATAAGTCCATACTAGACCTTAAAGCAAAACTAAAAAGATTTTGAATTGAGATTGATAAAATCAGGCCAGATGCTTTTCGATTGTTGTGTAAGTAGGTGATAAAATGAAAGTTTGAATCAAAAAGCGATGACAAAAATCTCAAAAGGAAGAAAGGATTAAAACAAGACGGATAAGATCAAGGAAGACTCTGTGTACATTACGCGAGATTAGTGTGATTGGAAAACACGTAGGAGATGATTCTGATTACAACTTTGTGCCCGTGCTGGGCATAGCTATATTAAGCATAAATTCTTTTCCAAGTATGTCGTTATTTCAAGTGATGTTAGATGACTGAGAATGACATTATTGCAGGCACTTGGGAAACCCTAACTGCGTTTTTTAGGCCAGTGTTAAAGCCCTCTTTACCCCAAGAATTTCACGACTTTTATTTCTTTCGTTTCCTATCTTGCAATCTTTGTGAGCTTTGTGAGCACATCTAGATGATCATCTTTTGATATGACAAAAACACATGAAATGAATCCATCATCTGGGCATACCTGATAAAATATGCTCTTACTTGAGCGTGTCCACTGTCATTCACCTTGACTTTAAAGCTCTATTTGCTATGGGGAGTATTTCAGAGGTCAAGATTCAGCAACACAATGGCATAAATGACGCTGTTG
This sequence comes from Fragilaria radians, assembly GCA_900642245.1. Taxonomy (NCBI): domain Eukaryota; phylum Bacillariophyta; class Fragilariophyceae; order Fragilariales; family Fragilariaceae; genus Fragilaria; species Fragilaria radians. The sequence goes on from CAAAJI010000019.1 coordinate 32,076, forward strand.
ATTCTCATTTGGCCCGAAATTTTCATTTCATTTCTGCTTCAAATCCTGCATAGCATGTGCCTAGTACACCCATGCAACGATTGAAACGTTTCGTAAACATTTTCCGTTTCTCTGTAATTTGCTTGGCCCACTAAACATGAACTTTTGCCAAAACTCATTTCATATTCAATGAACATGATTTCATTATCTATTCTTAACTTGTAACACCCCATAAAACAGTGAAACAAACTTAGAATTAGGAGAAATTGAATAAATGGTATCATCCTATTGATTTTTTTCTTTGAAAATGCCACGCAATCACTTGACCGGGACAATCCTTGGCTTTGAGTCGTTTGAGTGATTTGGATACGTCATGCAAGCAATGGAAAACTCCATCGTCCGTGGCATCGTTGCGTTGTTTGAATCTTTTCAATGTATTGCACGATCAAGTGATTGGCACAATTCCAGCGTCCTGGGAGTTATCGTCATTCGTATTGAATTTAAAATCCAATCAGTTGACTGGAATAATGCTAGCCATGCTCTGCTCTTCTAAGTTAACCCTCAAATGTGATTGCATTCAAATCAAGTGAGATTGTTTCTGCTCTTTAAACTTCCAAGATAGGAGGGTGAAAACAAGAATCTGAACCAGAGTTCGAAGTATCAGATTTGGTTCAATTTCCTAGTACGCGATTGGGTAATTGCTTTAACTGTGTGAGTTGTGTTCTTCTATTTTTACAATGTGTGTGGAAGTGCCTGAAACAATCTGCTAAAGACTCTAGTCATGCTTTTTCAGAATCCTCACTTTCACCATCAATATTGGAGGATTCAAAGAAGTTAACAAGTGCTAATCATGATCTTATTACAAAAAGTGAATCTCATTGTAGGAAAAGTGTGTTTGTTGTTACCCTAATAGACCTGCTCAGTGCATGCAAGACTTTTGTTAACAATATAGTAAATGTTATGTAACTAGAAAACTGCGTGTGCCATGGATAATGCAGGACAATCTTTTGCATCTGTGGTAGGTATACCCAGGTAGGTAAATCGCATCAGCAAAATTTTGACATCCCAGCTGATCCCTCTGCTCCTACTCTAATTGCTAGTAATACAACGGCCTGAGAAATTCTTTCTTGGGATGTCTGTCCAGGCTATCCAGGATTATCAAAATTTGAGCCTTACCCTTTGACATTACTCCAAATCCTGTTCTCTCACTCAAATTACCCAATTCCTTCGTGAAGATGTTACAAGGTTTGTTTATTTGTTATTGCAGAAGGACCTCATAATTGGCTCTACCACTTCTATATCCGCAATATTAGAAGATAATACTTAAATCTCATATTCGACACATCGTATTAAACTAGAAAATACTAATTCAAGATATGACATTTTGTACCAAACTCAGAGACGCTCGTTGCTGCTAGTACATGCTTATTTAGATGATGAAGATACCATATAATGATTGGACATAATTATGGCTACTGTTTTTCTTTGTTTGCAAATTTTAGAGGATACTAAACATAGTCCCCTACAATCTAGATGATAAAAATCACATGGGTTTTATGCACCTTAACGTAATTTAAATATTTTAAAATAATTAAAGAGCAGTCAAAAGATAGTTGACATGCCAGCATAGCCTGAAGATCATATATGATTCAAAGTCAAAGGCTGATCCACAAATTTGCTATCATGACAAAAATTAGTCAACTAAGACTTCGCTTATTTACGAATAAAATACAAGAGCAGTTTTTCATAGCTTCAGTAAATTAGAACATAATTCTTCCAATTGAATCTCCAATATAGCGCTATCTGTGCTCGATTCTTCGCTCGCTACGCTTCTTTTCTCTCTTCCCTTTCTCTTCATTTTTTCTGGAATAAAATCTGAAGCTACGTATGACGTTCAGAACTGAAAATGACAAATTTGTTTACCCTTGAATTTATCAAAGTGAACGAATGTATGCCAAGAATAAATGCCATAGAGATGTCCCTTTAGCCCAAATTTCCTTTGTGATCGTGTAACTGGAGTTCTGGTACTGCAATTAAACCTTGGAGAATAATGTCCCTGCCTCTTGATGTCTCAAGAAATAAAATACTGCTGAAACTTCAACTTAAGGCTTCGAACTGTCGAACAACCAATGTCAATCCAAGAAACCTTGCCTTACCTTGGTGTACCAAATGTTGGACCTTCACACCTTTGTGAGGATGATAACACTGCTGTGGAATTCTTCAAGATTATGTTTAACTATAGCAATATCATACTTGCTTCATTTTTGCTTTTTCTTACGACTCTTTTACTTCTTTAATATTTAATCTCTTGGCAAGACATCATCATACACACATGTAAATACAGTTTTTTAAGGTAAAAATGTTCTTTAAATAATTATTACAATATTGATCCACTTTCCTGATCACATTTGAGACTTCATTAAATTCTTAAATGTGGTAATGAAAAAAAGAAGCAAGTAGATAATTGGAGCTCAAAATCGGAGAAAGAATCGATAAGGTCTCAAAAATTAGCTTTGCCTCAAGTATACTGAAATTATTCTTATGTTAAGTTCCACACTTATCTTTGTGATTTCCTAGGCGTCAAAAGTCTACAGCAACGTCAACTTAGGGGTCGGAATGGCTTGCCACTAAGATTGCTACAGAACTTGTTTCAAATATGATACATGCTCCGGTCATTGGGTGCGGGATTAGACGTTCCAGCATTGATGTTAGTGGATAGTATGTCATTTGTCTTGAAACCAGGTGTGTTTTATGGGTCAAAGTAAGGGGGAACACAATGTCATGGCCTATTATCATCTGTGGGAAGCGATAGCAGCCAAATCATTGTTCTTTACCTCCATCAAGAATGACGAACATGTAGTGACATTTTAATGCAGCCACTGAGTAATCTAGCATTTCAATATCATGCAAAGCATACTTACTATTTCCTATTAGAGAGGTTGATGAAGAACATCGATAGTTTTTATTTTTGTTCAGGGATTAGGAGAAACGCTAAGGATACGCTGCAACAATTATTTTAAAATAGTGATAAGATGAATATAGGATTGAGATTATTCACATAATCTGTACTTCAATCTCAGGGATACAGAGAACATTTATTGAGGCGACGTCACATGGAATAAGAATATTAACTTGATGATGAGAGGGGTAATTAAATTATGATGAAAAAATGTCATAGACTTTATGATCGATTGAACTAGGAGTTTCCTGCCAGCATGATATCGATTTGGCAGAATGATATGATCCTCTTTGCGAGAGAAAAAACCAATAGTTTACAATGCTTCAACTCAAAAGGCATGCCCTTAAATAGTTGATTGATCCATTGAGCTTTCAGTGCTTGTACAAATCTGAATATAATTATAACCCCTTTGCATAAACAGCAATTAAGAAAAAAGATTGGAAACTAAGTTAATAAAACATGCTAATGTTGTTGGAGTAAGGAAACTAAGTAGGGTAACCACTACTGCAGATGCCGATTGCTTGAGTAGGAAATGTATTCTTACCAGGATTAATAAAAGAATTTTAAATATAAGATTTTCGTACCTGAGTTTTTTTTGGCTTTAGTAACATCGGCATTTTAAGTAGAGTATGCAATTCTTAGTCTACGTTGACATTCCTATTTCAATTTCTGCAAAAAGAAGCAACTAGAATTTCCTTCATCGATAAGGAAACTTAATTTGTCAGCAGAAACAAAGAGGGATACCAACTATAAAGTGAACAAAGCTAAGCTCTTTGACATTTGATGGAATTGTAAGGATGAAAGATCGATACAGTTTCTTTGATTTCATCAGATAAGTTCTGGCAGTATTCCGAGGGGCTAGAAACGAAGATTACCTCTGGTAGTATCTGCCATTTCGGTAGGAAGTTACTGGTATTTGATTTTGAAGTTGGCGCAGCACTGATTTGTGTTCGTAGACCTTGGTATGGAAGAAAGTGCCGAATTCTCACAAAGATTCTGACCTTTTGTTTTCAAATTACGAATCTGCTAAAAATTCTGATGAAATCGTCATTCATCGTCATACGTGGAAGATAGCAACTTGAAGCAACCATGCATGTTTTCAGTTTCTTGGTAATGAAATTTTGGGAAGGAGTTCATGTACCTGGTTTGTGTAAAGACCTACGGAAGGAGGACAACTACTGCTATATTGTAAAATTAGTAGAACTACCAAATATGTGTTTACGTGGGAAAATTTCAGATTAACTGTGGTATGTAAAATTTTAATATAAAATTTCTTCAAGCCTTATATCCTTAATTCAGCAGGTACGTCACTTCCAGCGTAATTTTTGTATTCATTCGGAGAGTGCTTTCCTTGCTCTTCATATTTTCGTTATTCCGATTTTTCAATACAATATAAACATGACCATCAAGACAATTCAAAAACGTTCATCAGAAGTTGCATTGGAAGAAATAAGGTATGTACTTAAATGTCTGATGGAAGACTCCGAATTAAGAGTTGAGTGGGCATGCACACTTTTCAAATCGATGTACCGTATCTTCAATTAGTATTCTCACAAAAAACAAGCAGAGATGAAGCTTCCTCTTTAAAATCAACCACTGCACTTACATCGGCTATGATTGAAGCCTGGTCATCACTTCCATCTAGTGTTCGGGCTGCACTGGTACAGTCCGAAATAATCTCGTCCTCTGATGGTTTCACGAATCAAGACAGCAATTCCAGTTCGGGTTCGAGCACGCACAGCAGTACCGCGTCTGATGTGAGCTCGAAGGAAAAGACCTCTGAAATTCAAGAGGTTTGTCCTGAGACTGGTGCAAAGATTATTTTAAAACCCCTAGAGCGGGCTTCCGAAAATGTCTTTTCCTTTACCAAAACTTGGAAAAAAGAACAAGTCAATGTTGAGAAAAATTCTGTTTCAACTGTCACAACAAAGACTACGGTTGTGAGTAAAAGCCGTGGCTGGCGCAACGTTTTCACACTGCCAATATCCTACGACTTGACCGTAGTTCCACATGGTACTTTGTTCGACACGACAAATCATATTCTTCTGGAATCCACAGGAGTTCATGGAAGTGATTACATGCGTCGCTTTGCCGTCATTGACAACGTTGTCAATGAAATATACGGGAACAAAATACGTGAATACTTTGCATCATTTGGCATTGAGTTGCACACCCTAATTATTGATGGAGGAGAACCTGCGAAGCGCCCAGAGGTGAGTGCTCCATGACAAATCATTTTTTTCTTTGTTGATTTTTTTCTTACAGCTCTTGTCACTTTTAGGCTGTAGATTTAATCCTGGATCACATGTGCGAGTATAAGCTCCGTCGCCGTGAGCCCTTCTTAGCTATTGGTGGGGGGTGTGTCCTAGACATTTGCGGCATGGCTGCATGCCTTTATCGCAGAGGAGTTCCATTTGTTCGTGTTCCAACGACGTTATTGGCACTTGTAGATGCCAGCGTTGGAGTGAAAAATGGTGTTGACTATTGCTGTGGAAGAACGCAGGACACTTATAAAAATCGTGTCGGTAGTTTTTATGCCCCAAGTAGTTGCCTTCTCGATACGTCCTTCATCTCGTCTCAGAAAGAGCGGGATATTGCAAATGGATTTGGAGAAATTGTAAAGCTTGCACTTGTGCGGTCGCCCGACTTATTCGAACTTTTGGAAACCTATGGGCCAGCACTAATCCAGGCGCGCTTTGAGAAAAGCCCTTTGGTCCCTGAGTGTGTTGGAGGTCGTATTATTGACCTCTCGATTCAAATCATGTTGGAGGAGCTTGGTCCAAATCTTTGGGAGTATGATCTTGAGCGCTGTGTAGATTATGGTACGTGGAGTATGATCTATCAATCAAATTTTAAATGATCATTCTAATTATGATGCTATTAGGACATACATTTTCCAAACTTTTGGAAATGATACCAAATTTGGATGTTATGCATGGCGAAGCCGTCAATATTGATGGGTTCTTCTGTTGTATCTTAAGTCACATACGCGGTTACATCACGATTGACATGGTGAATCGCATATTTAAGTGCATGAAATCAATGTCACTTCCAACTCATTCCCCTCATCTCAACGCTGAGCTAGCTTGGCAATCTTGTCAAGATGCTATTGAACATAGAAATGGACAAATGCGTGTTCCTCTCATAACAGATATTGGAGAGAGCATCTGTGTCAGTGATATTACTCTCGAAGAGTTGAAGCGTGCCCTTGAAGTCATGGACACCTTTCCCCATTATATGTAATTCACAAGGTTGGGGATAAGACTGTGAAATCAATCAAGTTAAAATATGTCTTCACAGTGTATAAATGTAAAAGACGGAAGCAACAGTGAGATTTCCTGATGCTATGTCCAAAACTGTAAATGGTTGATGGAATATATATTCAAGATTAGTCAAGCCATGGTAAACTTATACAAAACGAGCTATTAGTTTCATTAGTTGATAATGAATTGTAAGGACAAAACTAACTGTGAACAGTATGAATCGTGTTCGTAAGCCTCATGGATGTTAAAATCCTGTTGAGATGTCTAGGAAATGTAGTTAGGTCTGCAAACAAGGTTTCATGTATCATGATCTCTCAATTCAACTCTTAAACAAACGATCAGCCAACGGGGCTTTGATTCAAGACAGTCAAAGTGATAGAGATAACGTGAACCTATGCTAAATATTTTAAATTCCTTTCACCAAAAACTGTAAGTCTAAAGATGATCGGAATTCCAAGAATTACATAATTTTTGTACAATCATGACCAATGCTTAATATTCGAGAGAGAGAGAGAAACAGTTGCAATATAGTCAACTACCTGCTTGACTTCCCAATGGTTAACTCACGCAAAGCCATCAGATAGGAACGTGTTATATTCTGAGAGGAAAAAGCATAAGGAAAGAAAGCAAGCCGAAAAGAGGATGGCTAAAAGAAATGGTGCCACAACCAAATCATAAAATGACCTTTCACCGTTATCAATATTCGTAGTGATTCGTGATGCTGACAGGAAAGGGTTTACACTGACATAAACTGATTCATATTTCTTCTGAGGAGGCCTGGCAGGAGGTGGTTTACGATGTTTCCTCTGGTTTGCTTCTCGACTTTGATACATGTTTGGGAGGGTAGAGGAGAGATAGTATACAGAGTGCTTCTAGAAAATATGAACCAGCTGTAGGCTATCAAATTCTGCTTCGATAAGTAGTACGTATTAGGACGCAGCAGCTGGTTTTCTACGGTTCCAGTGGTGGCAGATTTTTTTCAACGAATCAGATCTCAGGAAGATCCAATTGCGTCACGACTAGGACAGAAACAAAATTTGATGGTGCTGAGTTGTAGTACACCAGTAATATTATATTTAATGTCTCGGCGGGCAGTACTAGTTGCAGGAGTTCAGAGAACTTTTCAATTCCGCATGTGTTTATCGCCTCATGTGGTTTTATATTTGCAAGCACCACCTTGTGTAATATCTATATATTTGAATAAAGTTGGGTTATCTTTTTGGTAAAGAGCAAATGTATCAGTCTGAGACTGCAGTAGTGACTTTCAGTAATATGTGCAAGTAGTCAAGTGGAGCTTCTTGATGGTGTCATTGCTACATTGGAGATCTATAAAGGGGTATTCAATGAAATAACTGAGCACTATGGATAAATGTGTTGCAACTCTGGTATTGGGAATGTCTCTATACAGAGAAAAAGACTAGGGAGAGGCTGCATGTAGCTTCTGGCCATGAATTTTGGTAGAGACGTACTATGCTATCGTTAAAGTCTGGGATTTTAGGTTTCATGTTATTAATGGCAACTGATTTTATGGCTAGAGAATGAAAGCAATAACGGAAAGATTATGTCATGCTAATGATTCAAAGAAAAATGGAGGAAAATACGGTATTCATGTTCAACGGTAGTTTCAAATACTGGGAAGACAGTGGCGAAGTGCGCACGAACCAAGATTGGTATCCTAGCCATCACAACCACTGGATTGTGAGTTTGCCGAGGAGGAAGCGTACATACAGAAGTTATTCCTCTTCACTGGCAGAACCAAGTTCTTCTTTCAATCTAGACTATTGCTTACAAGACAAGCATCTCATGGCGAAAGCTACATTGTATCTTTTCACAATTATAATGTTCATGTATAAATGTACCTTCAATCATGTCATCGCCTTCACATCTGCCAACAGGATAATCCATCGACAAAGTATGAAGACAAATTTGGAAACTATATTTCCATCCAAGACATCTTCTTCTTCTTTTCGACAATATCATGTGACTCGCATGAGTACATCAAATCCAGATATTGAGCAACTAATTGAACAAAAGGGCCAACAAATTCGTCAGATGAAGGCGGATGGTGTCAGCAGGGAAGTATTGGCACCACATATTGAAGAACTTCTTTCCTTAAAATCGCAACTTCCTTCTGAGGTTAAAGTCCCTGTTGATCCTCCACCCAAGAAAGAAAAGGCCAAAAAGATGCCAGCCAAACAAGTTGTCGCGGATGTCATGTCGGAATCTGAAATCCGTCAGGCACGTCTCGACAAGATTCAAAATATGCGAGACGCTGGAATGGAACCATTCGCCTATAGCTTCATGCCCACCATGACGGCAGCTGAACTTGCGTCACAATATGAGGATAAGCTAGAAAATGGAGAAGAAGATGAAGCTGCTGATGTATCCGTTGCAGGACGTATCATGATTCGTAGAGTATTTGGCAAATTAGCATTCTTCACACTTCAAGATGAGTCTGGAGTTATGCAACTTCAATTTGATAAAGGTAGATTGGATGATTCCTTCGATAGTCTGAAATCTTGGACGGATGGTGGGGATATCATCGGAGTTCGAGGCTCTGTCCGACGAACGGATAAAGGTGAACTGACGGTTTATGCCAAGGAATGGACTATGCTTACCAAGTCGATCTTGCCATTACCGGATAAGTTTCATGGCTTACAAGATATTACAAAGAGGTATCGATCTCGTCACTTGGATCTGATTGTCAACAAGGATGTTCGGGAAACCTTTCGTAAGCGAGCGATGATTACCACAATGTTAAGGAGACAATTGGATGACAAAGGATTTCTGGAAATTGAAACTCCAGTATTGCACTCGCAAAGTGGTGGTGCAGAAGCAAAGCCGTTTGAAACTTACCATAATTCCATGGGATTGGACTTGACACTACGTATTGCAACAGAGTTACATCTCAAGCGTTTGATCGTCGGAGGATTTAATCGCGTATACGAATTGGGACGAATATTCCGCAATGAAGGAATTTCGACTCGTCACAATCCAGAATTTACGAGTGTTGAGCTCTATCAAGCATTTGCTGATTATCATGATATGATGGACTTGACAGAGGAACTTGTTTGTACCATTGCACAAGATCCAAAGATATGTGGTAGCTTAAACATACCCTACGGGAATTATGCCGTGAGCTTAGAACGCCCCTGGAGACGAGTAACGATGCATGATATTGTTCGTGAAGAAATTCCTGATTTTGACTTTGCCTCATTGAGTAGGGATGATCCAGAAGCGTTGATACAAGCAAAGTCTGTGGCTACAACTGCCGGTGTACCAGGTGTAACTGACTTGGCGTCAATCGGAGAAGTCTTGAATAAGTGCTTTGAAGAACTTTGTGAGCCAAAGTTAATTCAACCCACATTTGTTATTGATTATCCTGTAGAAGTGAGTCCGTTAGCAAAGCCTCATCGCTCCAAGGAAGGAATTGTGGAACGCTTTGAACTCTTTGTCGTTGGTCGAGAGCATGCCAACTCCTTTTCAGAATTGACAGATCCAATCGATCAACGTATGCGCTTCGAACTACAGGCTGCCAAAAAGGCGGCTGGTGATGAGGAGGCCTGTGATGTGGACGAAGATTTCTTGTCAGCCTTAGAGCAGGGGATGCCGCCAACGGGGGGTCTTGGAATTGGAATTGATCGACTTGTTATGCTCCTCACGAACAGTCCATCCATTCGGGATGTAATTGCCTTTCCCTTGCTAAAGCCCTCGGATCCGTAATTGCTAATAGAGTTTCAACAGAATATTAATGTTAAATGAGGGGCATGTTTTCTTAGTTTGATTCATCCAAACAATAAAGTATTAAGAAAGATGAAGAAGGTTATTACCCTCTTCTGTCATAACTAGAAGATGTAATTACCGTAAACTATGAAATCAATCTAGTACTTTAATTCCATCAAGACCTGGACAACAAATTCATGATTAGCAAAGTACAAATTGTGTGGCTGTATCTGCTGATTGTGCTAATATTGATTTGGGGGATGGCATTGCTGTCCTAATATAGGGTCTGCTAGGCGTGGTGTAATTTGGATTTAATGCTATACGGAGATTGCCTCCTTTGCTAACGCTTGATTGAAAGTTAAATGATATCTCTTATTGGAAAGTTGACTAGATGATAAATTAAGAAGTTTACCGCTGAACTTAACGCTACCACTTAATAGCTACTAAGTTTTCAGACACACATTTGTAAATTTAAACTTCATTAATCTATTGATTGCTTCTCGTGAAACACTAATACCATTGTATTCAATTCTACTACTATCAATATGATAGTTTGTATCTATATTTTGACGGGTTATAAGCCAACTCCTGATACAATGATTCTTCTTCACTTTTTATTGCTCATCCAAGCTTCTACTACTATCATAACTTTCCTACCTGGAATTCCCAGAGTACTCATTGCTCAACCACCTTCTTGATTGCCACCAAAAAGTGGGGCCTGGGATAGACGGTGTGATGGGTTTTATTTTGGTAGATCACCACTCATTGATTGTCCTGAACAAAAGATGCCTTAGCCATATGGTCAACATCCCTGAAGAATTGGTTGGGGATTTGAGTTGAATATTTGTCTTCCTTTGAGTCCTAACTCAGATTTAGCCTTAGTTCCTGAGCCCTGCCTCAGCATTAACAGTAGATAGTTTACAGTAGCTCATTATGAATAACAAATCTACAACTAAAGCTATTGTGATATGAGGCACAGTCAATTTACTCCTCATCTTCTGATTTGCAAAGTATTGTAAATGATATGACCCCGCTATGCAACTGCAGCTATGTTTGACATTTTTTCCGATGTGATGGAGGCATTGACAACAAAAGGGTGAAAATCTCAAGAAAATCCAATAGCAACGTTTGAATTCAACCAATGTATTTCTTGTCAAAGTGATTGTTCAAATAAGCTAGTTTTGCATTTGCATATTGACTTTGCAGTGTTTTTGACATAATATATCTTTAGTTATTTGTGCCATGAGTTGAAAAAAGTCATCTGTATTCACGTTATGGTGCTTACAGGGAGTTTTCTGGATGCCCTTCAAAATTCTGCCAATTGGTTTTTGATTTTCTTGATCAAATCAATTCACATCTTTTCTTAAGCCAAAGAGGGATTCTGATTTAATTGTCTGGTAGTATGTTAAGATAAAGACTTTAAAGTCTACATTTGTCTCTGTAAATGTCAGTTCTATGGTGCGTTGCTTTTCTGCTGGGGGTGGCAATAAAACAAGTGACGGCAGTACGACTACGAACACAAGCAAAATTTTGTGTCCAAATACCAGAAAACGTATGAAAGCACGCACAGAGTTCTTCCTGACTTTATATTATAGTAACCTTATATGGTACTTAAAATACAGGTTACTAAAGTGAAATTGTTACTAAACTGATTTAAATAAACCTTTATATACTATACCATAGGCAACAGTAAAATTGTATACCGTATACAATAACCATTATATTCATCCAACAAAACCCCGCAATTTCTCGCCAGTTCGACACATTACGAATGGATCCATGGGTATCTTTCAAGATTCGTCGCGTAAAAGGGGAAGCCAATGGAGAATGACTTTACTTTGACCCCATTGATGTTACAGGGGACGACAATTGCATGTTTAATGGGTTAATGGCATGTTGCTAAAAAAAGACATTTTTAATGTTGGTCATCCTGCAGCCCTGTGTAATTATACGTATAAAAGGGTATATCAATGCATAAGGGATTCAAGTCTGGGGACCGATTTTAAAACATTTTTCTATGCCTACAGAGATGAACAAGATTCGGTAAGTCTGTATCTTTATGCACATGACCATATTAGAGATAAAGTTTGGTCATCCGAATTGGACACACTCTTAGTTTCAATGGTATATTGCATTAACGTAGTTATTATCAGTAATATCCCTGATAACAATATTATCTTTGATTCGGCATATCAACCAGAAGAATGTCTGGGGAGAAGTTTAAATATGTTGAAACTCGTTGGTTATTTGCACTGGCACACTGATCCCATGCATCCAAAACACCACAGATTTTTAACGCACTGCTGTGCATTAATATTGCGAAAAGATCTAAAATGGATGAAAAGGCAATGGCCTATGAGCGTGGGGTAACATTTAATGCAAATTGTGTAAGGAACATTTTGCAATCATCACAATCACAGTTAAGCTCCAACACACCTGCACCCTCATGCATGAAAAAGGCAGTAAATATTGATGGAAGCTTAAAAGAAAATTTTAGCTTTAGCTGAAGAAGGATATTCTCACAAAGATATAGCTTTGAAATTTGGCATGTGTTGAAGTGCAATCACAAGAATTCTGAAGAATAAACTCATTATAGAACGTGAGCTGACAGAGTTGAGGAACAGATCAATTCAAGATTTCATAAATGCCAATGAAATTGCAATGTTCTACAAGACTGTGTCTTTGCAAACTTATAAAACTGCAGCCACAGGCAACACAAATACAAAGTGATCAAAAGAGCGTGTGACTGTTACTACATGTGCTTGAGCAGATGGTCATAGATTCAAACCGCAAATACTCCATACGGCAAAAATCCCCGTTGCTTAAAAAATGTGAATATCAATGAGACGATTAATGTGTTTTAGGATACTTCACAAAAGGGATGGCAAAATGGTGGAACTTTTAAGAGACATCTCTACTTCTTAGGTAACATTGCAAGAAAGGAAAATCCCGTTTCGCCTTTGTTTATGACAACGCCAGTTCTCACGTGTCAGATGATTCAACAGTCAATTGATAATAAAGATGAAAACGTAATCAGACAATGTTGGGTCGAAAGTGACCTCTTACCTGCACCTCAATAAGCAAAAATAAATAGCAATGTTGATCGACCCACTTCCAATTTATCTATGGAGGAAGACATAGATATTGAACTAAGTTCCATCGTAGAGAGTTTGGACCTTGCAAAGCTATGAGAAGGATATATTTCCGCCTGGGAGCTGATTAATATATCCTATGGAACCTATTGATATAACGTATATTGATGACGATGAAATTGTGAGTCAATTGCTCAAAGAAGGAAACAATAAACCCAACGACAACGTGGTGTCCAAGAGCAGTTGTCCATTGCTTGCAACCGCTCAAGCTGCAATACGCACCCTCCAGGATTATGCTTTTGAGGGTAAAGAAAATGTGTTGCACAATATTGAACAATTGAAACAAATTATGCCTTCTGAACCCAAACAAGTTTCTATAATGAACTTTCTTGCATTGATTTTAAATGCTTTTGTGATTTAGTTTTTTCTGCGGTTGAAGATTTTTCTTGGATACTAAATGTTACTATTCTCATTTTTTAAGCCCCAGCAGTATGGGACGAAAATCTTGGTCTGGCCTAGAGGTTACTAAATCAATAAATGTTACTATAGTTATGAGGTTACTAAAGTCAGGAAGAACTCTGTATCATGTGGATGGATTGCTTGGAAAGCTTTCTTTCAGTACCCTGGTATTTCTATCAATATGAGCCTTTTTAAATGGATGTAGAGAATCCAGTATCGTAGATGACAGAATAAAGCATTGGGCAAAATAGGCATTTTTTGTTTTTTTAAGCGAAAATGACAAAACCAAAGCATTTTTAATTGAATTAGAAATTTATGAATGACATAAGTAACAGCATTAAAACCATAAATTCCGACAACCACGACCTTACCAATACTGGTAACATCAGCAGGAGCACTTGATGGGCATACAGATGTTGTTATCTCTTTTGTTGAAAAAAGATGCACTGCAAAATATTGCCGTCGTTGGATAGTGAAAAAGAAAGTAATGAATAGGGGGATAATTGTGCAGCAGTATTTTTTGCGTGTATTTCAGGTAAATGTGAGAATTGTTTCAAATTTTGCAAAAGGATTTTTATCATTATAACGTTCGTGCAATTTCAGCATTACATGGATATAATAGTGTTCCTGATAATACCGAAACTATCTATCTGTACCATTGCATGTTTCGAAAACCTTATGTGGCTTCCAAGCATTGCAATCACTTTACCTATCTTGAAAAAGTCGACACAGTCGACATTTTACAGGAGAATACTATCTATTGTGGGAGAAAAGCTAATATAGAAGTAGATTATGCTGAGAAGAATGAAAATTTGAATTCTTTGACTGTTAAACAACCATTTAAGCAGTCTTTCAGAAAATGGAATATATCGTTTCTTGTTGACAAATTTTTTTAACCAAAATATCGGCAAAAGAAATAGTATTTCCTACATCCTACAATTAGAACATTTAATACATGGTACAGAAGATAACATAAATACGTATGAAAACAAAGTTAAATGCTTCTTTCAAGAGTTGTTGATGGCAATGACAAAATTAAACGAATTTTTGAGACATAAGTGATAATGATGACAAAATTAAATGCATTTTTGAAGCGTTAGCGACGATGACAAAATCAATGCATAATTCGGAGCGTTTTTTCCATTCATTCTGTCATCTACGGTAGTGGTTTTGTCTCCCAGAAAAATATTACTAGTACTAACTTTACTTGAACTGAAGTTCCGAAAGGAATCCTTCCCCGTGGAAGGATTTGGTTGAACTTTTCGATTTGACGTGATTTGTGTCAAACTCACACCTCTCCCCCCTTTCCAAGGTTTCACCCACACATATTCAGTATATTCTTCTTGTTGTATCATGACATCCTTTTCTCTGCGTTCCTGGATACTTCTTCTTCTTTTAATTGTCAATAATGTATCAGCATTTGTCCCCTTGGTTGTTTCCAAATTGTCAACCACAAAGCCTGTTGTCATGACGTCACCTCGATTCATGTTTTCGGGTGCTGGTGATGGTGCCATCAAGGAAGATATGGATCCTGAACAAATCAAGGCTATTGAAGAGGCCGCCAAGGCTATGGGGATGACTGTGGATGAATACCAGTTGGGTATGAATGCTCGTTTACGATTTGAAACAGCCATTGGTGAATTGCGTTACAAGGGTGGTAATGACGATATTGGATTGGAAGTAGATGGAAGGTCTCCACCAAATCATTTGGTAATTACCATTACAGATGCTGGCAAGGCAAAAGGAAAGGATGCAATTTCACAAACATTGGCTGAAGCCTTCAAGACGACATCGAAATCTGCTCAGTCAGGACGACAGGCAGCACAGAATGAAATGATGAAATTTATTCAGGAGGCGATGAAATAAGTTTATAATCTAATTTGCAAAAAATAATAATGGTGACGTTGACAAAGAACAAAAATACTACAGTTGCTTCTAAAGATTAGGTGATTTTCAAAAGTAAACTCGTTTTTAATAAAAATTAACTTAGTCACCGTCATAATAAAAACTATCAATTGAACTTTGCTTTACTAAAATCCATTTCCGGATGTGCCTTTTTAAACTTTTCCAACAATTCCAATTTTTTCTGCTCGTCACTCGTCGGTAAGCCCTGTGCTTTCTGCCGTTGATCAAACATCATCTTCTCCACTGTTTGTCTTGTTTCTCCATCCAAATCCGATAAACTCGAGGATTCCGGTTGAATTTTCTTGACATCAATTGTTGGATCACCACGGACGATACCCTCCCACCATTCCATTCCATTCAATTTCTGTAACGTAATCACCAAACGTTGACCATCCTCGACAGTCCAAAACGAATCGTCACATACAATTGTTTTCATGAATGGACCATCGACTATCATCTTTCCACCGGCGGACTTTAATCCAACTTTTAAATGATTTTTGGATATAGTCACTGTTAAATCTCGGCCACGTGTTCCATTCGGAACTGGTACGGTGACACATAATTCTTCCAAAGTTTGTGTCCAAGTATACTTTCCATCGACTGTCCCACCGTTACCAATAGGTGGTTTCTCATCCTCAGTCGTATTTGTTTCCGGTGGTGTCAATGACGTAGTTTCCGATGTAGTAGTAGGTGACGACGATTTCTTCAGTGATGGTTCGGATGAATCCGTAGGACTCACGTCAAATCCACCATCACTTCCCAATTCCAATACATCTTCCTTATCTGTGGTGACAGATGATGATGACGACGACGACGATTGATTTTTCACAGAGGCAACCACCTCGGAGGGTAATGTGTTGTTGTTAGATGGTGTATTGCTCTTTTTCTCGACAGGTTTCTTGTCTGTTATTTGCTGTTGTTGTTGCTGTTCTTGTGGCTTCATTTTCTTCTTCTTGTTCTGCTGCTGCTGTTGCTTTTGCTCTTGTTCCGATTTCCAAATATTGGCATGTTTGTGTAATACATCATGAACCTTTCGTATGGCATCGTCAGTACCACCAGAACCAGATGTCGGTCCTTGAAAAAAGTCCGTCTTGCGTCTTAGGAAGGAGAATACTGTATCCAATAATGGTTCAATACCACGTGTTTGTTGGGCTACATTAAGATAGAGACCATCAAAACGATCATCATCAACAAAGGATGTCATTATTTCAACACACAAAACGATGGTGAATTGAAATACTAATTAACTTTAGATTCCAAAATGGTTTTTTAAAATCTTTCTTAGAGTTTCTCAACCAACTTTGGTGGCACATTCCTAATTGATTAGCAAAAGCATGGTAACTTATACTAGTAGTAATAGTCGAATTAGTAGTAATAGTCGTATTGTTTGTTTAATGACACTCTTGATTGGATGGATCCAATTCTGAGCGTCATCACTGACACCCTGCACAGGGCAGACGAAAAACCAAAGGAGGATGCTTCCTTCCCGAAAAAAAAATTTGGGTGACTTTCTTTGGTTTTCTTCTTGAAAAACGAATTTGGGCCAACCCACATTGGAAAATTGCACAATCCTATTTTTCCCAACGCATTCCACAAACTCCAAAAAAGGAACAAATTTTTTTTTGGCTGTACATATATCGACCGACACCAATCAACAAAAACAAAAACAACATCAAGAGAAACATCAAGAGATTCAACGACAATTTGTAATTACAGTCCAATATGACACCTTCAGATACAACTACTACTACTACTCCTGCTGCTCCTGCTGCTCCTGCTGCTCCTGCTCTGTTATCCAGATCATCCTTCAAACACGAAGAAGAAAATAATAACGCAGGCGTATCGTTAACATCATCACGTCAAGAAATTCCATCACTTCAACATCCTCCTTCGACTAATAATCCTTACATGATATTACTCCCTCGTGAAATCCGAAATTTAGTAGCAGGTGGCGTCGCTGGGATGATTGCCAAATCCGTCGTGGCTCCCTGGATCGAATCAAAATACTTTATCAAGTATCCAGTCGAGAATTCCGAATGAAGGATGTACCCCAAATTGCCACCAAGATTATACAAGAAGAAGGAATGCATGCATTGTGGAAGGGAAATATTGCCACCATGATACGAGTCTTCCCCTATTCGGGTATACAATTTATGGTCTTTGATCACTGCAAGACATGGTTCCTACGAAAGCATGCTGAAACTAACGATGAAACACGACAATGGGGATTATCTCCGATGGAATCACTCCTTAGTGGTAGTGTCGCAGGAATATTTTCGGCGGCATGTACGTACCCATTGGATTTGACGCGAGCCCAATTGGCGGTATTGAAATCCAAAAAGCATGTTCCCAACATTGGATTTTGGGGAGTCTTGGTTATGAATTATAAGGAGAGGGTAGGTTTATTGTGTCTATTGATCCTTCTCTCCTCCAATCAACAACAATGTATATTCAAAGTGCCTCCAACATTATTTTTTCTAATTTACTTATTATTCCATTTTTTAGGGATTAATTGGATTGTATCGAGGCATCACACCCACACTTTTGGGAGTATTCCCCTATGCTGGAATTGCGTTTGCATTAAATGAACAAGCCAAGAGACGTATTACCAACCTAACTGGACATGAACCCACCACCTTTGAAAAACTTCAATGTGGTGCTCTCTCGGGTCTGTTTGCTCAGACACTTACCTATCCACTCGAAGTTACCCGAAGACGCATGCAAACAATGGGAGTAGCCTCCGGAAAGGATGCTGCCGTGGAATTATTAGGATTGGGCCATGCAAGTCGAGTCACAAAGCCCTCCGAGATGACCATGATCAATACCATGCGAGAAGTTCTACAGGAGCAGGGGATGAAAGGTCTATTAAAGGGTGTATCCTTAAATTGGGTCAAGGGACCCATTGCCTTTTCCATATCCTTTACAGTGTTTGATCAAGTTCAGGGATTGTTGGAAACTGATTCGGAACGGACACTTCGACGACCCCATCGATGATTTTCTATTACGAGGTGATTGATGGAACCACAACCTGGCATTTTTCCGCCATTTTGGAATGCAAAGTATGTTACTGCTGTCATCTTCGCTAGTCGTAGCAGTAGTAGTAAGGCAGACAGAGATACATTTTTTGGGAAATTGGATAAATACTAATAGAATTATTTTTGACATGTCGTAAGTATAACGTGTGAGAGATTGAAAAGGATAAGGTTGTTAATTTTGAAATGATATAATTTAGTATACTTTCATTTCATTTTTTGTTGTTGTTCCCAATCATTATAACGCATCAGTAAAGTCTTTGAAACACTTCTGCTTGTATTTTGCATTGCCGTCTCAAAGTCTTGTATGGATATTGGACGAAGTTGATCCTTTCGGACATTTCGTAGTTTCGATGGAGATAAGGAACGAATGGGACCAAAACTTGCTTCTGCTGCAATAGCATTGATATCCGATCCTGAACATCCCTCCAGTCTTTGTGCTAACTGAGAAATTTGACGGGATGATAAATTATGCTTCCCCGCCTTTGTCAATAGTTTTTCCAATAGTGCAGTCCTTGCCTCCACATCGGGAAGTGGAATTAAAATACGACGGGGAAAACGTCGTAATATAGCGTCATCGACATTCCAGGGACAGTTTGTGCAACCAATAACTAATAATGTACTGGAAGGCGCATTGGCATTTCCATTTAATCCATCCATTTGTACCATAAATTCAGTTTTGAATCTTCGACTTGCTTCATGTTCTGACTCAGATCGACAAGATAGTAGAGAGTCCATTTCATCAATAAAAATGAGTGATGGAGCAACATCTGCAGCTAATTTGAACAGTGTGCGAATAAGTTTTTCACTTTCTCCATGCCATTTCGACGTCAACGTAGACGCGGAACAACTAAACAAAAGACATTCGGATTCACGAGCGACAGCCTTGACCAGCAGTGTCTTTCCAGTTCCAGGTGGACCATACAATATAATATTCTGAGGCTTGCGTAATCCAGAAAAAAGATCAGGACGTAGCAATGGGAGAATTGCAGATTCTTTCAAAGACTGCTTGGCTCTGGACAAACCTGCAATATCATCCCAAGTAATTTTTTCCAACTCGGAGGAGTCCACAAATAAATCTTGTTTCACTTGCTGTACCAATGGATCATTATCATAATCAAGTGTTGCACGTCTTTTACCTTGTGGACTCGACACGGCTGGTTTATTGCTTGGAACAGAAGAATTCCTCGGTGATACAGAGACAGAAAGGGGCTTGACATCATTGTAATTAGCGACAGCAGCCGAAATCTTTTTAGAAATATTCTTCCATGTGGGTGTTATTATTGATGAGTTGTTGGTTGCTTTAGCACTCGACTTGACTAAATTTGCTTTGACTGCTTCAGCCTCAGTCAATGCTACTTTGACACTATTTCCAATCACTTCTTTTTGTATGCTTTCCATGGATTTCATACACTGCAACAGAAGCTCTATCGATTGTTCATATACTTTGAGAGATTCTTCATAGTGTCCTTTCCTTGCCAATCGTTCAGCCTCCTCCAGGCCTTGCATTCCCAAATCTACATTGGACAAGGAAATTTGTGATGATTCCACAGGTTTTCGACTCATCATTTCAGCTTGTTGCAAATCATATTTGTATCGAACATCCTTTACTTTATTGGACATACTTCCGATCGCTTTACTATTATTGGTTCTACCGGATGAAGTAATCGTGAAAAGGATTGTAGCAGATTGCCATCGAATTTCATCCATACAGTGTGAATTGGAGTCTTGATAAACCAGGCAGCCAAACGAATCGGGGTTAAGGGGGGGTCGTATAAAAGACGTATAACTACTATTTCGAATTTTTAAATCGTAGAACAAGAATGTTGATATCAACAACTCATGATGCTAGTAGATATTACAGCATAACTGGTTATTGCAATCCTTGTTTCCACATCATGCTGATTCCTCACAATCAAGAATCATCTAAAAGAATCAAAAGTCATGATGATATTCAAAAATAAATAACCTTCATTCACACTGCTCACAACCCCAAAGTATTGGGATTGACAAGGCAAACAATGTTTCATTAGCTTCCTTAAACACTTCCCAAGTAATGACAGTAAGTTTGAACCATTAACAAGTCCTAACCCTGAATCTATCTTCTTCCTTTGGAACTTTCTAGGATGCAAGAAGACGCTCCAGAAATATCTAGGAAGACCTTTTCATTCAATGGTGACATTAAAACCTTTCAAAATTGAGAAAGACATTTATGTTTTCTGTGGTATACTCAGAAAATGGTATCACAATGGAAATGACTTCACTTGACATGCCTTCAATAAATGGTGTGGTACAACATGGGCTTGTTCAAAATCCAAGGCTTTGGAAATGATTAGCAAATCTGTTTAGGCCAAAAGAAGTTCACTGGAAATCCATTCTTTATTCAGTAGGATAAATAATAAAATCATTTACATTTTGTGCACCTTCAAGACTTCAAATGACATAATTTGGTGACACTGACTACGAATTCGAAAAAAATGGCTACAAGAGTATCCTTTGATATTAAACAATTAAAATGGAGGTTACCAATAACAGCCGCATACACTGAAACTTAAGTCTACAACCAGTGCTTAAAAAGCGTTGTATTACAATACGAAGATTACCTTTTCTCACTTCATATATGTATTTTCTTTTATCATTAAATATATTTAATTTGTTTGCGTATAGGAAATGATCAATTGCTTGATATGTAACTTGCGTTTTGATATGTATATTTGGGACACGATTATTCGTAACAAGAAGTTGTCTATAGTAATTGTAACTCCATTGTCGTTTAGAGAATCCTTCATTTACTAAATCATATGACACTCTATAGTTGTTTGACCTCTTTACTTTTCTTATTTTGATCTTGTGATTATTCCTCATTTATTGCCCATTTTTTGTGGGCATCCTCTCTTCAATTGTCTCGTCAAGGTTAACCCATTTGCCTTCAACATCTTTGTCTCTTTATCGAACACTGTTCCATGTTGAGAGGGTCACAATGATCTCATTTTGTTTGTTTCTATGATTGTGTCTTGTGTTCATACTTTCCACATATAAGAAATATTATTTTTCATCATTCAACCTTTGCAAGGGAAAAGAAATGGACAGTGGTTTAAACCTGTTACATACACTAGATTGTTGAATTTATTCTTCTCCTAGTCTCGCCTTGGAGAATCTTGTCTTTGTGATTCTGTAAAAAAGTGACTAGTACTGCAAACCGTGCTTTCATGTTCCGGAAATTTTTTAGGAAATTCGTCAAGGTCAGACTTGCTGCCATGGACCCTCACAATGGAAAGACAAATACGCCAGTTTTGGACAGTGAACCACAATTGATATCTCAGATAATGGATACTATGTCTCCTTTGTGCACCACAAATTGTGGAAATTTCGACGACAATCACACATCCCATCAGAAATTTCAATCCAACGATGATTCGTCATCATCGGAAAAGAGCTTGGAAAAGACGGATCAACCTAATCTGGTTGACTCTACGGTCAATACTATTTCTCTCTCCTGCTTGGTTGAGCCCATTCGATATGAAAGTTCCAACGTAAATGATGTTATCCAAGATTCGTTGCGATCTACTGACGAGTCATGTGAACCAAAGGAAGGGGAGAAAAGCAATATCGTGAATGATGAAGATTTCAATACGCGGCCTACAGTCAATGTCAATGTGAGTGATACTGATAACATAGGTACGTTTCTCGGTGCTGATTAAAAAAAATGTCGACGTGATGCTAAGGCTTGTTCTCTCACTAAACATATTGCATTACATCTAGACGACAACCATGAAAACATTGAAGTTCCACAATCAGAAGGAATTCCTGATTGTAATTCCAAGGCAATAGACGATGCTTCTAATCGGAGTCAAGAAATTGAAAACACAGATTCAATAGCACACGCTTACATTGACACAAATGAGTCTTCAAATCAGGAAGAAAGGAACGAGGTGAACGATTATCATCCTGAGCTTGATGAGGGAAAATCCATTCTTCATGATGAAGATAAAATACCAGGTAAGTTCCCTGATAAAATTGTAAACCTTTGAACCTTCTTCTTTACTCATAATTCGATAACATAGACAAACTTTCAGTTGGCAAGGTTAGCGAAACGGTCGAATCAGAGAAATTGGCTGAGGTGGTTCATCCTCATACCAGTGCTATTGTCAACCATAGAGAGGATACAGAAAATGATGGTGTCGAATCCAATAGCCAAGACTCACCAAAAGAAGCCCAGGAAGTCCATAGTGTATTGCGGAAAGAGGAAAATATAGAATCAGATTATATTCGATGGGTGAATGATGATGATAAAGTGACATCTCCAAGCATCCGAGATAAATCCTTTGAATGTTCACAAGATTTTGAAAACGAACAAGATAAAAAGCGAAAGCGCTTTGGTAGTAGTCAAGGAAGTGATTGTGATTCAGTGAATTTCCCCATCAGTGAGATATCCATTTACAGCAATCCTAAGGAGATTGAACCCCTGGAAACGTACGGCGATAATTCTCACAATAAAGGAGGGCATGGTCAACTCCATGATTGTCTATTGGATGAAAACGGAAATGGATATGTGGAAAATTATGAGCGACGGAGTCATTTAGAAAGTAATTATCAAACTACAGAGTTGAAGGCACGTGGGGTTGAAACCGATTTGACCTCAGATCATGAATCGCATGGAAATTTATCGAATCCTGGGCCTGTCATTGGAAAGTACCGGGATGATGGCATCAATCAACAATTCGATCTTCATTTAGACTCTCCACAACTTACATCATCTTCTAGCTCTGAAATGTCCAGAAATGATGTACATAAGAATAGCCATGCGAGCAGTAACAATTCACAAGGAATGATAGATATGAATGTTCAAGACAGACAGCAAAGAATGCATCAAGATTTGACTCCAGTTGAAACAGATGGGGAATTTGATGAGACAAACAATATCACATTTCACGATTCTAACAACACATCTGACAAGGAGAATGGGGAAATTGAGGTTCCCATGTTTAGTACGCAAGATATTCAAGCATTGCAAAAGCCCCAGGAAATCAGAAAAGATAATGTTTACAGCTTATCCACATCCTCAAGTCAAGTAATGGCTGAAGAATTTCTACAATCCAGCACAAACAAGGATGATAAGCAATGCAATACAGCTGATTTATGTAACACTGATAGTAACAGTTCATCCTCATATAACTCAGTAAACAGATCTGATAAATATGTGATTGAGTCAACTCAACTGAAGGGAAATGCCATCACTTGCAGAGATTCATGTTCCTTGGATATGACAGTTGGCAACAACTCCGATGAATCCTCAGGCCTGTTTTCTCAAGATGGCAACTCGGAAAGCAGGTCCCTAAGTAACAATATTGCGGGTGAAAATCAATTTTCAGAAATCTCTCGCAGTGCACCTCAAGGTTATTTTTTTTCAGATTCCAGATATGATAATGGTACGCTCGAAGTCTTGATTTACCACGAGGATACATGCCAGTCCATTTGGATGAATGCGATGGAAGTACAACAGTTTGATCCACATGGGTTGGCAGCATTTTTACAGTCACGTGACGTAGTAGGGCAGCCTGGATGTGAATGGACA
This sequence comes from Fragilaria radians, assembly GCA_900642245.1. NCBI lineage: Eukaryota > Bacillariophyta > Fragilariophyceae > Fragilariales > Fragilariaceae > Fragilaria > Fragilaria radians. The sequence goes on from CAAAJI010000019.1 coordinate 56,063, forward strand.
GCATTAAATCGAAATGAAGACGAGTTGGAATTCCCCTGTGTCTGGAAACGACAAAAGAAATCATTTTGCCCTGTCACATTTGTTCCAAATTCGCCTGCCTTGGTCGTTCGCGAGGTTCCAGAAGTTTTCTTTCTAAGGTTTCTCTTTGGCTCAGATCTGCTCATACGTACAATCAAGCTCCCTGCAAAAAGTCTACCTGCGAAATGGAATTTATTTGGAAAATGTTACAACATGGTATGCTCCAAGCACATAAAGAGAGATCAGAAAAGTCCAATCTGGAATCGAGATTCTGATCAAGGAGCACAGGGATATATCAAAGCGTACTATGTAGGTCGAAGTGAAAAATACATTGCAAAATCTCTTTGCTCAATTGCTGATTTCAGTGATATGACTCATTCAAAAGCAGCTAGTCGACTCGAGCTTCTTGTTAGCCCTGCACTAATCGCTCCAGATGGGACCCCAAGAGCCTTTTGGTGGCACGAAGATGATTTGGAAGTCATTGAGGACAACCACACTTTAGGTTGTGGCTTTGCTCCAACTGTGTTCTTTTCTTCATTATTCCCTGATCAGCCATGTGCATCATGTTGCCAAGTGAGAATTATTACAGCAAAGCTGGGTGTTTTTAAAGGTATGCTAATGTCTTATCCCTTAATCAGCAAGATCTTACTTCCACTCTCCATGTTGAAGGTGAAACCATCGCGCTCCTCAGATTCTTGTTTAGAAGGTAAGGCTTTTATATTAGTAAGAGGAATTTTCCCATCGAAATCAGCATTGATGATGAACCGTCACCTTCATCCACAACTGAGTAAGCCTCCGCCAAGCTCTCAATTTAATTTGCGTCCTCTCAGTAGTATGATAAAGAAAATTCTTGAGTTAGCTGGGCTTTCAATTGATTGTTTGGAAGCATATGCGTATGAGAGCTCCACATGGAGAAGGCGTACATGGGCGTTTTGTGTCGGCGTTTGTGATCCAACAAATAGTCTTCCTGAAGGAACTGTATTTGTTACAGGAATGGGTGTTGGTCGTAACTCGGTGAAGAAAGTCTACATGACAAGGTGTCCTTGCACTGAAGTAGGTGACGGAAAATTAGTAGAAAGAGTGCATGAAAAGCCACTAACCATGCAAACAGAGTATTGGAATTTTCTCAAATCCCTCCACTTCGGTGTTGTCATATTTGCTAATCCTCAAAGAGAAAATGGATTGCCTTTACCCCCTCAAATTAGTAATGGCGATCTTGACGGAGACCAGTACTTTATTTGCTGGGATGATGAAATTCTGGAAATTCTGACTGCCCAAAACAGGGATGAGTTGAAGATTCAAACCGAGATTCTAGAGGACACAGAAGAGAGTGTTGATGAGAAAGAGGAAGATCTTGATCCCATTCTGGGGCAGCAAGTACGAAAAGTTATATCAGGGAAGTCTTGCATTGGAACAGTCATAATGAAATTGACAGATATGGATAAAGATGAAGATCCAACTTATAAATGTGATTTTGGAAAGAGTGGCTCACTCGTTTTAACAAGAAAACAAATTCTCAAAGGGAGAGATTTCATGGATAGAATCTTAGATCATCGTCAGAATGGAATCAGTGCAGAAGTGTTTATCTTGTGGCATTTTTGTCAAACCACATCCTGGCAACGAGTTGACGTGCTTCGTCGAGAGTCTGAAGAAAATGCAAGTGTGCTTGCAGACTATGCTAGAGATAAAGAACTTCTTAACTCAAAAGGGTGGGAATGGGCATCTGCCCTTCAACGAGATGCTAGGATAGTTCAAGTTTTGGACTGGAAAGGTGAGATTTTTCCAAATTTGAAGATTCAAGTAATGTATGATGACGGGTCAATTGAGTGGGAAAAGGCATCTGACCTTGCAGATGATCCAGATGATAGAAATATCTTGAAAGACTTTGCTGTTAATCAGAATTTGCTTAAGGAAAGAGCCTGGAGCTTTGTTAAAGAATCCTTGGGTGATTCTTTAATTTGGTTCAACGGTGTGCAAAAAATCCTATCAGATGTCACACGGCTAACGGAATACAATCAGCTTACAGAGAATCTTCATCGTGCCTGGTTGACAAGTCTCAGGGGAGCTCAAGATGACAATGCAGATACGATAGCATTAGGACGTGCCTTCAAACAATCGTTGGATATTTGTAAGCATGGTGGTAGAGTCACATTACCATTTCATTTAGCACATCGGGTGAGGAAAGCATTGAGGAAGCATGTTGATTATTAGTAAGAAAAAGCAAAAATACCATATTATACTGCAATCATACAGATTGAAGTTCAAACAGAATGTCAAACAAAGCATGCTATTGCAGACTTGTTCAAAAGTCCTATGACAAACCTGATCAATTTCTTAAGATTGGGCTTCAAAAGCTGACATCCCTACAGAAGACGAATCAGAAAGTTGGGATGGCAATATTCTGGCCATCATCAAGAGACATGAAGTTAATTATATTGATAGATACGTATCTATGCCAGACCTTTAGAATTGTAAATTTCTGATTACTGCAAGTTAAGATCTCAAGCCACAACTCTTTCTCTCACTCAAGTATTGCGAAGCACCATTGGAAGATGAAATCAATTGTAGTTGGTTTTAATGAGGAATGCACTACAAATATAATTTAATGGAGAAAAGAATGTGTATGCTTTAAAAGGCCACTAATCCGAATAAATCAATTATTTGTAATGTACTTAAGGTTGAAGACCAAAAGAAAGAAATTTCACAGTTGCAATAAATGCTTTAGGGACATATGCAAATGCTCTTTTTCTACAATATGGCAATATATCATGCTCTTATATCATCTAATGCAAAATACAATCACCTTGTTTTGAGCCCTAGATTACGTATAAAATATTCATTGGCGAGGATTTATGCAACTTTAATGGAAAATTTTTTTTACCTCAAATACTGACGCTCTTGCAATGATATACAAGGGTAATTCTTCAACTCATCTCTAAATGAAAAGATGTTAATAGTGTGGATCTTTACACGGAATTCAGATTAGAGTTTACATAGCCTTATTCATCAAGTTACCATGTAGCAATGACAGCGCCTGCAAATTGAATGGCGAGCAGAATCCATGTGGCTCTTGAAGTACATCCATGCTAGGTCATCAATACCGTGATAGACAGAGAATGAGCTATTTGCTCCTTTTTTCCATTTCATTACATTCTACATCAGTAGTATTATTTGTTGATTTGATGCTTTCTCAATGCTTTCAGCTTTTACCTGTGTAATTTCAAGTACAATAAAAACCGAAATTGAGTTGGAAGAATGTACATGCAGCAAAGAAAGTATGTACAATTTTAAAAATTTAAGGACACTGTTACATCTTCGAGAGGTTCTAACGCTGGTGATGAATCCAATGAAGGGGATGTCAAAGGTCGAAGATTACTTTCGTCACTATCCCAATCTCCCCACTCTTCATCAATACGCGCTATTGCCTCATCTAAAGGTTCCTCCAACTCGACGTCTAATTCCGAAAAAGAATGGTTTGGTAAATACATTTGACCAAAGTTATGGCTGTCATCAGGCATGAGCCAAACGTAATCGTCATCCAACATTTCACCCCATTCTTCCGCCATGAGTTCTAATTCTAGCTCCAAATTTTCAACCGGTTGTTCTTTCTGCAAATCGGTATTCTCATCATTAAATTTTGGCTTCGTGGCTCCATCTTGAGGGAAAAGGGAGAGAACATGCATTGGATCCATCAACTCAAAGCCAGTGTCTGGAGGCACAAAACCTTCAGGAAGACTTTTCAGAAATTCGTCAAGTTCGTTGTACAACTTATCCTGCTTATTGGTAGAAATTCTCCCCTCTGTGGAATCACTCTGGCTAAACTCAAGCAATCTAGAACATATTCGGCTAGCAGAAACATCAAGCTGATGCACCGTGCCATGGAGTTGACTAAGTCGAACGAGGAGACTTTGACAGTAAACTTGGAGATCGTCTATATTCATCGAATCCAACTCTTTAATACCAGTACTAACATCCAAATGGGTGCTCTCTTCCGATTTTTCCAATCTTGACTCAAGTAATCTTGATGCCAGGAGCCAATTTGAATTAACGTTTGAAAGCTTAGTAGCTGCAGAAGCCCTAAGCAAATACGCTAATGCCTCTTGAACTTCAAGCTCAGCTCGATAGGAGCGTTTAACGCTATTGTCATAGGTTCCTTCGAAAATATCTTGATCATCAAGGAAGAATCTATCTAAGGTTCCAGAAAATGTATTCGTGTCAGCAATCTTTAAATGCTCCAAATTTTCAACAATCGAAATCTCGAAATCAGCATTAGAAAAATCCCTAACATCTGAATTCAAGCCAGATATCGAAGTCTTATTGTCTGTCGAAGAAAAAACCTTCGTTTGTGAAATATCTGAGGAAAACGCTGATTGTGAGTTATCTTTGAGGATTCCATCAAATCGATTGGACGATGCATATTCAAGTTCTACTACATCATCGCTTCGAACTGGAGATAAAGTGTATAGGTCAGTGTCATGGTTACTTTCTCGCCCAATATCGGATTCATCTACACTATCTCCGAACGCCCCGACAGGAACATCGGAGCGGCAAGATAACGACTTCCATAACGACCGAATATTTGTTTCTCCTCCTGTTGTCGGTAACACAGTAAGATCATCTACAAGGCAATGAAAGAGCCACTTTCTGTCATCAGAGGACCATTCAATATGTGCTTGTGTTCCCGTTGCACTACTCGATGCCACAGCAGCATGCATAGCTTGCCTAGCCGAAGGGTACCTCACCAAGTTGCGCAAGAGCCGCTCCTCCGCCAATTTTGCTTTAATCTCTTGATTATCCTTAACGAGGACGCCAATTCCCTTTTCGAAGAAGGAAGAATCCTTTACTATAGCTCCTCTCTGATACCCTGCATTCGCTGCATCATCAGAAAGGTAGCGATCACCGTGATATTCATTTGAATTGAAGAACACTGCGTTTTCATTGTATTTCTTTTTGGAAGATTCTGGGCGAAAGGTAAGATCATGAAATCGTCTTTTGGACTTGTCCTTTGGAACGCCCAACCAAGATGCGTCAGAATCCTTTTTGATGTCGATTCCAGAAAAATGCTGAATAAGTGGCTTTTGTCGGAACCCTGAACGTTGCATCCTCGTCCGATAGCGTTCCTGACGTTGAGCAGAGGAAGTAGTTGACTCAAAGTTTTTCCTCGAATCTTTGAATTTCAACTTTTTTTCGTTCACTCGAACAGCCTCACTTCTATTTCCTTTATAAGCATTTTGGGTACCCATTCTATTTTCTAACGATGAATCGGATATTCCCCCATGGAGCATTCGTTTTACAACTTTTGTTACATTGCGGGAATCATAACCATCCACGCTCTCCACTCGACGTTCTATATTTTCTGTCACGCTAGCCTTTCTAGTTACCATGCTCAGAAGATCTGATTCTAACTGAATCCTAAGGGCATGTGATGGTTCACACGCATCGTCAGAAATAGCTCTAGCCAAATCAACGGAAACTTCACAAGTCCTCCGCGTTCTTTCAACAGCATTTAGAAATGTTGACAAAAATTCAGAGACTTGGTCGCAAATGTCGCTAAAGCTGTTGGGGGCACCTGATAGTGCTCTAGAATCGTATTGCGAAATTATCCTATTTGTGTACCATCGTGACCACTCAGTTGCATTCTCTAGAACTGTACGTCGAAATGCCTTGGCATCACCCACTTGAAGCTCAAAGTATTCTCCAGGATCTTTCACTCCATTTGGCAGGGTTGCAACGGCGATCTCCATGACATACTTTCCACAAATTCTGGAGAGTATGCCACTACTACATAGCCTTTCAATCGCCATAATACCCGCATTATCATTGTCCAGACATAATATAATACGACTTCCTGAGGCTCGTAAAGCTTTGGCAACCTTATCTAATTGTTCGTATGTCAACGCGGTTCCCATCGATGCCACAACTTCGCGGATGCCGACGTCGCACATTGCAATAACGTCCATGTAACCCTCGACGACGACTATAGATCTACGGAATGATTTTGTATTTCCATTATTCGCATTCTCCATTTCATCAAGCACAATCTTTGCCTTGTTAAGCCCGAAAACTTCGTTTTTTTTCGAAAATATGATAGTTTCAGGGCTGTTTAGATATTTCGGTGCTTTGAAATCTGCTTTTTTAGCACTAGATTCTGTAGATGAAAGTATCCTACCACCAAATGCCAACACTGCCTTGCCCGTCTCATCAAAAATAGGAATGACTAATCTAGCTCGAAAGCGATCAATCAAGTTCTCATATTCGTCTATTTCAATCTCGCTGTGTGGTGAGAGCTGAGCAGTCATGGTATTCTTGAATCGGGTAGTATTTGTAGCGACAGCTAATCCAGATTCCAGTATTTCACTTGCCGAAAAATTATAATGCCGTAAATGATGTACAAGGCTTCCCTTGCCCCAAACCTCGGAAGAAAAATAGGCATCTGGAGCATACCCAATAGCAAAGTCGCGTGTAGTCGATGGAGATATCTTTCGAGATATCAAGAATGCACGAGCTTTTCCCGCTTCTGGAGAACTGAGCAAGGCATTCCAGTAAAAATCAGCCGCCACCAAATGGCAATGCAGCAGACGACTTCGCTTCAGGTTTTCTTCGAGTACTTTGGGGTCCATTCGAGAAGATATTTGTGGAATTACAATCGTTGTAGGATCACCAAAGTTTTGAGCGACATATCGTACTGCATCGTAGAATGTCATGGATTGTCCTTGAAGTGAATTGTAAGACTGAACGAATTTAAACACGTCCCCTCCTGCTCCACATGAAAAACACTTGAACAATTTTCGATTGTTGTCAATGCTCATTGAAGGTTCATGGTCATCGTGAAAGGGGCATACTGCTAGAGCACCATTGTTACCTTTGCGTTTAAATCCAGGAAGGTCATAGGATTCAATGACGTCTACAATGTCTATGGAATCCTTGAGTAACTTGATTTGTTCTGAAAATTGTTGTATTTCTGGTGACGTTGGAACAACTTTTGAAACGTCTCCTTCGTCTTCATTGAATTTTTCTTCATCAAATGGTAGAGAAGACCTTAATAATGATGACGAACATGATGATTTCCGAAAACTATGTATCGGGTGATCTTTGTCATAGCGAGACTTTTTGGTCCATGTGTTTCCATTGGAGATGTGATTTTTTTGGAGTCGGATTGGATGTCGAAAAGCATGTGGAATCAAGAATGAATCAACCAATGATATGCTATTCAGTTGTTGAAGAATCATCATAATTCTCCAATATGTTTTGAAACCATCTTTAATCCTTACATCTTTTGTCCTTATCATCTTCGTCTCAATATTTGGTTTGGCAATCGGTTGGCTTGTTTAACTCTAGTACTACTCGATACTCGTTGATCAAAAAACATAATAACCTTATCGGTGGTCTTAAATCTAGTAGAAGTATGCAAAGTACCTTTCCCATAATAGTCCTTTATCAACAATATGCAGTGACAATGAGATGTAATTCCTCAAGGATTTTCATAGGTTTATGGCATAGCTCCTAATTGGAAGCAGCTTTACAATATAATACACCCCAATCACTAAGTTAATTTCTACCATACCTCCATCCTGGAAAAATGTTGAAGTAGCTAGAATACACACAAGAACTGTTGATAGGTTCTAATTAAGTCTCAAATTAAATCAGCCCTGTCCTAATACACCAAGATCCAATTCCACTTAACGTTTGAAAGACAACTCAGATTTCAGTTGGAATTTCTAAATATTGGTGGATAGCGGTCAAGTACTTAAATGCCATTAGAATGCAGTGAAGATTCTTTTGGAGTTCTGTTGAAACTTGAGAGTACTCTCCCTACTTGTATCGAGGTAGGATGAGGTAAGTATCCGGGGTACTAGGACTAGTACATGTCGCTCACTAGATTTTACGTCGTCGCATTGCCTTTCTCGTTATTTCCCTCACGAGATTTAAAAGTGGCATTGACTTTCTGTTGAAAACTTGTTAAATACAAAGACTGGATCCTCTCCTTAAAGTTGCATCATGAGCGATCAGAGCACTCGCCAACAAGAACTCGATGAATTGAGGCAAAAGCAAATAGCCTTCAATCAGGCGAAATCGTTGGGTACGTAAAAAACGCAAAAAATGACAACGGAATACTATTGTGTATAATTCATTCATTATAATTTTTTGCATCTCTAGCAACTACCATCCATGTCTGACGATTCTTATTTGTTTATTCATATAGATGAAAAGGCAACCATTCCCCTTAACATTTTGGATTGGCAGGCTCAACAGCGTGCACTTAAATTGGCGGATCGAGAGATGAAGAACCAAGCTACAGCCTCATTACGTTCCTTTCAAAACAAAACTGTGGAACAATCCACTTTATATACGATACAAAAGGAGGACCGTGAAAAGAAACGTCTTTCTCAGGAACAACTTCACAGGTATAGATCAGGATTTTCAAATTCTTCCAAGAAGGATCCGCGAAAAGCGGCGGAAAGCTTGGAAGGAAATATTGAGTCTGAGACTGACATGAATGGAGTTAACGTATCTGAAATTATTTCAAATTTCAACCAAAAGCCTGCAGAGGAAGAGTTGATTGTTGGAACGCCAGTAACACTATTCTCTAACTCGTCTTCCATCCTGTCAGAACCTCATCAATTTTCGCAAGGTAACATGAATAGCCTAAGTGATTCTCACGTTGAATCAACTGAAGCTTCCTTGACTGTCACTCCTGTTCCATCACAAAATCAAGTGGATACTGATTTAGATATGGTGTTAATGAATGACGATAATCGTGACATTTCAGATGCTGCCTTGGAGACGGCCGAAAACGAGACTGGATTAAGAAATGAAGTAAATAACGTTATTTCAATGGATGGAGAAATGGGAAATATGGTTATTGTAAACAGTCCCAACGTTGCCAATGCTGTTGGCGCTGAACATGTGCAAGAAATCATATCTTCTACAGACAATGTGATGGCATCCCCACAAAATGTCATGGTTTCTAGTGTTTCGTATGAAAAACTTAATGAAGAGAACCCTCTTTTGGTAGATTCCGAGGATTGGATATCTGTTACCCCACCAATCAATGAAACTTTTGATGAAACCAAGGAAGGTTATTTTGGTGATGTCACAGGATTAGTTCCTTCTAGTCCTCAGACCAAAAATGTTACTTTACCTGCAATAAATCTTTTTGACGAAACAGTTACAGCTAACACAAATGATGATAAGACGCATCAAAATTTGATTTCAAGTTATACTGATGATGATGCTCTACAAAGAACGCAAGGGAATCTAGATGGAAGCTTGTCCTCGGTTTCGGTTAACTTTATGTTTGCTCTTTTAACTTATGATGCAACTCCGGCAGCTGAAAAGTATTTAAAAGCAGCTGCATCAATCATTGGTCCAATAGCCACACCAACGTTATTGTCGTTAACAAAAAGTGATTTCGATATAGGCAACAATGGCTCAGTCAAGTACTTGGTGCATTGTTGTCTTGATGTTCCACTAAGGGGTGCATCTGAACAACAAGTTAAGTCGGATGTTTTGAGTCGTTTGAAAGAAGCCGTTTCCAATGGATCCTTTGCAACCTTGGCCAACTCAACGTAATTCAGTTGATCTTGTCCAAGTCTTTGTATCTTCTCAGACGAAACCCCCTTAGCAATTAAAATCACTAGAAATGTTACTTTACTGATGACATTAATTCGAGATATAACTGTTACATGGTCTCTTTAAGTATCTAGACATCTCTAAGGGGCTGGTAGGTAAATTATGGGTTGGCGATTCTCAGATTCATCAAAAACTTTTTAAATGATAAGTCACCATTCCAACATCCCAGAATGTTTTGCGGATCAAATTGACTTTTGGTTTTTATACAAAAGTAATTCAAACCGACAATCTCATCTGGAATTAGTTAGTAGCAATAATGTTTGACAGCTTGGTTGTTGTCAAGATTTGTTACCAAAGAAAAGTGAAAGTCAAACAGATAGATATTAATTTGAAAAAGCTTGGCATTTGAAATAAACGATTACATTTTTTAAGTGACGTGATCAGATTCAAGCAAAGAATAAATTGAAAAATGATATTACACTTGTTATAAGTGATCTATGATATATTTTGGTAATTCCTTTCACATAAACAAATAGACAATAGTTGAGCTATCCCTAATACAGCGGTGGTGATGGTATCTATGATTCTACAACAATATTGGAGATGACTACTATTGGACTACAAAGGCAAAAACAACTGACATGTTTGGTATTGTGCTCATCCATAGGATAGGAATAAGGATGAATGGTAGTTGAAAATCGGAGGTTATGACCAATCTTTGAGATGAATTATCTACTAGCAAAAAGGCAGTAAACACTTTCTTGTTTCCCAAAATATTCCATGAAATGACACTAAACTGGATTTACAAGTTGCTAGTTTCGGTGAAATATGTCCATTGTTAAGGGCCAGGAAAAATGCTTTGCTGTCTTAAAGAAGTTAGAGAGTTTGGAGGTTATTCAGGATTGAATCGAGGACATGCTGAGTGAATGCCGCTTTATCCCATCTTCCCTTGGCCTATGGTGAGAAATCTGGATTAAGACCATTTGTCACTAAATACAATGTGCTTCTGTAGAATCATTGACCAAAATTAGGACAAGAAAAATCATTTCCAACATGAGTGCCGACACCTTAGCATGTGGCTAAAGGATAAGCTCTTTTGCTCTCGTGCAAAGCAGTATCATTACAATCAACCTTCAACGAAGTAAAACCTTAAGTATTTAATATGTTAGCTTCTATTTTGAATATCACTGCAACGAAGTATGAAGCAAGCTTGTCACACTTTTCTCCTCACATCAAATCCGAACTTGCTCTACGATGAGATAAAGAAAGTAGACACAGATAAAATAAAAACTATTTTATTGATTGTTCTGTTACTCTTGTTTAATCTTGAAACTTCTCTCAAGAGATGTTCTCAAGAGATCTTTGTGATAATGCTTGAAGGCTTGCAATCTTGTTTTGAGCTTCCTCCCAACTGCTTAGATAAGTTGCTTCAACCATGTCCATAAGGACAAGTTTTTTATCCATAAGGATAAGTTAGTTTAGACCTTCAACTCTTTATAATTATAGAGTGGTTTTCTAATTCAGATCTTTATTTAGATCATTGTTATAACCGTCTTACTTTAGATCCGGCCCTGGATTGCATTACAATATTCTGCATTTATAAGCAATAGTTATGCCTCACTAAGTTAATCATAGTAAACTTGCGATCATTGCAGAATATGATAGTTTACTTGTAACTATCCATAGGTAGAGGAGCAAATATAGGGATATGTTAATCCTACTACTATTTACTAACGGTACAGGACGTCACCGTATACCGGTACACATACATCTCTTAGTTTAAGATATTATTCTTAAACTGCTATTGCTTACAACCTATTGTGTTAGGGATTTGCTTCTTGATCCTAGTCAAGGTAGGTCAGAAATAACATTGAATATGTCTCAACTATGAGCCTCTTTAAAAGTCTCAGAGAAACGACTTTTATTCGTAAAACAAGCGTACGTAAAAAATTTCTTATATTGTTTTATGATGGTAAGGCAAAGATTCAATAGAGTCTATTAAATATTACATCATTTTAGATTCGCATCTTAATGCTCCAAAAAAGGATTTGTTGATATTCGACCACCTAAGTCTTTAATGAAACGCTAGAGAAAAAACTATGATTGTAAGGCAATCAAAACATTCCATAGAGTCTTCTAAATTAATCCAATCGAAGTTTCGTATGATATCATTTTAGACGCGAGTCTTAATGCTCCAAGAAAAAATATTAAAGAGGATAAGGTGAAATTCTAGCCAACGGAATTCTAAAAAGTGAACTGTAGTGTTTTTGTTCCGAATCATTATTGCTTATTAAATCCTACCTTTTTATTCTGGGAATTTTGCTAGGATTTGAAAGTAAAGACAATAGAGATACTATAAAGACATCTTCAATTTTGGAAAATCCATATTTTGAAACTTACTACTCTAAAATTAGACTGATAATTAAAATCGTCGGAAAATGACAAAATTCTTGAACTTTTAAACAATTCTACTCAAGTTATCTGCGGTAAAGAAAGTATTACTAAAAGTGCAGTCTAACGTAATCATCTAGTTAAGAATTTCTGAAATATGGTTTGATTTCTGTTCAATTCCTTTCACCTCCATCTCTTAATAGCTGCGTCAAGCCAATGGCCCTATATTCAGTAGATATTTGATATGCTCAATCTACACTAGCGAAACTCGAAAAGTGCTTGAAAAATTACACCATATTACCTAATCATAAATTATAACTAGGTCAACAAAGCTATGAAAAGTTGGAAAATTCATGGAGCAATTATACCTTTGAGAGTTAAATAACATTCCAAATGAACCATCAATGACAAGATATTCATGCAAAGTATAAATCCCAATGAAACAACTTTAAAAGAAAGGTTTTATGTCCCTCCGTTTAGATTTTCCATTGTGGCAAAGTTGTCCATTTGCCTTAACTACCTTAAAATAATTGTAGAAACTAAAATCCATGACAATTTTAAGATTTAATCCTGCACTTTTACACCAATTTACAAGATCATATTTTTGGTCTTATTGTATTCTGTCATGCAAATCACTATACTGAGCACTGAGTAATGCACTAAGCAGAGCAAATACATATTTCTAATCTTGAACTTATTTTCAGGATTACTTTTGAAATTTGGGATCCATTAAGTGTTCCAATTTAATTTGTCCGTGATATCCTTCCATGCTGCCTGAAAATTCTTTAACTCGCTCAATATGTCCTGACTATTCATCTCTTGAAAAGTGGATCGACTTCACGAGGTGAAGATTTTTGTGGACTTCTACCGTGATGCTCTAAATAGAATTGATTAGCCTCAAATGACGCAAAGAACTTAGTAAAAATTAGGTTCGATTTAGAATAGGTCATTGAAATTCTTTGGATCAAGTTTATCACGTAAGATTCCCTTGATCCTTTTTGTAACACTTTCCTAGCCTACTGACTTTGATGCCTGAAACTTGGCAGAGCTAGATCCTTACTGGAATTATTTTAATGAAGCCATGAACAATAGTTGAATGAGGTTTTTCATGCTACATGAAGTTCGAGAGGTAAGCAATATCCTTGATTGGCCGCTCATTACTCAAAATATTTTTTCAGTGATAGGAGATAAGTCAGATAACACTCAAAATTTTACTTTAGACAACGCCTTGCTCTTGCACTTCTTCCCGTACCTTGAAAGTGTGTCTTGGTTGGAATATTCATTGTTCTGTGATTTATCGCTATACATACATCACGGCTTTGGTATCTTTGGTTTTTTTGTGCATATGACTTCATTGACTCTATAGACATGTAAGTAATCACGGAAATATTTGTTTTTGTGTTTTGACTACAAAACATGTTAACTAGAATAATTTACTCATTACATAGAGTACGTTGGTTGCTCAAATATTGTAAAAATTCAATGAAATTCTCAGTATTTCTACTATTTTTACTTGCTCGTGTTGTACTTGCCTGTATGATTTAAAAGAGTGTTGCCAAATCCATATTAATGAGAGGATAGCATTATTCTTTATGTATACACTCATGGTTTGAAAGGATTATAAAATCCTCATTTTCATTTTTTTCATATTTTGTCGATCTCACTGTCATTTTAATTTCTTTCCGTTCGACGTAATTTTTGTGTCCGGACCGTTGAAAGAACTGGGCCTATTTACCGAAAAGATTTTCATCACGGACACAAAACAAAGAACTTGGATCCAAAAACTCTCCTACCCAAAAATGTCAAAACAGATACCTCCGGCTTCAGAAATCGATAGTGCGTCTAAGAAAGACATGCAACAACAGGATGACGATAAAAAGGAGCCACAACAAGAAAGTAAAGTGGAAAAGAAATCCCCCGAAAGAAAGGAAAGGAAACGATATCCACCCCTCTCGGATATGTTAGCCTACGGCGCTCCAGAGGAGCAAGGAAAACCTAAATCCTTTTGGCAGCTTGCTGAATTTCCAATATTCTTGATAATTGTTTTCTTTATTTCTATTACCATCTTTCTCAACGCCCCTCATCATCTATCAAAGGGGAAACAACGTCGCGGATATGCCATGAATCAGAAGGTCGTCAAATACATTAGGCCCAAAGTAATTCCCTACAAGGAACCATCGATTGATGAAAATAAAATTTTGGGAGAGTTGTGAATGTTGCTATCCGGTGAAAATGAGTTAAGATGCAAGAATTCACTAAAGCTTAACTATGTGGCTGTCTCTGGTGCAAATCGAGAATTGTGGGATATCAATAGAAATTATTATAAATTTTGGTTTTAAGTGTTTTGTGAATTCGACATCATCGCGTTTACGCCAAGAGTTTCATTCGACCTTGGTTATCGTAGCAGGTTTGCGGCAAGTTATAGAAAATTCCATTGTTTCTGCGAGCGTTGATTCGTGGGCGTTCGATCTCTTTCGGTGGTTAAAATACAAATTGGCACCTGAATGTAATGTACTGCACCCATTGTAAACTAGTCTTTGTATACAGTACTGAGTGAGTACTTGCTATCGTCTCATCAAAAAGATTTCTTTTGCTTCTTCTAAATAATATCACAACTTCGTTTCCCCAACATTTACGAATATGAGCAACAAGATTATCCTTTCCTCTGCCCTCCGAGCTGCATCTTATGTCAACTCATCCAAGCTACCAAAGGAAATTTTAAAATCGAGCTCTGCTTTTCTCTCGTCGGCTCCATCTGGAGGAAAGCATATGTTGCCTGATCTTCCGTATGATTACAACGCCCTTGAAGGTGAGGACAAAAATGAACCCTTCAGAGACAAACCATTCATGCTTTTAGATTAAATTAAATCTTTTGACTAACCCACATTTTATCGTTATTGCTTGCTTAGCTGTTATTTCTGCAGAAACGATGGAGATTCATCATTCGAAACATCACAACGCCTATGTGACGAATCTAAATGTTGCCCTTGAAAAGCTGGATGCCGCAGTTTCTGCTGGTGATATATCGTCAATCATCGAACTGCAGGGAGCTCTCAAATTTAATGGTGGTGGCCACTTGAATCACACCTTGTTTTGGGAAAACCTCTCTCCGACATCCGAGCTTAAGGAGGGACCCTTGAAAGAATTGATCGAGGAGTGCTATGTAGACCTCGAACATTTAAAAAGTGCCACCACTAGTGCTACTGTTGCTATTCAGGGATCGGGATGGGGATGGCTCGGATATAATCCCCAGACAGGTAAGTAGAACATCAAGCAATTTACAACAATATATTTTTCTCTGACCGAAACTTCCTTATGTCGTACCAGGTGGAATTGAAGTTTCTACTTGCGCAAACCAAGATCCATTGAGTGCCACCACTGGTCTTGTCCCATTATTAGGTATTGACGTATGGGAACATGCTTATTATGTAGACTATCGCAATGTGAGACCAAACTATGTAAACAAGATTTGGAATATTATTAACTGGGACGTAGTGGAAGGGCGTCTTGTTGCGGCTCAGGATATTGAATAATGGATAATTAGACTTGATGGAATAATGTGATAAAGTTAATTCATTTTAACCGTGTCTTCATAACCTATGTAACTTTAGATATCCCCAAAACTTGAAACCTCACGAACTGTAATCTTACGGACATCGCTTCCAAGTGCAAAATTCAATTGATAATGTGCATCAAAGATGAAGTTGAGGAAACAATTCAATAGCTAACATTATCAACGAAAACACATGTATACAGAAATACTTTGTGAAGTTACTTTCCTATCACAGGATGGATCTCTGATCTTTCTTTTGCTATTAGAGGATAGCTCAAAACTTTCAAAAGTTGAATGATGTATCACACATATTGTAGTGATGCTTTGTTGTTTAACAGGAGATTGTTTTACAAATTGCCAAAGAATTTTGATACAAAGGCATGCCATGATTTTGAAGGTATGTGGTATACCCATCTGTGTCAATAAATCTTCCTCAGTCATATATGTAGAGTGTGTTTGTTTCCTCTACAGTAAATCGAAAGACCAGCTCTTACTATGGATTGATTCCGTGAAGCTTTTAATGTTGGAACTTTAACTGACTCTCGTCAAGGCAAAGGCTACTGAAGCTGTTAAGTCTTGAAGAATCACAGATAGTTACTTTAAATTAGCATCAAACCCAAGATGGCTCAACTAGATTGTCAGAAAAGGTTAACCACACCAAATCACCTATGATACAATGTTCCAGGACATTTGGATTGCTCTGTAGGAGATGAAATTTCCGTTGAGTTCTCCCAAATGATTTACCATGTGGAAACTAAATTTTATCCATCAGAACCCATGGGATTGTATTCTCCGTTAGGACTAATGATAAATAATCGTAAAACAAGATTCCCAATAGGCCAAAAAAGAGAATGTAGAATGAGAACATAGCAAAAAATCCCAAAGTTTTGACACAAAAACCTGATCATACATGGTCTAATAATCACAAGTCATGACCAATTTCTACGGATTATTTTTCTTCGTTATTCTGAATAACAGTTTTCCCTTTTATCACGCTTTTGCAATTCTACAAACCAACATCTCGGGTTCTACTACTACTTCGTCTTCGTCTTCTTCTTCTTCTAGGTCGTCATCATCATTGTCGTCAAAACCCATGTCAGATGGAAAATTCACATCTTACTCCACGATTTGCGACGCCACCGATGATTCAGACTTTACTCTCATCATTGATGACTTTGGGTGTCCGGCCTTGGAGTCGCATAAAGTATACATGGAACAATCTGGTGGTGAATTAGAACGTTGGATACGGATACAATCCACTCCGGATTTACCGCCCATGACACGCGAACAGATTTTGGAACAGATTCGAAATGTCGAAATGCAACAAGCTCAGTATGATAGATCCGATTTATTTACCCGTGATTGGATTTTGAAAAAGCCAGACGATTCATCCGCTTCATTTTCAGTTCTGCAATTTAATATTTTGGCACAAGGCCTTTCTTTCGGACCAAACACACAACCTCCTTTTGAACCAACACAAAAACTTCAAAAATTTAAAGCAAAGAATTCCTATGGTGGTTTCACGGCGGTCAAGCATCCTGATATGTGTTTTGATTTTGACTTTCGACGGTGGAGACTACTACAAGCTATTTTGGATGCAAATTGTGATGTTATAATCTTGGAAGAAATTGATCGTTTTTATGGCTTTTTTCTTCCGATGCTGAGACAATTTGGATATGAAGGACATTTTGTTCCCAAAGTCCATGCTCCGGGGGTCAAGTTGGGATGGTATTCCGATGGATGTGCAATTTTCTATCGGACTTCTGTCTTTGATCTAGACACTGTAAGCCGACATATGTATGAAGTTGGTAATCAAGTTTGCTTACTCTCTCAACTTTATCATAAGGCAACCGGGAAAAGGGTGCAAATCGCAGCAACTCACTTAAAAGCAGGACAAAATAACAATGAATGCAGTGCTATGCGCGAACATCAAGTTGATGAGCTAATACATCTCCTTTCCGAAACGCCGTACCCGGTTGTATTGGGGGGAGATTTCAATGCAGAACCGTACACGAAGGCAATAAAAAAGGTACGAAAAGTCTATTCTTCGGCTTATGACCTTTCCGATCCCAACCTTGTGACTACATGCAAAATACGAGGAAGTGAAACAAAAAAGGGAGCGATAGACTATCTATTCTTTTCCAATCAGTTAGAATGTACTGCTGTATGGGACATTCCCAAGAAGGAAATGGAAGAAGAGAAATTGCCTTCTCTTCGATATCCTTCTGATCACATATTGATTGCAGCCAAGTTTAAGTTTATCTAAGTAAATAAATGGGGGCCACTAATTCACCAAGTACATTCGATATGTCACATTGCATGATGAGTGTGCTGTTATATTTTAGTTCATATCTCTAGTTTAGTATGATGACATATCGAGGTACAAATACAAATACAAAAATGAGTTGGTTATCTTATTCATTTCACTGTCATCACTGCTGCAATGGATTGAAGATTCAACTTGTGGTAAACAAGGCACGCTACTAGACATTTGTTTTGAGTGCTGTGGTATTGCTATTTTGAACTCCATAAACATCGTACCGTACCATCTGCGATCCATTTCCAGGTGTTGACTATTTACCCATTGTCATGCTAAAATTTCACTATCCAAAGGGATCATAATGATTTTACAAAATACCCAATATCTGCAGCTCTTCCTGCCCAAAACGGTCTCCAACGTCGTTTCGCATCTCTATATCCTTCATTTTGATATAGTTTCAATGCTGCGGTATTGTCGAGATCTACATGGAGATACATTTTTTGATAACCCCAGACATTTTTGGCAATATCTTCCACACATCGTACAAGACATAATCCAAGCTTTTTCCGACGAAAACTTTGTTTCACGCAAAGGTTACAAAGGTATGGTTGAAGATCATGTGTAATATCAGATGTCGTTGGAGAGGCTAATCGTCGCTCTAATTGATCAAGCCAGGGAAAGCTAAATGGAATCTTTGCATCTGTCGGCTGTAATCTAAGCTCAACGGATGCGATAATGTCAATATTCCAGTCTGTATTTGGACGCTCCTTGGCGATGAGGAGAATTAACGATGACTTCTCTGCCAATCGAAGCATATCATCTCGATTACCAGTCAGATACGGGGGTGATAAGTCACCTTTCCTATCTTTTGTTCTTGATTGAATTCCTGCCAAGACTTCGGCATACGCTACGATACCTGAATAGGCGTTTACCAATCCAACGGTTGGTGACAACAGTGCTCGTTCGATGTCACCCAAATCTTGACTTAATGTTATGGCATCGGCGCCAAATGATTCGACAACAAATCGAGCAGTGTCTGAAATATCACGCTCCTCGAGGATACCGATGATATAGTTTTCATCTAGATCTTGAATAAAGCTTTCAGGTCGAGACAAAACACTTTCCGTTTCGAGGGAAGTTAATTGATGTTGAAATTTTGATAAAGGTGCCAGATGGAGTTTTGAATGACTGAAGACTTTATCTCGAAGTATTGTGTATTGAAATCCGATAGAATGTGAAAGAATTAAGAGTAGAATGAATAATACATGGTGTATCATCATCTAGGAGATTTCCTTGCTTGAAGCAAATGATTTTGTGAGTTCTCAAGGTCCTACTGTGTGCGGTTCAAAAAATACTATCGAGTGTGCTATGGGATGGTGGGGTCATGACAAAAAACTCAAGGTTTTGCGTAAATTACCCATGATAGACAACGTGAACACTCCAAACCTGCCAGGTAAAGAAGTTGCCACAACCACTAGTTACATGTATCTTAAGACCTGCTTAACTAGAAAAGTTGTTCAAGAATGAAATAGTGGAAAAGCCTTGGATTATGTCAAGTACATCTGTTGAACAAATCTGTGGTATACAGGGTAACACTACTACCTAGTTTTACAGCTGTGAGGATTGCAGTTGAAATTAAAGGGACTGATCAAGATATATTGCAGTCCTATTATTGCATGTCAGATATTGGAAGGTTCAAGTTACATACCCGGTACAGCATGTAACTACCAAACGGAAATTCAGGTCACAGGATACTTTCGAGGCAGAAGGAAAACTTGATACGGAAAAAATCGGTTTCCAGCCTTTGGTTGGAATAACGTAGACAAAGGAGCATTTCCAACCTTTGATATATTGCAACAAGGTGGACACACAGGAACAGTCACTTACAAGCATTTTCAGTGCAATAATCTTCAACAAGGAAGTTTAAGGAGACTATACATGGACCTACCGGACACAGTAATGGCAAAGGGGTGCATCCTTTTAAATCCTTAATCTCAGGGGGAAAGACGTATCCCATCCAAGTATCTTTTACTGACATTTCTTCCATGATTCTGAATTGGAAACTACAACAATACAAATTTGATAAATGGAATTGATAACCAAGTCATGATATATGATTTGATTCCATAGATCCTACTAGGATGGATAGAAACGCCACAATCAATGGCCTAATATTATCTCATGTTAATGGAAAACAATATAATCCTTTCGTGGTTTAAGCTTGAAATGAAACGTTAACTACTTCCTTTCCGAAAAAGATAAGCCCCTCTCCCCCGTACTCGTGCCACCTTAATGATATGAGTTCCGAGTTTAGGTTGATTGTTCGAAACCAAAAACAAGAAATCCTAAGGATGATGGAGAAATTGCCGTGTATGCCCACCTAACACAATTAGGAAGAGGCAACCTTGAAGGTTGACATATCCTTTTTCTTTTTCTTGACAACTTTCTTTACTGGAGCAGGAGTAGCAGATGCAGCAATGTTACTAGCCACTGCAGTGTCTGGAATGTCCTCCGGTTTCGTAGTTGTCGTAGACGAGGACGATGCTTGTGTGGATGGTGCTGTCATCGTATCCACAGCAGGGGCAATCTTTTGATTGGATTGTTGCTCTGGGTTTGCAATTGGTTTCGATGCTTTTGCTGTTGTCGTAGCAGCTGGGATTGGGGACTCCTTAGACACTGTCACAGTTTCCTTGGCAGTCTGCTGCTGCGTAGAGGCTGATGCCCACGTTGCACCTCCACCCACGGGTGTCTTCTTGGGTATGCGATAGGCTACTTGATCTTTCTTTTGTTCTAAGATGGCGTCAGCTGCGGCGAGATCAGGAAATAGATTTTCATCTTGCACATCGAATTTGGAGGAAGATAGTGATGATGACGAGTTTGGTAGAGCACGGCCTCCACTCGATCTCAAGTGTGGCGCAATCCACTTGTTCCCTGTGGAGCTGTTTGTTTGATTTGACGTATTACTGTTGTTGTTGCTGGAGCGTTCAGCTTGTTCTGCCTTTACTCTCTGAGCTTCTCGCTCCATCCCTTCTTTAGCCGCAGCCAACTGTGCTTTAGTTTCTTCAATTCGAAGTCGTTCCGCAATGTCATCGTCAGTGCGACGTTTAGCATCCAAGGCTTTCATGTCAAGCAATTCGGTAGTTGTTCCAGTAGATGAGGAAGAAAGTGCTATGGATGATACTTTATGATTTCTTTGCAAGGATGCAGCCAATGCTTCATCATCCCAATCCTTTTCATCTCCAATAACAGCAGAATTAGTGGTAGTTTGGGAATTAAGAATGCCTGCAGAAGTACTTATGTGCTCAAGATCGGTGCTTAGATGTGAAATAATAGGGTTTCCTGCAGATACTGCATCTGTAAGGGTCATTCCAGTAGACAAGCCGATGGCCAATCCATCCGCATCGGTAGACAATGCAGGTGCATCTCTAATATACATTTATTGTCAAAGAAGGTAAACATGTCAGTCAAATGTTACACATAACTTTCATAACAATCCATCATACTCTAGAAAAATTCTGGTACAATGTACAAAATGTACAGAACACGAACTTTCCGCCAAAAAACGAATCGTATTGACAACAAAAGGAGAATAGGTTGTATCAAACAAATACAAAGAGAAAATCATTACGTACACATGGACCATATTAGTCACGGATGTCGCATCGATCAAGTTGGCATTAAACTTAAAAGTCTTCTTCTTCTTCTTTTTGTTGGCAAAGAAGGCGGCTGTTTCGGAGGACGCCATGGTACAACGGAATAAAAATTTTGGGGTATAGGTCAAACAAACAAACAGCCTTGATGTCCTGCACACCCGGTGGTGGTGAGTATTGTACCGTCGTCCTTTCAACCACTACTATTCTCTCCCATTCGTTGTTGGCCACGTATATAAATCAACTTTCCTGAATTTTCTTACTTGTAGTAGTGGACACTAAACTTAGTAACAGACAAATCCGCCCCACCGTAAGTCACAAAAAAAAACTCGCGTACAAAGTACTAGCACAAAAGATACTCGACCCATCCGAATCTCCTCAGTCACGAATCCAATCCGGGACTCGATATCTTCACTGACGTATCTACATCACGTGGAAGCACAGGAGCATGCACTTCTAGTACTAATTTTGTTGGAATGTTGTCACTCGAATCTAAATTTGTTTGTGTGGTTTCGTGAGTTGTCATGCAATTCCACCAATATCTCCCATAATTTGTATCTTGTCATCCCTTTCCAACATTAATACAATGAACTCTTTAGTAAAAATCCTTTATGCGGCATGTCTTGTGACCGTATCCGGCTTTCAATCAAGTTCTTCATTATTTGTAGGATCTCGAATCCCTTTTGTTCCACTCGCCAGATCATCAACATCGTCATCAAGAGAATCGCAACTTTCTATGGCCATAGAACGGACATATATTATGGTACGTGTAGGCAAGCGGAATCTTATGAAGTCTCTTAATGCTGTAGTTTCTCCCCGTTTCTCTATGGCTTCATTCTGTTACGTTGGCAAAATAAAAGCTCCAAAAATGATTCCGTGATTCGCTTTTCATTACGACGCTTTCCTCACTTTTGTGTCTTGTTACAATTTTTGACACCTTCAGATTAAGCCCGATGGCGTACAACGTGGATTGGTCGGAGCCATCGTATCTCGCTTTGAGACCAAGGGATTGCAACTAATTGCCATTAAGGCACGTTGGGCCACTGCGGAGCTTCTGAATGAACACTATCGAGATTTGGTCGAAAAGCCCTTCTTCCCGAGACTTCGTGATTACATGCTATCCGGCCCTGTAGTCTGTATGGTTTGGCAGGGAGAACAGGCCACCTCCACAGGACGTACTCTCCTTGGTGCGACCAATCCACTCGCATCTGCCCCTGGAACTATCCGAGGAGACTTTGCACTTCAAGTTGGTCGTAACATTTGTCATGGATCAGATTCTGTAGAGAGTGCCGAACGAGAAATCGAGCTTTGGTTCAATCAAGATGAAGTATTAGCATGGGACAATCATTCGGATGATTGGATTTATGAGTAAGCCATCAAAATACTAGATGCTCGTATCCGAAACATCACGATAAATTCAGATATATTCATTTCTCGGATGTAATAAAAGGTTGACTCAATAACTTTTACTTATTCCTGCATCTTGACAACTTCTAGCAATACTCATCTTGAATGTTATGATGAGTAGTTATATCAAATCATCTTTCACCCTCTTTTATAAGATTTAACCTTAAAAAACCGGCAAGATCAATATTACTATTAATGGAAATACATGAAATTGATACTCAGTTTATTAAGTCTTAATGTTTATGTTCGTTGTGTAGACCCATCACATGTACGATGTCCAGCATGCAGTTCCATAATTTGACATCATTGAGATGTCTTCATTTATTAACATCAAATGTTTTGTCATTAAAATTTCATTAAAATATATTCTTCGCTATACTGAAATACGCACTAGACTCTATAATCCTAGAAGAAAACACTTTATAGTTAAGCACGTTTGAAACATTTATCTAGAATGAGATTTCGTCAAGAGATTTTATGCTGTACCAACATTTGGAGATATCCAGTGCTGCTAGCATATGCTAATATAGAGGATAAAGATATCAGATAATTCAGCACATCCAAAACAACAATAAACTAAAATGACAATGGAGGTGGTTTGTTCCATTTGCAAACTTTAGATGATACTAATCAAAGGTCTCAAAAATTTAGATGAAAATAAACCACATGCGCTTCAAAAACGTTTATAGTATTTAAACGCTTTGCTCAAGATAAAGTGTGGTCAAAAGGTATTTAACATGCTGGCATAGCTGGGAGATGATTAATAGCCGGCTGGTGGAAAAAATATTGCTCTATGCTATGGCCACTTGATGTTGATCATTCAAAGTTTTATAGCAAGTCTGTTAATTCATTGGTAAGGATTTTTGATTTCTTTCATTTCATGGGTCTTCAATCCATGCAAAGTTTTCAATTAGACTCATTCTTTTAGCATTGGTATACATGAGGTCTTACATCTCTGCCATTGCTCTATGCTGAGTCCACGTGATATTGATCAATCCGAGTTCCATGGTAAGGATGCTTGATTTCTTTCATTTGAATTCATTTCAGTTCAAGTCTACACTGATCTCTTCAAGTTGATAAACTTTGACAAAGCTTGCTAACATTCTTGTTTCCAAGTCAGTTACCATTTTACTCATCTTTGGAAGTTCATCATTTCAAACTTTCTCGTCATGCACAGTTAGCTTTGCACTCCCGTGATCTGTTGTTTTGATTGTTTCTCAGATAAGGCAGTTTGAGTTTGGATCTCACAGTTTGTGAGTCTCAAGTCAAAATATATGTATATTGAAATCTCCAGTGATTGCTACTTCTTATCCGCCTTGCCACAAAACTAAGATTACTAAGTCAATTAATTCCAAAAGGATTCTTTGTGACATTTCCATTTTCTAGTTTGTTATTTATTGTTACTTTAAGTTTTTTTGAATTGATTGACATTTTCTATCCGTTATTCTTGATTTGCGTCTTGCATATCAAACAAAAATGGTTCCAGCTGGCTTTAATTAACCACTTGTTCTCGGATAATGAAACCTGACTATTTTAGAAGCTACTTCACTTAAAATACGTATTAACTATTTTGGAAATATAATGTACGTAGTATTATTTGTGAGATCATTGTCCTAATCTTCAGATATTTTAGAATGCTTTTTCATGAGAGCTTTGCGTTTATCATTTTTTAAATAAATTTCAATTTGACTATATAGACTTCACATTTCCATGCCATTATAGTTCCTTGCATCAAACCTTCTTAAGGTCTTGTACATTGCACTTACTCAAAATGTTGACAGAAATGGCACTACACTTCAGAGTACGCAATTAAGTTCGTATTCCTTTCGTCTTGCAATCTCATTTTTCCGAAATGCTCACGGAATAAATAAACATTCATTAAATTGGATGTTTTAGGTTTCTTCGTTTTCTGATTCAGGCCTTCCGACATTACCTTAAAATACCGTCGTATTTTTGGATTTGTCAATCAATGGCAGTTTATTCGGCATAAAACATGGTTCGAAAAATTAGTGTTGCTCTCTTCCTTCCAAACATTCTCTGCTATGTTCGTATTGCGACATCGTTTCTTGGTATGTGGTATCAGAAAAGTCACCCAATGTCTGCGTTAGTGATATGGCTTGTGTCAGCGTTGCTGGACTTTTTTGACGGGCTTTTGGCTCGAAAATTGAAGCAATCCTCAAGGTTGGGTGTGTTCCTTGACATATGTGCAGATAATGTGTTGAGAAGTTGCATTTGGAGTTCAGCGTCACTTCAGAATAAGGATAATGCTTGGTTCCCTGTTTTAGCTTGCTGGATTCAATCCATTGAATGGTGCACTTTTCTTGCGACTCAAACGCAGTCCAGCGATTTACATTGGAAGGAAGTACGCAATAAGGATCCCAGATGGGTTCAAGTAGCATTTTCTGGAGGTAGTTTACAGAATCCCTACGGTGCATGGATCGTTTACGGCCTATTTGGTGCACCCATCTTCGCATGGGTACCAGCAAAGCTTAAAGTGACCATCTTTCAAGGGAACAACGCAATGTGTTATCTTTGGGAATACATTGCTTATTCCGGACGAATGTACGCATTTGCAATAGAATGTTACATTTTAATGTCGTTTATAAATGTTGTCATCGAAACGGATTCTGAGCAGCAAGATGACGTGATCAAGAAAGATTGATTTCAACAAGGGTATCATAAAAATGCCTCTATTCGTAAAGAGATACTTGGGTTGTCTTGAGAATCTCCCATGAAAGGACTATATTTTCATCACCTTGAATGATGGACCTTACGAAACTCCCCCCCCCCCCCCGTAAACACCATGGAATTGAACATGGTATCTGAGTATAGCCGACGTAGACTCTAAAGTCAGCACAATATTTGCATAAAGTCTTGACGAGAGTTGAATGATTCGGAAGGCATGTACCTGGTGATCCCTCATCTTTATCAAGTCAATCAAAATAGTGTTAAGAATCTAAGGGGAAAATGCGGACTTTGACTGCACGCCAAGGCCAGATCAGAATCAAGAAAGACATAAAGTAAAAACAAATATTTGCATAATCTACAGGATCGTCTAGGTTGGATTATTTAGAAAATTTCTCCAGTTTGTCATATAAAATGTTATAATTGCATGATGTTATCTCTAATCTCCTTTTCTGTGAATCTGCTAGTAATCTACAATAAATAACCACATTCAAGCAACAAGCTAAAATCGAAACAATCTTGTTACGTATCCTGTATCAAGCGTCCGTTGAATCGATCAAACTAAGGTTCGTTTACGTGGAATCCCTATAGGTTTAACATGCAACAACAACTTTGATTTTGAATGTAACTTAAGATGATGGACTGAATGCCTTTCATTAGTTGCTGAGACCAAGTGGCTTACTTTTGGCTCCGGGAAGTTTTTTACCTTTTTGGAGGCTCTTTTGGCCTCCGAATCGGTTCTCAACTTGAGATCTTTCTTCTTGCTTCTTGATCCGCTTGGACTTTGATTCCTCCTCCTTATACCTCTTCCACTCTTCCTCTTGACGATCCATTTCTTCCAAGTATACGCGACCACCAAACTGAAATTCTTCAGCGTGCTCATTTTTCCACTCAATTAGCTTTTCCACCAATAAAGAAGTCAACTTTGGTAACTCCTTTTTGATTCGCATCGCCATCTTTTCTTCCCTCATTAGCTGCTTAGTTAGTGCAGCTCCACGCTGTTGTAAGCGTTCTGAGTTGTGCTGAAGGGCCTCATACTCCATTCGTTCTCTCAATATTTCTTGACGTCGTTCGATAATACGCAAAATCGGCTTCATTTGTTCTAAGCGGGATTCTAACGCAACTATATAGTCATCATGTTTATCTAAGAGGACATCGTCCCACAGATCTTCAGAATCGATAGAGAAGGGAGTAAACATTACTTGCTGATCTTTGGGTGTATTGGTCTCAATCCAAAGCACCTTAATTCGCTCGCGAGCCTCTACGATTAGTTTACCGAGCATTTCCTCCTTTAAAAGAAGAAGACGATTTAATTCATCTTGACCCTGTTCTATGGTATCTTCTCCTAATCCTTGCACTCGCTGAGTAAATCTTATCTGTTCTTCCTCTGAAATATGTAACTTCTCCCACAGTATAGCAATCTCAGTTCCCATTTCTTGCAGCTGCGCCTTCCGACGCTTCCTTTCTGCCATCAGTTGTGCTGCACGATGTGAAAGGTCCTCAAGGACTTTTGATCCAATGCCGACGCATGTGTCTGTTTCAAGCTTCGATGTAAGAATGTAACTACCATCTTTCGCCCTGGCTAAGCTACAAGCGATTCTTTTATCTAACTCTGACTCGTTAGTCTTCACTCGCAATTCATGAAAAAGATTTTGGCAATCCCGAACCAAGGCAACAACAGCATCACTGCGAGTCGACACGTGCTGCTTAACTTCTGCCACCTTATTATGGAAAGCTTCACGGCGTTCTACTGTCCAATCTGACTCAATATCCATCCATTCTTTCTCAAGTTCCCAACCTAAGGCCTCGTGAGCTTCAATAAGATATTGCTGACAATCCATCAGATCTTGTCGGGCCGTCTCAGCAGATGAGCGTAAAGCATCCAGAGATGCTTCCAGAGCTGCCAGATGATCTGTCAAGGAGTATCCAATGATACTTTCACGAAGTAATTGTGGATCAATCAACTGTTTTAGAGCTTTTCCAATCTTTTGAAGCTCTTCTCTTGCGGATTTTATCTCTGCACGAAATGTGTCGGCAATGCTACGTTCTTCTGTTATTTTATCATCACATAAATTTCGAAATTGACGTAGTAAGTCTGAAAGTTGCGATGCTCTTTCCTCGGGATTATATCCGACTTCATCCCAAACTTGTTCAAGCTGCTGTGCTGTGGAAGATGCCAGCGCTGTCAAAGAATCTGCTATGGTCCGAGATGGGCTTAATAGAATCATAGTTCCGTTTCTATTTTTTGGAGAAGGTTTGACTCCTTCCACGGGAGTTAAAACGGGTTTCATTGGGCTTCGAATGAAGGAATTTGCAACAGCTGTAGAGTTGGCGTGTGACGAGGATCTCGGACTTACGATAAACGACGGGCGATTTCTTTCTGGAGTTGGAGAAGATCGGTCCTGTAGGGCTGAAGATGATGTTTTACTTGAAGAAGAGACTTGGTGCAGCACTTCATTATCCATGACAAACAAGCTTGAATACTTCTTTAGTACTTGTGCGAAAGCCAAGTGAACTGAACCGTTTATGAAAGCTTTGTTTAAATTCTGGTTTAAAACTAATGAAACGATGAAATTCAAAATTAACGGTTCTAGAATTCGGAATCCTAGGATGAAACGTAACCTACAATCGAATAGGAATTTCGGAATCCTAGGCAGTGAAATCCTTGACTTAAATATCACAACTGTTGGTCTCATTTTCCTCTATCAGTCATAGAACATTTTTATAAATATCCCACTATAACAAAAGAATGATCACTTTATGCAGAAGAGCATTTCAGGAGAAGAATGCCAGAATTCAACATTGCCGTAAGATTTTACATCACTACTGCAGTACTACTATCCCGTTGTATGCCAGATTTTAAGTATCAAGTTCTAATGCGACACGTACTATTAGTGGTTCCTTGTCCTGTCTCAAGAGGGGTGAATGTTCGTCAAGCAGTTTGCTCAGTGTCTCTCATTGGTACTACTTGCACTGCAATGCAACGCGTTAGGAGTTTACAAAACTGATTTATGAATCAAATGCAAACGTCAGAGTGTTATTGTTAGCAAAACGTCACTTGATGTGTGAGTGTGATTGTTAGCAAAAAGTCACTTGATGTGTGAGTGTTATTGTTAGCAAAAAGTCACTTGATGTGTGTGTAAACCTGTCGGAAATTCGCAATACAGCTATACAGCATTACAGGTTACTAAACTGAAAATTGTCAGATTTATATAAGGACTTCATATTGATATGGGATTTCCACCAGTGCTACGCATTTGAAATGTTAATGGTAGGTCATATCTATTCCATAAGCACATATTATACACCCTGATTAAATCATATCAAAATAGTTTGAAGCAAAAATAAAAGGCTCATAGGCCTACATCCAACGGAACTTGCTGAAACAATGTCCTGGAAGTTTCACCAAGATGATAGAACATGGCTCTCAATCGTTAATTGATATTCCGAGAATCACTCATTCTCTTTCAAAACTGAGTGATACTTTTTTTAATCTTAATTTCATGAATAATTTACAGATCCTGTAAAGCTTTGAATCTTAGTCAAAACCGCATGTGTTAATGTCGTCAGAAAATTCAAAAGAATTACAAAACTTCAATGAACCCTTTTGGCTGCATCGTAAAGACATGTTGCTATTCAAATACTTATACTTCCATAAAATTATTTAATACACTCACTTTGAATCGATTGTCAACCTGAATTGTATGTATGTTTAAGCTATACTAAAAATGTCTCAATGAATAAATTTCAATTAAGTTACGACGTAATGTAATGCAGTAACATTAATGAATTAGACATTTTTCCAACAAAGTGTTTCAATGCTGGATTTATATTCATTCTTTGTGGGTTTTTTGTGATTTTTCTTTGATACTCATTCATTGCAACATAATTCCTGATATAGATATCCTGGCATCTCCAAAAATCAATAAAGAATATCAATCATCTGATTTGATCCCTGTATTTATTTTGAAAATGGTTCATTTAGTCAATGTCAAAAGTACCAGCTCGATAACTACTGCTAGGGCACCTGTATAGATGTACCCCATATTTACGGAATTTCAAACAAAAAACAAAATAAACTCCGGGTTCTCCAGATCGGACTTGCATTCAACATTATGAATTC
Source organism: Fragilaria radians (assembly GCA_900642245.1). Lineage (NCBI taxonomy): Eukaryota > Bacillariophyta > Fragilariophyceae > Fragilariales > Fragilariaceae > Fragilaria > Fragilaria radians. Next base: position 85,723 of record CAAAJI010000019.1, read on the forward strand.
CTTGAACTAACTTGACATCAGAGATCATTAAAAGATTTGTCGGTAAGTTTACGATGCGATTCGTCATGCTGTTCAATTTGATTTTGTTGAATGTCTAATGATTGTGTATTGCTATTTTTGTGGTAATCAGGTATAGATATCATCATGAAGTGCATTGCTCTCCTCCTCGCAACTCTATCTATGGTGATCGCCTTCGGAACGGAGCCAGTCTCCCGAAAGGCTTTCTTCTCGGCAGCTGCTGCATCCTTCGCTGCAGTTCCTTTGGTATCGAATGCCATGTCTCAAGAAAACGTCTTCACCCCAACTGAACAATGGGAAACTGGATCTCCTACTCCAGAGGCAGCCGCAGCTCGCAAAGCCCGTTTCGCCAACGCGCGTACACAGATGACATCTAACTACCCACCTATCAAGCGCCTGACATTGGAACGCAAGTCTCCTGTCACCCGTCTTGACATCAATTCTCCTGGCTTTGAGGCATACAAGAAGACTTTCCCTGGTCTATACAAGAAGCTTTAGATACCCAAACCAAAACTCACATTGCGATAGCTAAGGAAGAGAAAAATATGACCGGATTTAAAGATTGCTAAAGTTAGAATCACATCTTCTTTTTCTCTACTTGCCATTTCTTTTTTCGTTGTATCTGGCTCCAAATATGATAAACGTCAAAAACTATAATGATAATGGATATCCAAGACCCCGACATTTTTTCACTACAAGATCTTCAGTCTCGTAGATTTTAAATATGATAGGTTTACTAAACTCTACCTTATAGTATTTTTCTCTCTTCATATCATATGTCGTAAAAGGAGATCATAATATTTTTTAATTGAAATCAAATGAGTTTCCCAATGAATAGAGTAGTTTACACAATATTAGAAACAATTCTTTAGTCGAATAAAAAAGTTACCTACTCAAAAACAATCCATGATTTCAATTCATTAGCTTGGCTTGGTGCTCTCGATCCTATTGTCGCGGAAAGGACCAGAAACGACAGTGCTCTGGGATTTAAATCCTGTTCCAGTCAGAACAAATCATCGCTTTAAAACTGTCAAAAATTCGACAAATTGACCTTGGTGATCGAATAAAGACTCAAAATTTTTCCTTTATAGGCAATCAAAGAACCCACTCTCCTGGTTCAATTCCCAGATTAGCATAATGGATAGGATGTATGCGCTCCCCCGTGGCTACACATAAATGCATTGCTTCATCTTCTTTTACATTGCGCCAATTCCAGCTAAAAATTAAATTCAAAAGCCGGTTAGAAGACCATACATGATTGAGAATAGAGAGAAAATACATAAGCAACAACCAACTTACCCCTCTGAAATAAATTCGACAGCATTTCTTGCAGCATTTTCATGAATTTCATGGGAACTGGACCAAATTTTACATTTGATAGGCTCATCGTAGTCTTCCTTTGCAGGGATCAACATTACATCAACGCATTCGTCGAATTTTATTTGCTTTGACTTTTTTCTCTTCTTGGGATTGTCGGCATTATTATCGGAATCAGAATTTACTTTACGTTTCCTTGAGTAACGCACGTCGTCAGCTTTATTATATTTCAGGAAATCCTTCTGTATGCAATCTGACTTAATTAACCGAGTGTCAATTTGCTGAAGAGGAATTTTTATGTCGTTGTCATTGTATTCGACTTGGACACAGGTACTCTTGAGTTCTGGGTCAATCTCGACTAGTTTCAAATGCCTTGGCACCTCTTTGCAAGATATTTCGCATTGCACAGGTGTAATAGAATGTTCATGTTTCATTCGAGGAGAAAGATGTTTGCTGTATTACTTGGAGTTATTGATCCAATGTTCCCAGTGTTTACGTATTGTACTTGTTGATTATGACGCAAGTTGTGCCTTATTTGTTGTTTTGGCCGATCACTTTGACGCCCGTTCAGATTCAGACATTCTTCCACACTCCGTGAAACATCAAAGTCTTTGCAACCATTCTGACGTCGAAACTATGACGCGCAGACAGTTGGCCAATCATATTTTTAGGTTTCCCGAGTTAGACACCTTTGTTCTTGGGAAGAAAAAAAGTACTATATTGAATTCGCATTTTCAGACGTCATTACTTAAGCCAGCACCTGTAAGTGAATTCGAAACAACTTTTTCATTCCTGTTCTTCGATACTACTACAGCGAGTGTTCATTGTGAGATAGTAGTTTTGACCAAACAGTAAAAAAACTCATGTCGCAATGTTACTTGCAACTTTATCTTTCGTAATAACAATAGATAAACTCTTGATTCATTTCCAAATTTCATCATCTACGCTAATCAGGTCTCAACTCAACGCCTAAAATGACATCCAAAGGCAAATGACCTTCATGACTTTGTCATGAAAGGCAGAGAAAGCTCAGTTCTTTCAAGAAAATAAAACATATTGACAAGGAAAGGGATACAGTAATCGAATTTTTCTACCATTTTTTCTGTAGTTACTTATCAGTAGACACATATATCTTTACTAATGGAAATAATTTTATAATAAAGAAGATTAATAAACTGTATCTTTAGTTCCCTCCAGGAGTGCTAAACAGTGTCTCTTGGATGGAGCCAGACACTGTTCCAAATAAGTTATTTGATGCCAATACATTCATTGGCAACATTTGCTTTTTCTTTGATACCGAGACCGCGGGAAACCACTTGAGTGGATTTTCAAATACATAGATTCTCAACCTCATCCACAAAGCATTCAGACAAAGCATCATGATTGAATTCTTCTACAAAAACTGAGGAATTGACACACGCTCTTATTCAAGAAAACAAAGAGATAATTTGTAAATGTTTGCTATGGAGTTTATTTTTTCAACTGCTGTAATAGGTGGAACGGGAATGTGTTTGCTTAGACTACTTATCAACACTGAATGGCTGTTGTCTTTTTGAGTAAAGAATTTAGTGAAGATGACTGCTGGATTTGGACTCCTGGTGTATTCAATAGCATAGAACTCTTCCTTGCTCAAAAATCTAGAACGCCTCTTCCGGATGTACAATTTGCAAAGCTGGCATAGCATCTGGGCTTTTTCCACGTGTTGTATCGATTTCTTCCTTTTTTCACGATCATCACACAGCTCATTACTCTCGGGATATCCAAATTCGTTGTTGTGTTGAACCATTCATGGATTTCAAACTTTGTACAATCATTAACAGCGCACGTTCTAACGGACATATTCATTATATCTTTGTCGCATGTTGAAAACAACTTTGTCGTGGAATTTCCTGATGTAAATGTCCGATTGGTTGTGGATTTAAATACAAAAGTTCAGATAGAATCTGTAAGGAAAATGGCAATTTAAAAATAGTATTGGAATTGCTGTTTGCTCAAAGTGTTATTGCCATTGTAAAAAAATTTACTTGTTTGTCTCCCTGAGATTGGTTATCGCCAATAAAGTGGAAAATGAAGAATAATAGAAAGGTACAGAGTTCTTCCTGACTTTAGTAACCTCATAACTATAGTGACATTTAGTGATTTAGTAACTAGGCCAGACCAAGATTTTCGTCCCGTGCTTTTGGGGCTTAAAAAATGAGAATAGTAACATTTAGTATCCATGTAACATTTAGTGAACAAGATTTTCGTCCCATACAGTTGGGGCTTAAAAAAAAGAATAGTAACATTTAGTATCCATGAAAAATCTTCAACCGCAAAAAAACTAAATCACAAAAGCATTTAACATCATTGCAAGAAAGTTCATTATAGAATCTACTTTGATGCAAAAAAGTTCATTATAGAAACTTGTTTGGGTTTGGAAGGCATAATTTGTTTCAATTGTTCAATATTGTGCAACAAACTTTCTTTACCCTCACGATTAGCATAATCCTGGAGGGTGCAAATTGCAGCTTGAGCGGTTGCAAGCAATGGACAACTGCGCTTGGACACCACATTGTCGATAGGTTTATTGTTTCCTTCTTTGAGTACTTGACTCACAATTTCATCATCATCAATATTCGTTTCATCAATAGGTTCCATAGAATCTATATTAATCAGCTCCTTGGCGGAAATATCTCTTTCTCCCAGCTTTGTGAGGTTCAAACTCTCTACAATGGAACTTAGTTCAATATCTATGTCTTCATCTAAAGATAAATTGGAACTGGGTTGATCATCATTGCTATTTACTTTTGCTTGTTGAGGTGCAGGAAAGAGGTCACTTTTGAGCCAACATCATCTGATTAAGTTTTCATCCATATAATCAATTGTCTGTTGAATCATTTTTAAGCATATAACCATATCAATAATCTTTTCAAGTTTAAATTTTTCACCGGGGTTTTGAAGCATGCGGTTATCCAAAATTTGGAATAATCGAAGTAACTGAAACTTTCGAAATTTGCACTTAAATGATCAAATGATGCCCATGTCACAAGGTTGGCATTCAGATGAACAATTTGGTGGAAGAAATAAAATATCCAGGTGCTCTAGACAAAAAATGTGTCTTGAGAACCATTAGGATCATATCCTTTGCAGCTGACGCATGACAACTGGCATTGTCACAAACAAGGGCAAAACGGGTTTTTTCCTTTCTTGTGATGTTACCTAAGAACCAGAGACATTCCACCATTTTGCCATCCCTTTTGTGAAGTATCATAAAGCACATTAAACTTCCCATTGATATTCACATTTTTTAAGCAACGGGGATTTTTTGCTGTATGGAGTATTTGCGGCTTGAATATACAACCATCTGCTGAATCACATATCATAACCATCACACGCTCTTTAGATCTCTTTGTATTTGTGTTGTCTTCAGCTGCAGTTTTATACGTTCGCAAAGACACAGTCTTGTAGAACAGTGCAGTTTCATCGGCATTTATGATATCTTGGATTTCAAAGTCTCCTAAATGTGTTTTGATATAACACATCTGATTATGTAATTCACTTGTAATTTCAAAGGATCTTCCTTCTCCACATTGCCTTACACTTGTTATTCCATATCACTTTAAAAATGCTTGCAACAGTCCATTAGATACTTTATCTTGAACATTTAGTTTCTGCGCAAAACTGGTTGCTTTATGGAGAAACATATCTCCTGTCGCATTTAGCTGGGTTGCATTATTTCTCACTTGAACAAACCAAGAATATGTTGCCCAATCTACAGATTTTAGCGGGTAGTCAGCAGTAATGACTATTCTTTTTCCTGCGGGCTTGATTGATCTGTTCCTTAACTCCGTCAGCTTGCATTCTATCATGAGTTTATTCTTTAGAATTCTCGTGATTGCGCTTTGACACATGCCAAACTTCAATGCTATATTTTTGTGAGAATATCCTTCTTCAGCTAAAGCTAAAATTTCACCTTTAGCTTTCATTGATATTTGCTACCTTTTTCTTTTCATGCATGCAGGTGCGGGAGTGTTGGAGTTTAACTTTGATTGTGATGACTGCAAAATTTTCCTTACACAATTTGCATTAAATGTTACCCCATTCTCATAGGCCATTGCCTTTTCGTCCATTTTTAGATCTTTTTGCAATATTAATGCACAGCAGTGCGTTAACAATGTGTGGTGTTTTGGATGCATGGGATCAGGGTGCCAATCAACATATTTAAAATTTCTTCCCAGGCATTCTTCTAGTTGATATGCCGAATCAAAGAAAATGCTGTTATCAGGGACATTACTGATAATAACTATGTTAATGCCATACACCATTGAAACAAAGAGTGCTTCCAATTTGGATGACCAAACTTTATCTCTTATATGGTCATGTGCATAAAGATACAGACTTACCGAATCTTGCTCATCTCTGTAGGTGTAGAATACTGTTTGAAAATCGGTCCCCAGACTTGAATCCCTTATGCATCGAAGTACCTTTTCATACGTAAAATTACGCAGGGCTGCAGGACAACCAACATTAAAAATGTCTTTTTTTTAGCAACATGCCATTATCACATTAAACATGCAATTGTTGTCCCCTATAACATTAACGGGGTCAAAGTACAGCCATTCTCCATTGGCTTCCACTTTTATGCAACGACTCTTGAAAGATACCCATTGATCCATTTGTAATATGTCAAACTGGCGGGAAATGGCGGGGTTTTGTTTTTTGGATGAATGGTTATTGTATACGGTATACAATTTTACTGTTGCCTATGGTATAGTATATAAAGGTTTATTTAAATCAGTTTAGTAACAATTTCACTTTAGTGACCTGTATTTTATGAACCATATAAGGTTACTAAAGTCAGGAAGAACTCTGTACTATACAAGACGAAAGCATTTCAACAATCAAAAACTCTACAAAGATAACTTAACGTATCAGTCACCCACGTAAAATGAATGCTATTGAAAATCTGAAAATGGTAGATTACAAAAATTTGGGTTTCAGAATAATTCTAGATTTGAATTAGAAAGAAAAGGATATTTGCCATGGAATACTCAATTCTATAGCGTTCATTACGTCCAGCGATATGTTACAGAAAAATTCTCATTTGGTGTGTATCTTTTGATAGCAAACAATATTGACTTTGAAATTCATTTCGTCACTCAGGACTTAGTTTCATGTAAAAAATTTAAAGGATGCTATTTTGAAAGTTAAATGGCATGATATGGCGTAATGAGCATTGAAATTTTATCATTTCTTGACAGTTTTGGTAGAATTTGCCAAAACTCTTTAATGATGAGAAGGAAATTGATTACGTCAATCAATTTAGTATAACTTTGCCTTCGTGATTTCCATACTATTTCCTTTCCTGGGTACACCCAAGGAGAATTTAAGGATACAGAATGTTAAACCTATTAGTCTCGAATATTTTCATTTATATTATCCCAGCAATGATGTTTCTTTTGCTGCCATTCTGAGCCTACATTTCAGACTTTTAAGGTTTCAACTTAAAGATACCTTAAATGCCTTGCAAAGAAAAGCCAAAATTTTCCTATTTTCCGGAATTTTGCTTTTGCCATTTTCAAGTAAGAATGTTAGCTGTGAAGATGACTGGGCTAGTACCTGAAATGTGTTTTTCTTATTTTAAAACTCATGGGTCGCTATTTGTTCAAGTTTTTCCTGAGCCAATATACTCATCCTGGCAGTTCCACTATGATATACATTCTCCACACAACCGAAAGTCCATACAGATACGTAATTGTCGCTTTGCTACACTTCCTGCATTAGCAACATGAATCACCTGCATGTTAAGGCCATGGTCTAAGCAAGCCTTTTCAATCAATCGTCGTGTGCGTTGACACTCTGGAAATTCATGTTCGGCACAAAAGTCGTACCAATGGCATTCACCTCCTTCCCTCTTCAAGACGGGCAAGAGCAAGTTTAAGAATAAGACTCCCCCGTCACCATCTCCCATATCTCCATCCCTAGCTCCTTCTTTTGGACGTGGAGCCAACACACGATCATAGTAATTTCGCGGTAGGGTTGGTAAGATTTCCATAACGTCACCCTCTACAATCTCAAGTCGATCCGCGGCACCTAAGCATTTTACAGCTTTGTTCCTAATGAGAAGCTGACGACCTCTTTGAGCACATGATACTGCCGATGGATTTGACTCAATTGCAACGATTTCTTTGGCTTCTGTCCTTCCAGCGATTTGTAGCGCGTCCATAGCAACCCCGGCGAATAAAACCAGGACATGTTCACCGCGAGCTACTTGCATACAGATACGACGACGCTCTGGTCCCATACGAGGACTATAGAAGCATGTCTCAAGGTCAATGACACATTTAATTCCGCCCTCTGTGTGAGTAGTAATCAATGGATTCCTATTGGGGCCAGCTAGATGTTGGAGCTCACCCGGTGCTCGTTCGGTTCCAGTGAGAGACGCCGTTCTTGCCACACATATTTTAATCATTTTATTCTTCTGCAAAATAGCCTGACCGATTTCGCAAAGTGCATTAGCGTCATCCTTCTTCATCCCTTCTGGAAGAGTATTTAAGATTGCGATGTCACCAATAACGTCAAACGCTTTGGGAATTTTCGTATTTTGTGTGTTTGTTGTTTCGTAACAATCACTATCTTGCAGAAGAAGATGTTCTTCATCTGTAGGATTCTCAGGCATATTTCGAACGGCTTCAACAAACCGCCTGATTTTGCTCCAGTTTCTTTCTAAGCGCTCATTTATCAATTTTTGTAACCAAGATTCATGTCCCTTGAACTGAAAAACACCATCTGGTGTTGATAATGGCATATCAATACCTTCATCTCCCCAAATGGCAACAATGTAGGAATGATTAGATGAATTTATCGTAGTAATACCAACATTCTTGAATGTCGGTCGGGCTACAGCTAAGAGAGCGGAAGCCGACGTTAAGGATCGACAACAGACGTGAAGTATAAATGGTTCCATGCGAAGCCATATGGAATCTGTGACTGATTTATCGTCAGTCTCCTCGCTATCAGTGGATTGATATCGGTCCATGTTTCTATGCTGATGCTCTCCCATTAGTTGGTCGACATGGTCATACTGTCCAATGGATCGAATCGGATCAGCTCCTCCAGAAGGATCATCATTCAAGGTCAATAGATTAAAATATCGTGTACAGTCTTGAATCAAATCATGAGATATACGCCAACGACAAAATTGGCTCAAACGCTGTTGTTCTTCTCCCCCAACGTAATATTGCAAGGCCTTAATTCCATGACCTCGATATAGAAAGGCGCGTCCAGAACAGCTCGATGTTGTATAATATTCCTCCCTTTCATTTATTACAGAACAGATATCAACAGCTTGAACATCAATCCTACCAGCAAAGCTTTTATCACGTTTTCCTAAGCATTGCTGCTTGGCATTTTCAAAATCTTTTTTGTTCGACATGTTTTTGTTTGTTTGAAGAAAACTGATGGATTTGCGGAAGTGTCCAACCCATACTGTACTAGGAACATCGGAAAATCGTACCGCTACTGTACGGCACCATTGCAATGGTTGATGAGAGATAGGCATTCGAATACGTCACGTTCAAGAAGCATGGATGTTGCATGGCTGCTAGAACGTACGCTTACTTGTCGGCATCGGTTCGTTGTGTAACACAGCCCCCAATGGGTATGATATATTCAGTCCTAGTTGTCGGCGAGCAAAGGAATCGTCGCCCTTCGACATGTATAAATCACTTTCTTCTCCATAGATTTACTACATTAGAAAATAGATCAAATATCATGATAGTAATTCGGAATAATCACTCTATAATATTATGCATAACAGTCCGAAGAAAAGGTTGAGAAATTTGTCGGAAAATTCTGGAAATTAGAGACTCGCATCACAAACACTCGAACGCATGATCCCTCAGACATGTCAAAAGCTTCATTCTACCCAACTACTCTGCATGACCTTCAAGATTGAAATCTGCTTTTTTATTTCGCTTCTTTTTTTCTACCTCTTCCGGTTCAAACGCTGACAATAGAATGTACCCTAATACTATAAGAGGAGATACCGCAAAAAGCAACTGAATTGTACAAAATTGTGTGTGTGTGTGAGTCAGCAATAGAAACTAGTAATCCAACATCGATAACAAAAACAAAGAAGCTTACTTTTGCAGCTATAATCAAGTAGTCTAATGCACTGCTGGCTTCAATTTGACCTCCAGCCATGGTCTTTTTGGATGTAACAAACGAACGGGAAAAAAAATTACGTAATGCAAGTGGTCAACGACAATTCCTTTCTTGGTTGAGCGACGGACGGTGGAAAATTCGACGTATCGTACGAAAAAAATGATAATCTCGTAACCCTATTTACGACTAAATCAGGACCCACAACTGTGCCCCATATATATGGGACTCGGAGAACCTTTGCACTTCCATATACCTTGAGGACAGATTGTTACCACACACCTTAGAAGGAAAAGTTATCAAGAGAACGGTTGGTACATCAATATACTTTATGGAATTTACTAGAAACAGCATGATATAATTAGACGTTAACTATCCATGATTTATAGGGATGGATTTAACTCCTTGGGCAAAGGTGCAAATTGAACCATCATGAGTAGGCCAAACGCAAAAAGAGATGAATCAAACAAAAGATTTTCGTTGGATGTAGCTTGTCTTGTGTCAAATCAAATCGATCAAAAGGGATACGATAGGTCAACATGGTCAGTATTATCCAAAGCGCGAAAGTGGAGGTGTGAAGAAAGGGAAGTATGGAAAGAAATTTGAAAAAATTGATTCCGATTTACATCGACATCATGAATCGTTATCAAGGAAGGATTGTAAACATAGGCCATTCCGTTCAACCATGTCAATAGTGAAGAAAGGAATTGCACTTTTCATACACATTTGAATAGCTTTAGATTCTCACTTATCGAGAAAAATCTGATCTCTGCTTTGCCTTATCGGCTCCATTCCGCTTTTTGTACTTTAAATGGATCTCTTTCTTATCTCGTTGCATTTGGACTTGTTTCTTTTGAAACATGGCGTTCATATTCCCCATGGAATAGTCTTCATACCCTTGCTTTGATTTAACTTTTTTAACCTTTCCTTGATCAAGAAATGAGTCCCAACGTGAGGCATTCATCTTTCTCTTTCGTTGTCTTTCGTCTTCTCCTAGTTCCGTCACAATTTGTTTCCTGTGGACAGATATATGTGGCGAAACATCATGGTCATCCCACTTCAATGTTTTGTCACTGCCCAAAAGATCAAAGCTCTCGTCCTTGGTCAAGGTAGTTCGTGCCTTGGGATTCCAAGCCTTTTTCGTTTTACAACGACGACCGACCATCAATTCCACTTTCCCTGCTAACGTTCGATTGTGGAGGACAACGCGAGTTTTCTTCGTTTCCATCTCTGTCTCAAGTTGCAACGTTTCGTCATTGGTCTTGGATTCAGTGGTTTCGAGAGTCATACCATCCAATCCAACGTCATTTGTTTTCTCAATACTCGATTTGACCTCATTGACTGGATTCTGTGCCGGCGAAGCAATGACGGAATTAGAGTTCAATTGAGGCGGTTTCATAGGTACTTGTTCCGCGTTTTCCGAGACAGAATCTGATTTCGTATTGGGAGTTTCCACTTTTTTAGGTAAAGTCTGTGCCGTCGAATCAATGACGGAATTAGAGTTCAATTGAGGCGGTTTCCTAGGTACTTGTTCCGCGTTTTCCGAGACAGAATCTGATTTCGTATTGGGAGTTTCCACTTTTTTAGGCAAAGTCTGCGCCGTCGAAGCAATGACGGAATTCGAGTTCCCTTGAGGAGGTTTCTTAGGTACTTGTTCCGCATTTTCCGAGTCAGAATCTGATTTCGTATTGGGAGTTGCCACTTTTTTAGGCAAAGTTTGAGGACTGGAATCAATATGGTTGTCACTCTTCTTTCCAGGCACTTGCAGCGGTGGGGATGGTAAGACAAGCTTGACTTCAGTACGACAATAGAAAAGGATGTAAGCATCCTTTTGCCGGAGAACAGTTTTTTCTGAGACTGCCTCAACATAAGAATCATCCATATGAAACCATGCCACAGATCCCTCCTTCGATGGGCTTTTCACATATGCAGTGTAATGTCCCGAATTGGCATGACTTCCAAGATGTACTATCACTCCGGTCAATTCATACTCACACCGGCGTCCATCGCTTAGAGGGAGCTTGAATCGAGCTGGGAACTCAATGGCTTTATTAATCTTTGACCCTCCTCCTGCTCCGTAAAATCTCATTCCATTTGGGTATCCATGATGATTCCCAAATCCATGCGAGTTAAAAAAGGTAAATCGCTTGAGTTGAATGCAAAGTGATAACGGAGGACGAAAAACAGTAAGTTGCTTCGTGGCACAGACATTCTTTTTACAGCCAGAACAACGCCATCGATTGTTCTTATCCAAAGTCTCTCTACGGAAGAATTCTTGAAATGCAGATGCCAAACAAGTGGAAGACTTTTTACTAACTTCCAACGCCAAGTCCAAAAAAGGATCATACGTATTGCTGCGATGGTCACAATTTGTGCAGCAAACTTGACTTCTTAAATAGCCTCCAAATACTCGGTGAATAAAGGTAGTCTCATCCAACCTAGGAATAGGAAGTTGATCTCTCCAACCACGTACATGCTGATTAATTCCTGCTGCCTTGAGCTCTCCATCGTGCATCGCGTCAAGTAAATAAACAAGAAACTCATGAGCATCCTCCTGCCTTCCCGGTCGAAATTTATATCCATTGCGAGAGCCAATACTACCGAGTGTTGGTACGTCTCGGACAATTTGTTGAGGAGTAACGACAGTTTTATTTGACTTATTAGCAGAAGCATTATCATCATGATGCTCAAGACCATGGACTTTCTTAAACAGCTGACGCATATGAGAGGTTATACGTTGACCCGGACAAAGCTTCCCTGATGATGGAACATCCAACATGATCAAGCATTGACAAAATGGAGGAAGATAGGCTAGACATTGTAACGTAGCATTAAGAAAACAAGTATTTCCCAAGTTGACCAAGCCCTTTGGTATGCATGGTCTCCAATCCATCCAATTGTGTGACTCTAACACTAGTCCCTCATCACAAAGACCCCTTCTAGGAAGATTGAGCTCCGTATCAGTTGAATTGGCTCTAGGGCGACAACCAGTTTTATCTTGAAGGGCATCCTGAACAGAAAATCCAGTTAGTTTACCTACGCCAAGACTTTTTTGCGATTCCTTATCCTTATTTTTCGAATCGTCTTTATGCTTACGATTCAATATATCATCAATTGTGAGAGAAGTATACAAGGTTTCGCTATCTTGAGGTTGGAAATCACAATCTCCAGTAGTCACTTTAACCTCGGCCTGCTTGTTGACCCCATTGCTGCTTCGAAACGAAAATTCCTTCGCAGATGTCCCAACGAGTAGATTTTTAGGATACACAAATTCGACTTGTCTGCGCTGTTGTAAATTCGTTGGACTTGTTGGCATCGCTCACTCCTAACCTGGTCACAACTTCAGTCAATCACAACAACACTAAAGTGCAAAAAGGTGCACAAGGAAATTGGCTGGCCCCTCCCATTTCGTCTTTCCGTCGTTCGTCAAAAGCCAATTGGAATTTTGAAATCTACATGAATGACCGAAGCATACGATCTCATGAAAAGTTGCAATTGCAACAAAAAAGTCATTGGCAGACCTCCTTAACCTGCCAATTTACTGTAAATACTTTTTCTATCTATAAAGTTGTAACTAGAGTCAGAGTATTGCTTTGCAAGAAGACTTCCTTCTTGCCATACCTTGTGGAGTATGTAGCATACAAGATAATACTTGACATATCTTGACGTATGAATAAATAAGATAATACCTTAGTTAAAAAGGTTATAAGCAATATACAGTCTATAATAAAGTTATAGACCAAAGAGATGTATTTTTCTGCAGATATGGGTGGCGTCCATTATCGTTAGCACAAGTAAATGCAGTGAATAAGGATATTTTATGTATTTACACATTTATTCACTGGAAGGTTCAAGTTAAGTATCCTGTTCGTTTCTTCAACAAATAAATAATATTGCATCAGAAAGCTTTTAGTGATAACTAAATATAGATTGAAAATACAAAGCATATATAATGCTTGCCAGGACCGCTTTAAGAAATTAGGCCAAAAAAAGGATATTGATATAAACTGGTAAGTCCCAATCAAATTTGCAAAAGATATCTCATGTCACGAATGAAACACATACGAGTGACATGATTCTTTGAAGGAGCAATTTAGCAATTTTGTGAATAAAATCAACACATGATAATTCTTAAAAGTAATCCTAAAAATAGATTATAATTTTCATTTGAGTCTATTCATCATGGAGCACTTCAAGAGAAGGCAATAAAGACATACATATTCCGACCCAGATTTCATTAATTCTAACGGAGATGACACATACAATGTGCCACATAACAACCCAGTCATATTTTGAAATTCATCGAATGAGACTTTAATGAGAATGCAACACCCGAGAACCATTGCAATATAACAAATATGTTTCCCCCGAATCTTGCATCAAGTTAAAGAAGAGATCCTTTGCATAAAAATGCGTTTAAACTTCCAAATTAGAGATCCCTTCTTTGAAATGATTGGCAAGTCGAAGGATCCAAAGCAAGATAAAAATGATAAAGCAACTGCATTAAGTCATACAAGATTTGTAAATGAATGCCCATAGACAATAAGAATGCTATTGAATGCCGCAACAGCTATGTATAGGGGAATCCCCGATTCCGGTATTATGCAAGCCATTAGATATGAAGCCAATCTCAAGGATACCCCCACGTAAACAGATTACATCGACAATGCCTTTTAATTACAATGCAATTTAGCTTTTGGTTGCCATCCTCTTCATCATTGCCCTTGATCAAGTGAAGCATTTGAGCTGCATAATCAGATATCTGACCTAGATGGCTTCTCAGGCATCAAACAAAAATCAACTTAGACAAACTGCATCGTGGATCCAAGCCGTGACAAAAGTGTCTCACCACCAGTGCCGTAAAATAATCTTCAAGGTTAAAAAGTAACTTTATAGCTAGACTTATTCAAACACAAGAGAATGATGTTCATGTTTTCTTCTCTAATTCTCACCTCATCCTTTTGTTTACCATAGGATACAAAAATTCATGAAAAATGTGTTCATTCAGTCATCACTCAAATAAAGTGATGTGTCCAAATATTTGTTCATGCTTGGAGATGATTTACGATCTTATCACAAATGCCAAGGAAACGAAGCGATATATCTCGCCTCATTCCGATCCGTAATTCGAATCGGAGGAAAGAATCAGTTATAAGAAAGCGTATTTAAATAAATGTCCCGAATGGTGAAGACATCTCTACATGGGGCATTACGATCACATTGCAAAACCACGATTCATTCAAAAACGCGAAACAAGAATAAAAAGGGATAGATCAATTCGACACCTGGCACTTTGAGATTCAACTCTATTTGTGCTTTCACATTCTGATAATGTAATCAATAAATCTCAAAACTGATTATGTCTTTATCAGAATTGCTCCAAATTATCTGACAAGTGAATTCACATTTCACTAGGATATGATTATTACACAATCATACAAGAATCGGGACTCAAATGCTAGTAGCTAACTATACCGTACCAATTACATGAGTCGCCTTAGAGTTGATAAAATACAAAATGGAGGCGGAAGAACTTGCTGTGAAACGGAGATTGGCAGAAGAAGATCGTTTTCGAAGAGAAAAAGAGAATATAGTGATGCAACTTGGCGGCTTACCGTCAGAGTTAGTAACATCATCGGCGCCATCAAGAATTCGACAAAAATTAGATGCAAATGTTGCGACACCTCAACAACCAAGCGATCCTTTAAGGTTGGGAGAAGATGAGCCTGAAAGCAAAGCCGAAGAACCCATTTATCATAATGAAGAGAATATACCTCAGCCATTGAATCACAGTGAAGAGCAAATTGCTTATGTTGAAGAGGAGCGGAGAAATCAACGACATGAGAAGCTACGTTATCGAATGCTTATTCTAGGTATTGTTCTTTTCATCCTTATCATCGCTGTGATATCTGTAACAGTAACTACTGCGATGAAAAATACATCTATTCATGATGTTGAAGAAGATGACTTGGAAGTTGTATGTAGTTTGGACCGTAAATTGTTGATTGAATGCAAATCTGGCTCTCTGGAGGTACCCCCCTGTGTTAATAATACGTTTCGACAATTTGCAAAGACTCTGTTACAAGAAAATGAAACTTCTCTTCCATATCCATGTGAATCCAAGTACTTTGGTCTTGTGACTCTAGCTGTTGCTCAAGTAAATGTGAAGGAACCGATTGATGATATAGTGCAATACTGGACACTTGCAACAATGTATTTTGCACTAGGTGGACCAGATTGGCAAGACGAGAGAGATTGGCTGACAGGAAAATCTCCCTGTGATCCTGAAAACTGGTATGGTATCACTTGTTCACAAGAAACGTCCAATGTTGTATCAATGGAGATGATCGCAAATAATTTGACGGGTTCGTTTCCGACAGAAATTGCGTTACTCACATCATTAAGTCAACTCAGATTGATAAACAATCCGATTTCTGGAGTAATTCCCTCCGAAATAGGTCTATGTCAAAGCATGAAAGAATTGGTACTGATTCAGAATGCTGTATCTGGTACAATTCCTTCTGAGATCGGACTTCTGTCCAAGTTAGGTACGTCATCTTGTTCATGCAATTTGTGTTTCATTACCCAAAATCTGATTAGTAATGCTTTGAAATCTTATAGAACTCTTCGAACTTTCACATGCTTTAACTGAAGGAAGCCTGCCGACACAAATAGGTTTGTTAACAAATCTTGAAGCATTGGGTTTGTATGATATGCTGTATTTGAGGGGAGTGCTTCCCTCTCAGATTGCCAATCTATCACACCTTTCAGACTTATTAGTTGGTAATACCTTTGATAATGAGATTGTGTTTTCCTCGTTTCTATCCCACCTCCCAACCAATCTGGCAACCTTGTCACTTTATAGCATTCCATTTACAGGTTCCATACCGCCATCGATACGTTTATTCCACAACCTTACATCATTACAGTTGGATAGCTGCTCAACTTTATCGGGTACGTTACCGACCGAAATTGGTTTGCTGACAAGCCTCAGCGATTTGGCTTTGTCATCATTAACATTGGACGGGAAAATCCCGTCTGAACTTGGAAGGTTGACTCAATTGACACTTCTCTATGTGGATGGAACTAATTTTGAAGAACCTTTTCCTTCAGAAATTCTTGAAATGCCTGGATTAACTACAGGTTACTAAAATTCTTGATGTCGTATTGCTGTTCGAATGTAACAGTTATAGTG
>CAAAJI010000019.1:102480-132519 GCA_900642245.1 Fragilaria radians
TTGATTTGAGTGCTTTTCCAAGGGCAATAGTTTATGAAGTGTTTACCAACGGGAAGTTAGCAGTAAGAGAAACAAGGCTTATATTTCATCATCTGCGATTTCAATCACACCCTTTTTTGAGAAATTGTTGTGGAAGTAACATCGAAAAAGTTTCCCATTCGAAATTTGGCAAAGATGTAACAGCGACAATAAAGAATATTTTGAATCATCCTGATCTGGAATAGTCTTAATAGCTGACAAAATCCAATTTCATTTTTCTTTATTGAGAGAATGCATTCTCGAACTGATGATGGTGAAGTCAATTTCACCACAACGCTCAAGTTTTGCTTTCAATAAGAATACTCCAAATACGTCAAAAATAACTTTCAAAAATATGTGATACTTCCTTGGGCTGGCACTGTTCAAATATTCAGATGAATTTCTAAAGTTCACAATATTCTTTTCGCACAAATGATGAGATCATTTTGTAACAAAGAAATATGTCCTTGTCAACACTAACAACAAAAAATGACTATTCACAACATGATTAGTCGATTCATTTCATGTTTCAATGAAAATTTCAAAGTGAATGAATATGCAAATAATCCTTCAAAATATATTAGTTTTCATCAATGTTAACCAAACCAATTGACTTGTTGTACTTGTTAAATAGTGACACTACTTTTCTTGAAGAATTAAAGATAAACCTCCCAATACAATCATTATTTAAGCCACATTGAGTCAAAATCGACAAATAAGGAATTGAAAACATTATTGGCTTTGACATGAGTAGTAACAGTAAGCATAAATTGTAAGAAATTGATTTACGATCAGAATATATACTTCAAATCAAGTTATTTCATCCAGTTGAAGAGAGAGTGCACAGAGGGCAAAGCAAAAATCGAAGGTCTATTTGCAAGAAGGTTGCATTGAAAAAGATACCTTCATTAGTTCATGTGATCTGAACAGGAGTTAATCACACACAAAATACACTGCAGATGAGTTTTCAGCAGCTTTGCTTATGTATTTGAATAATGCAGTGAAAAGATAAACTAGATCCAAAATAAGATTATGCAATCAAATAATATTTTGTATACATTTTGAGACTAAAAAATAACTTTTCTAGAGCAAAATAATCTTTTCTTGGCAATCTTCCTATTGCTTTAATTACCGTTCCATTACATCTTTTCAATCTTTAAGATGTACCAAAGATATTCTAATATATATCTTTAGTTCTCAAACATGGCAAAGAATTAATATCCAATGCTCTGTCATAGCAAATACTTGCCTGTATCAACTGAAAAAATGGTAATGAAGGATAAATTTAACGGAAAGCTAGATGTACAACATCAGTTTATAAGATATCTGTCACAACCAGGGCTTGGACCAAAGGTGACTTCGATCAAGAAATTTACTTAACCAGTTCATTTGTTATTGTTAAAGTTAAAGCATAAATATCTTGCTACTCCCCTAATATCTTAAGATATGTCTTATAAAGCCTTCATCTTCCTCAAAAAAATAACCACTTCTTGACTAAATAATGGAATCTATCTACTTGTGGGCTTCGTTAAAATGTCACAGACATTCTCTTCACTCTTTATATACACAAATCTCATTACATTAGCTGCGATGGCCTCACGCACTATATGGTAGGCTATTGCGTTATGCTTCTTCTTCAGGACGCTTGAAGGAACTGATGTATTTAAAACTACAGACATTCTATCACCTAGCATCAACGTCTGCCCATCTAGTTCCACACCTAATGACTTAAGCATGAATCGTATTTCAACTATGTGTTCTGTAGCTGTACTTGCTGCGACTAATTCTGAACCGTTAATTGAAGCCTCCACAGTCTTTTGGCGTTTAGAGACCCATCTAATAGGTGTATTGTTCAACATGACTAGGATACTTGTGATAGATCTTCTAGTTACTAAAGCATGTGCATGGTCCGCATTTTCAAACGTCATCCGGACTTTTGGTCCCTTTGACTTCAATTCTTTCCCAAAAAGACCTTCAAACCTTGGTATGATATTTTGAATGTATGTCCTTGCAGAGATGGCTAGTCCTAACCCTTGATTTTTCCATGAATCTCCCAGCAATTCCACGTTTCCTTCTAAATCACACTCAGGAATACCAACATTCTTCATCAAGTAGGTCTTTTCCAGAGACTTGATGACTCCCATAGGATCTTTACTCCAAATAAGAATGTTATCCACATAATTAGCTAAATTTTTAAATGTGACATCTTGTTTATCATCCATAAGTCATGATCATGCTTTGTTTTCATACATCCTAAACGAAACAATGACTCTGCTAAATGTTCATGAAACCTGGCAGCTGAAGTCTTCAAATCATACAAAGATTTGTTAATAAATAAGTTCTTCCCACATAGAGTTATACCAAACTCTGGACAAGCTGTTACGTAAACCTTCTCCTCAGTTTTTCCATATAAGAATGCATTTCCAATGTCACATGTACAGCATGACAATCCGTAGAGTTCTCCTAGGAAAACCCAATTCTGATAGTATCCATTCGTACAACAGCTGAATAAATGTCTTCGTTGTCATTGATCGTCCAGTTACCACCGACAACCAGTCTGGCTTCGTGTCTTAAATCATATTTTACATCAAATACTATATGATATGGAATCTTCTTGTATCCTTTGGGAGTCTCCTCCCCTGAAACAAGTGCAATAAATGTCTCATAATCCGTAAGTTGCTAAAGCTCTGTTTCAATTGCTTCTTGTCATAGAATATTATTATGCTTCACATCTAAGTTCATGACATTTTTGATTCCTCTTGGGACCTGACTTCTAAACTTATCCTTGACAGTTGTTAGGCTTGATGAGACATTATGTATATTGACCATATCCACTGGGTGATTAACCTTGGAGTATGGAATTAGATGGCAAAACGGACTTTTGTCCAACAACTTCTGGTCTCTTGCAAATGATATTACAGGCGTAGGATTACTAAGACATAATGCAAAGAAGTTCACTTATGATTGAGAATTATTCTTCTCATTCCATTTTACTAAGCACTTATGCTGGATACTGTCATCTACTCCTTTTCCTTCACAGAGCTCAAGCATCTTTACACATTCCCATGAGTTGTCATCCTCAATCTTATCCAATATGTGTAGCTGATGTGGATAGTAAAATGGACATTTTGACTTAAATTCTATCAAGGTACTTTGGTACACCTTATATTCTGATACTCCTAGTTGTGAAACAACTTCTTTACTATTATTCTGATTTTGAAAATCAATAGCGTCATATAATGGGATTATATTAACATGAATACTTTCATTGTACACAGCATGTACTTTAGACCTTGTCCTGTTGCCAATATTATGGTAAATATAACCTGCCTTAGATCCTGTTCTGTTGGAAATGCCATCATGAAACTTTATGGATCTCTGCTTAGGTTGAATTGGTTGTAGCCCTTGGACTTGAATCTAACTTCTCCAGCATCTCTTGTATGTCTGACTTGAATGTGACAAGCTTATTCCTATGTACAATATTTGCCGTAGATCTGACAGCACTTCTATGTAGCACAGTACTTAAGCCATTTTTTAAGATCTCGAGTGTCAATGCATCTCCAACATTATCTGCAAAACCTACAAAGTATCCAGGCTTTTCAGTGGTTTCAGGAAACTTAGCAAATGGATCTAAATACAGAACAGGTTGAAACCAATAAAACATATGGATATGGGAAATATCTGGAGTCCCCCCCCCCCCCCCCCCCCCTTGAAACTTGTTGTGGTATTTGCCACTTGATTTGACGGTTTGCACATAGGTTATGGACGTGTGCTAAGCCCTCTTGAGCTAAGTTTCACATGGAATCTGGTGCTCCAGTTCTATCAAATAAGGCTTGGTCATCAGACTTTAAGTATTTTACGCCATTCAATTCTGCAGGATTTTGCCACAGACTCTTCTGTCTATTGATCAGCAATTACTAAGTCACGGTGAATTTGACGGACACATGGATCATAAAGAAACAACTTCAAACTACTCACCTTGTAGGATTCAGTATAAACAACTTGTTTATAAAACTTATCAGCCATTTGATAAAAAATGAGGATGGATTCCATGGAGTATCTCCTTGTGTAAAACAAAATTGCTTGGGTGATTTAAATTCTTCTTTAGTTGGCAATCAGTATCTGAAATGTTTCGTACATCCAGCTAAATCTAAAGGTATAGTGATGTCATCCTGATTAGTACAATCATATATTTTCATTTGCTGAGTTCATCCGTGTCTGTGACAAATTGAATCAATGATTGCTCCATATTCTCTAAGTTGAAACTCTGACAATTCATTGATAACCAATAGAACAGTTTGTTCGTCTGGTAGGTCTGCTGCTGCAATAGCACTTTCAAGTGGAAGGTTCTTTTTGATTACAGTCTCATGATCAAAACCAATAACATTTGTCCTTCTGCCCATCCCTCTCCTAAGTCGCATGTATCTGCACCACTGTCTAGACTACTAATATTGTTTTTCCGGTAGGAAAAGCAGGTTAATGCATTTATTACAAAAGGTACTGTTCATGCCGATTCTTGTATAAACATTATCTTCAGAATTCCACGTTTCAGAATCAGTATCTTGTTCTTCATACAGATTAGAACTTTTGAAAGCTTCTTCAAGGAAGCCATAAACAAAACCATAAGAATAGAATTTACCATTTGGTTCTTGATTTCATCATCCCCTGACTTGCTTGACTTCATCTTTCTTACTAGCACTGGTTGCTTGGCTTGTGCTGTTGATCTGCCTTGTAGCCTTTTCTCTGCTGATCATGACGTATGGCATGCGATCTAAGGAAGTTGCATGTTTCTATAAAAGACTTATCTCTAGCTAATTCTTCAAATACAGTGTGAACCAAGCCAATGTTCTGAGCATTCTGAACAAATTGATGTTCCTTACTATCATTATCGTCCCATGTCTTCTGTCCAAGTAGAACAAGTTCTGTAAAGGCATCTTCATAGTCATGGATCCATTAAATAAACCTCCCCTATAATGCCTGTGAAACACGGTTGTGATGACATTTCCAAGTTTCTTGATCCTATCATTTTGATTACCATCCGTTTCATTTTGGTTAACTAACTGATACTATGACTGGACGCCATCTTGTTTAATCCTATTTTTCATTAAGATCCTATGCCCTACTCCACCTTGACATGATAATGCGCGTGTGTCTTTCTTAATCAAGGAGACATGTGGCACTTCATCCAAGAAGTCTATAAAACATTCGGTTCCTCTTTCAAAGTATGCTGCTTGAAAGTTTGGATCAAAAGGATAACCTGCACCAATTTGACCATCATGTCCTTCAACGCTATTCCTAAAAACTTCAAAACGGTCAAAACTTCCATCCCAAATGACTCTCAGATTAAGCACTTGGCGTCTTTCATCACTTGCAGCTGTCCTAGCCATTGCCCTTGCCATATTTTGAGGTGGTCTGGCATTTGATGGAGATCTTCATCTAGAAAGTCTGGGCTCCCTTCAAACTGATCTGTAGCATTCTCATACTGTTCTTTATCACTTCTCCTATATCCTTCAAATTCTGGAGTTGGTATAAATGCATGGTTGAGGTGCTTAGAATAAAAGTCTAATGGGTTAGAAGACGTAGTGTCCATTGATTTAATACTAGGTGTAGACATTTTGCTGACATTTGATCCACTCTTCTTGGATCTCGTACTAACTGTAGACTCGATCAACGAGTCTTGTGTCATCAAATCTTCTAAGTAGTCCAATACTTCCTTGCGTATTTGTAGATAACATTTTGTGTAATGATGTTTTAACAGTACTGGGTTATCGGAACCTAATAATGCATTTTTATCACTAAATGGTGATGGGATCAGTTTCTCTGGAACTTCATCATGTTATCCTAAACCGTTTGTTCCCGATTTGAAGCACTTTTCCAAGCAATATAACTCGATAATTGCATCCTGGTGATTGATCGTGACGTGAAAACAAACTGGTGGCATGATATACGACTTGATCAGATAGTTGAATCATGTTCCTAATATTACAACGCTTCATAGATATGATCAAAAACGTTGCATCTTCATGTAACTTAATTAGCTTAAACAAATTTTCAACTCCTTCAGATAAGTCTGGAGAGCCCCAAAAAGACACCTCAGGTGACAAATTGCTATTATTATCCTCATTATTGTCGTTATCTTTATATTTTCCTTTCTTCGGAGTTCGGAGTTTACCAAGTTTGTAATTCTCTGAAGATGTCGATGATTAAGTAATTTTTTGGAGCCTTGGATTCTTTAGAACTTACAGACCCCCTTGATGTTTGCAAGGGTTCTTTGTTCTTCAATCTTGATGACTTTCTGGGAACCTGTATGGTGTCCCTTAGGTCATGAGAGACCTCTCAACTTGATCTTGAACTCATTTTGGTGATGGTTTAGGCTTAATATGAGACGTTTCTATTTTAATATGATGACGCTTTAGACTTCGAAAATGACGGATTTGATTTAAATAACGACGTTTTAAACTTAAACGATGACGGATTTAACTTCATAGATGAGGTTTTAGACTTAATGAAATAAACTTAGGCAGTTAGAAATTGATGAAATTAGCCTATTACTGTTGAATTAAGGCTTTATCCGTAGGCTTAAGAATGCCAACCGTGGAAGTTGGATGATGTTGACTGAAACTTCTGCTTAAAAATAAACCTCTGACTGAAAGCAAAACTCTAGATGACTAACCGTTGATCTTGGATTGGAAGTACACAACTGAGCCTGAGTAGTTAAAGGGAGTACAGCTTTAGTTGAACTTGAGTTGGTAGAGGACAACCACAGCCTGAGCAAATGAGAAGTACAGCTGTAGTTGAACTTGAAGACTGGTAGAAGACAAGAGTGACCTTGATGCCTACAGTCACGATTGAACTTGACAGCTTGAAAACCCAGTAGACACTTCCAGTGAAAGAACAGCATAAACTGAAGAAGAACCAGAAGGCAGGAAGAAGAAAGTGGGAGATCAAGCACAGACAATTGTTAACTCTGGGTCTGGACCAGATTACCAAATTTATATACCGCTTGGATGGGCCCCTTGGTGTGGGTAACGTATAGCGATTGAACTCAAATAGATTATACTGAAGAGAGTGAAATTTCAGTCCTTGTGATCTTCCAGCAAAGATCCATGTGGATTCCAATGCCAGCTGCTTTGCGTGTTTTAGTTCTGGTGCCAGTTTACCCGAAATTGTGGAGTTTTGTAACTTTGCACTTGGTTTATTTATCCAGTGTTTATAGTCTGCATAGCAAGAACTTGATGATTACACTTTTTCATGGGGTTGATTTACGTTATGAGTATTAAGCAGTGACAATTGTGTTAATGATCAATCGAGAATGAGATGGGATTGTGCACAAGTAAGGGGGTTCCCAAAATGAGATTTTATTAAAAGAGTTCACATGGACACTCAACTCTAAACTTTGCCGTCGTTATGTTAGATTAAAAAAGATGCCGTCATGGTATATTCCGCCCAGACTCTATTTCTTATTTCATCCTTGAGTCGAGCACCATTTACTGTTGCCATGACTCTCTTCTATAAAACTTGACACTTGTTCTCAATGTTGCCATTTCTTCGAGGGGTTATTGTTCCTGAGATTTCGAATGTGATTCTCATACCATTTGTTCTGTTTTTTTCATTAAAAAACTTCCCTTTCACCAGAATCAGGAAAGCGTGTAAAGTCAGTGATGATCTTGTCAATTTTCAAATTGGTAATCAATCCAACAATCTTCATTTTTAAATTTCCTTTCTACCTACAATGATTTTAAACAACAAGCCCCCAGAATTCTGCAATTTATCATTATTATTTGTAGCTTTGGCTGCAGGCGTTGACTTTAGTTGCCAACTGAGATTTGTGCATGATTATCCTTAACATTCTAATACCCTTCCACAAATTGGTAATAATGATAACATACTTCACTCTCATTCATCCAAATTTAGTAAGTCTTCCACTTTCAGGGGTTGCCGTTAATGCAACAACTGTGTATATCTGTTCTTCGAACTTTTTTTCACTATTGTTTGTTGACTTAATTCTTTCTGGAAAGGGTCTGTCCCTTTCCCTACTCTAAGAGGCTCCGTTCATACCCATTGCACTTCGTAATCCGAAATTAAACTGTTCGATCTTAATTATGAACTCATTGTTGGAAATGCTAGATTCCAGCTCTTCATGTCACGTAAAGCTGCAAGCGCTGTAATCTAAACCTCAGGATAGAGTTTCTTCTTTGCAGCTGACTGCATAAACTGCTTTCCTAACTCCACACTAGTAAGTGAAGATTGGCTCAAATTTGCTCCTAAACCATCCAGATAATAGCTTCATAACAGCGAACGAAGTCCTTATTCCAGCCTTTAAACAAATAGAAGTTATTCCCGTCCTAATGCAACCACTAATAGACAAAGGAAATTCGTATAAATAATTTTATTTCGCTCTGCAATCTTGAAAATCTTCGTTCCTTCATTGCAATCTTTATCAATATTCTCAGTAAAAGAAAATTTGGAAATGCAATCAAATAGCATCGCCAAGTATGAATCATTGTTCATGGAGTTTGATTATCCGCAAGCGAAGTATGAATGAAAAGGTTTGAACCATGGGCTGTGGCGCTTTAAAGTATCATATCATTCAGCTACATTAACTTTGTTCAAATTTTATTATCTTCTTGGAAAGTTGGCTTCAACAATTTTCTCTATGCTCTTTGTTGGTGGAAGAAAATGGCAAATAACTTGATATCTGAGTGACAAGTATTTCAACAAAGTAAGGGTAACATTTTTGAGTAAGGAAGAATACAATGCTCTTAATTAGATTTGTTACATTTCAACTCTAAATAAGAATTAATACTAGGATTAATCACAGACACAGATTACAGCTTAGCATCGTGTATTCTCAATAAGCAGAAAATTTCACTTAGCCTACATGATATGAGGGTTTTACCAAGATGATTATTCATGGGATGAATAATGTGGTATATATTTGCGCTTCGTGGGCCACCTCAGGAAGTCCTGAGACTACATCAACATTTCGAAAGATTTAGTACTAGCCCATTAATGCTGAGATGCATACCAGGGTCTGCTTTAAAATAAGTAGTGATAAATTTACCATCATGATTTTGTATCACTCTTAGCCTTTCCTCGCTACTTAAAATACTATGGCGATCAGGCATCTAAACTTTATAGTTACAATTTTTGGATTACCAATAATCATTCAGGGATTTCAATCTCGAACAGAAAGATCAAAGAAAAGTTAAATCCCTGAATAGCGTGATTCCTTGAAGCGGCGACGGAAAAAAGTGACATTGGAGGCTGGTATCTTTGGGCCCAAGTAGTAAGCTACTAAGGTAGACAGAATTCTCCCCTGTGAACAAATTTTCAAGCCTGCCTTAATCGTTATACTATAAGTTCTACGCAAGGAACCTCAAACGTTTTTAGGTGTAACAGCAACTTTGAACGTTAAAAGAAATTATGTGAGTTTATTGGTAATCTAATTTTATCCTTCTATTCATTTTTTATGTTCTATCTTGTCTAAACAAGCGCATGTTCCTACTTCCTGTGCGCACTTATCTTTACTTAAAATAGGAAACAAATGAGGAAATTAACTGAAGATTTACATAGCACTTCGTACATATACAATGCAAGGAGAACACTATATTGTAAGCAATCCAAAAAAGAGAGCATTTCCTTTTTGTTCAATATCAAGGGAATTTGGTGATAGTCAACGCGCCCTGCAATAAATTGTGACCGGATAAATTTGCCATAAGTGACAACATTCTGATTATTGTCACAGGCATCAAACAAAAGTCGAACAAGACTAACGACATCGTGGATCCACGCGGTGACAAAATGCGTATCACCACCCGTACAATAAATTTGTTTAAAGAGTTCCATCCTGAAGTGCAGACAGGTGAAGAATGTAAAGCCTCCACATGATGGCTCTAAAGCGCCTTGTTTCTAGAAGAGAAACCTCATGTCGATTACTACCAGAAAATAATATTATTGAAAAAAAGATATTCATATTCTTAATATGGACCAAGTACCCAGATATTTCGAAACTGAGCCAAAATCAACAATAACAACTAAGGGAAGTCGTGAAGTGTTGATGTGTAAAGGGGGAACTTCCCACATGCGTTCTACGGTCACACTTTCTATTACTGCTGATGGTGATACGCTACCTCCACATATTCTTTTCTGTGGGTTAAAGAATAAGCCAGCAGTCCTCATTGATATTCTTGTTGATGTGAATAAGATTGGAATGTGGAATGATGACATACTGCTTGATTTTACAAAATACGTTGTCCTAAGTCGACAAGAAACCGCTTTTTATCATGATACAGTACAGTTCTCTATTTTATAGATTCATATGGTGTGCATCTCAACCTTGCAAAATCAAAGATTCTCGAAAAACATAATGTGTTTGTTGCCATTGTACCACCGAATATGACAAACATTTTGCAACTATTGGATGTTGCCATAAACCGCAGCTACCAAGCATTCTACCAAACTTGTTATGATGGTTACATTGCCCAAGCCTTGGAGAATACATGCCTGCAACCAAAACTGGAAATCCCAAATTACCATCACATTTGCTGGTCACTGGATTGGATTAAGACGATAACACAGGACTGCATTTGAAATTGATTTACATTAACAGGATTGGCTCTTAAATGTGACTTTGATCAAGACAAACTACATCCGCCTCTAAAGGCACTCTTTGAAACTACATATTACAAAGAATCTTGGGATGCACTCTATGGAGAACTTTTGAGCAGTGATTTTGAATTAGAAGTTGGTACTCTAGAAGTTCCTGAATACTTTCTCCCTGAAAATGGATCTTCAACTCTATTTGAGTGTTTGCATCAAAAGCTGAATGGCAGCAGCAATAGTTGGGAGCAGTATCGAGATCAACTTGTTGCATACATGAAACAAGATGCAAATATTCAAGATATTACTGATTCTGCATATTTTGATTCATTGCTCAATGCTGATTGCAGTGGTAATGAATTGGAGATTCATTCAGCCTCTTCCTTGCACAACTGGAGTATTGAAGTTCATGATATCAATAAGCAATCTGTTTTTACATATGCAGTTGAATATCCCACTACATATCCAGTGACTACTACGCAATTAAAATGCTGGATAACTAATTGTGTTATTTAAAAAAGGTGTTATATTCAAACAAGTCTTTGTGTTTTCAATTTCTGCTTTTTTGATAAAACTTAAATGTAGCACAATTCTGTCATATTCGGTGGAAGACAGTAACGTTAGTGTTTTTTACTCTCCCTTGTGAACAAATTTGTAACCCCCTTTGTCGTTATATTATAAGTGCTACGTAAGGAACGCAAAACGTTTTTTTGGCAGCAACAGCAATTTTGAACGTTGACGGGAATTATGTCAGTTAATTTGTTAAATGCATTTTATACTTCTCTGAATGTTTTAATGCTCTTTCTACAAGAACAAATGTATCTAATAATCTTGAGCGCATCTTTTCTTAAAACAAAAACACCAGAAAAACAAATGACGAAATTAACAGAAGACGATGAAGCGCCTTCACTGGCAGCTGGTACTAAAAGGGATCGCATCCGTCACCTCATGGGAAAGCATCGGACAACCAAATCGGAAGAAAGAGTGCTTTCTCAAGTCTCAGAGCCATCAATAGCCAAAGCTCCATTTCCAGAATCAATGAATAGAGCTCAGTTAACTCGTAGCATTTCTTCCGAACAATTTCACTCGACAACATCCGAAAACGATTCCCCGATTATCGAGATGGAATCCTTCTCCTCTCAAGGTACACCAAGGTCTAAAAGTAAAGCGAATTCAGCTTTTCTCGCGTCAAAGAGATCTGAGTTGACGCAAAAGAGGGAAAAAATTATTTCAAAACTTCGCAAGAATAAACGAACGTTGATGCCTCCAAAGCCTGAAAGAGAGGAAGGAAGCTTAACCGGAATCGATAGTCGAGATTCTATGATCAATAGCTTTGATTTAGGTGGTTCTAACCACACAGACCATTCGGAGAGTGTTAACGAAAGTGTGCTTGACATCAGCAATTACTCAAACGATGACATTGTTGAACGAATCGTAGAAAAACAGCTTCTAGATGAGGACAGTTACTCAGAAGATTCTTCTTCGGAACGGAAAGAACCAGTCCAGAATTCTCACTCAGATAATCTCGTTCGTGTAAATATGCGTCGTGCACTCTCCGGTGGGAGAATTCAGAAGGAAAAAGACATTGGTGCTGATCATCGATCTTCGCTCTCACTCGGGAGCATTTCTTTTGACGAAACCTTGAATCGAAGTCGACATCCAAGTCATGACGTTAATGATGATGATATTGATTCACTTTACGTTGATAATCAGAAAAAGCAACAGCGCCGCCTCGCTGACGGTGTTCAGCGGCTTCGTTTGCGAAGAGCGCGCGAGAAGAAATTATCCGGTAACGATTTTACTGATTTAAGTGTCTCATTAAGTGCTTCAGAAACTAGTCCTGAAGTCATTGAAAACAGCTGTTGTGAGGTGACTTTGGAGGCAACCAAAGACAATCAACCCGAAGAGAACTCGCAGCATCGTTCAAAATTACATGCATCATCCCTTTTGCGTGCACGCAGAAACAAGGAAATGCATAAGTCTCTTGCATCTGCTGAGTCTTATGAAGTAAAACATTCAGAGAACGTTACAAGTCTTCTACACAGAGAAGCTACAAAAAATAAAGAAAAAATTGGTAACCATGGTGACGTTGATTCTATGGATATGTCATGCGATGATGAATTGGAGACAAGAATAACAAAAAGTAAGGTCCTACAAAAGCTTTCATCAGGTCAAGAAGCTTCCCATAAAGATTCACTTGAAAAGAATGCTTCAAAGGAAAGTGACGATAACATGGGGCAGAATGTCCCTAAAGCCAGCCCAGTTCAGACTTCCCGAAGTATGCGAGCTCTATCTCTCAAAGCCAGTGGAAAACTTGCTCTTAAAAATAAAATTTTGATCGAAAATGCTACTACTGATGAGAACCAACAAGTAACGGCGTTAGGAGCGACATCAGAGATCAAGATAAACACTTTGGCCAACTCATATACACCAAATCTTGAAGGTAAGTTGTAACGAATGTGATACGAAATTTAGTGACAACCGACTTCATTCGTATTCAAATCACTTTATATTCTTGTTTTCATTTCAGACGACCATCCAGATGACGAACTGCATACACTCTCTTTTTCATATGATAAATCTGATGCGACACCGTTTCAAGGTAAGTGTTTTGACGATTCATCTAATTATGATTGGAATTGCACTAAGGTCAAATAATAAGATTCAAATACAGGCAAGAAAGATGAATATCAAGAGGATCCTGACTTCTATCCTCAAGATGAGATTCTCTCATCTCGCATCTCAAGAGAAGAAAAGTCTCTGAATGCACCGATCAAAAAAGACGTTTCCAGGAAGAGTTTCGAAGAAGACCCTTCCCTTCGACTTCAAGAAAATCTCGAGATGACGCCTATCGATTCGAAAATGGAATTCGACGATAACTTAGTTTCAGATCTCAAATACATAGGATCAATAATGAAGTCAACAGCTTCTTTACCGGATCCACCTGAAAATGATCTTGGAAAAAGATCGACGATGCAAAACGGAATCAGTGGCGAAAGTTCGATAGAGACGTTAAAAGTCTCAGTTGTAAAAGATGCGGATACTCTGAAAATCGATGGTAACAATAGTTCTGAAATCTTTCAAAGTACTCGAGAGAATCCATCGAATGAGGACTTGCACGGAGATTTGGAAAGTCATCGCTATTGTCGAACCTCCACAAAAAGTGTAGTTGCCGATATTCAGGAGCCAAATATTGCATCATTTGAAAGAGCTGAAATGGATCTTGATATTGACACCGACCTAAATAGTGCCGCCGTAACGCTCGATCCGTTAGGGAACTTTGCCTTTGAAACAATCCCCGTTGGAGTGATTATTCCTCCTCCACCCCCTCCCGAAAGGAAGAAACGTTCTAAGAAAAAGGATAAAGAAAGTAAATTGCAGAATTTCGATTTCTCCGAGCAATCTGTCCACGAAGGTATTGATTGTTCTATAGATGGGGGATCGGTCACAAATGAAGTACCACCCCCTCCCCCCCCTCCTCCTCCGAAGAAAAAAAGACTATCGAGAAGCCGAAGCAATAAAAAAACATCTGACACCGCTTCGACATCGAATGGTGGAAGCGAAAATAATTGTACGAACGACAATCGAGATATAGACTCAAATTTGTTGGCTAACGAAGAGATTCAAGAATCTAATGTAACTCAATTATGCAAAACAATTTCTATTTCAGCAGACACTAAATCAAATCATGAAGAATTACAGGTTCTGAGTATTTCAAATCCTTTGTCACCATCGCTAATGTTGGACTCGACAATCTTCTTTGATGAGCCTGAATCAGCGAAAAATCACAGCATCCAAATTGAGCATAAGAACTCCGAGCGTTCAAGTGGGATTGAAGGGATCAATGGAAACAATATGAACTATCCTAGCAAAAGCGAGCAAGCAGATTATTCTTCGAAACAAAATCATGAAACGAATGATCGCATTTCGACTATTGAAGAGGTTGATACGATTTTCCAATCAGACGATGTGTTCACGGAAAGCATTGAAGAAAAATGTGATTCCATTCCTGTGACTGATTCGGACAGTCATCTCTATTCTGCAATGGTTGATACCAAAGATAGCACTGTGCCAATATCAGTAGATAATTCTGTTCTTCCTCATCCAGCAATCCCATCCATACATCTTACTTCGGAAGAAGGCGAAACTACTTTTGCTAAGGAATTTGAAGAGCTAAATATCGAGAATACAGATCCACAGTCCCATCATATTAAAAATATTTCAGTTTCGAAAACTCCGAATACTTCGACACTTCCTCTTCCTATATTAAATCATAATTTGGAGGAGTTTTGCAATGAAACAAAAGATCCACAAGAAGATAAATCGAAGTGTACTACAGATCGAAGCATCGAAAATAATGATATGTTGTCAGGGAATGAAAAGCAAGATGCATGGGACACTTCAAAACCATTCTTCGTTGACAAAATAGTCACTAAGAACACCGGATTTTATGATGAGTTCATTTCCGTTGGTAATACCCCAGATGTCTTGAATAATACTTTTTCTTTTGATTTCCAAGAAAAGAATATGGAATTTTCAGACCAGAGTACTGAATTTGTCGATACTGGTCCTCCTCATGAATTTGAAGGCAACAATCATGCTAAAGATGACGTGCCTCTATTAAGTCGAGATGAAAGCCATGGCGAAGATAAAGGAGCTGATTTGAGGGATGAAAATGGGCTTTCACAAACGGAGAGATTACATTCATACCATAACTCAGTCTTTGAATACAGCAGTTCTGAAGATGGCAACGCAGATGATTTGAGTGAAAAATCGGCTGAGGAAGACTGTAAGGTAGAATATGTGGCGCACGATAATGATGCTGGAAGTGAGGACGAAGATGTTCCCTCGTTTAGGCAGGATGATGGCTTTCCAGATATTCAAGTAACCGATGCGAAAAATCTTCATCAATTCATAGTTCCGGTACCTTCTAATTCAGCCCCGATCGAGGCAACTGAAGAACCTGATGAAAATTCGATCAATTTTCACCCACGCAACGAAAGTTTTGACGAGTCAAAGTTTCAAGTGGCCGAGGAAATTATTCCTATAAAACGTGTCATTCCACTAATTCCACCCCCACCTCTAGAAAAGCTGAAGAAGTGGGAGGAGAGCAAACTCAGAGCATTTAAGCACTTAAGAGCAAACCATGTTGAGTCGCTTGTTGTTGACAACTCTAAAGACTCAAATACTCACATAGAGCCTAGTCAAGATGTCGATGTCGATGTCGATGTCGCTACACCAAGCAATATTTCACCAAAGAACTCATACGGTGAGCTTTGCTCTGTTATAAGTAGACTCCAGACTCAACTGTCGCAAGATTCCGAAGGTTCACCTGAAGAGGGTACTTGCGCAGATGAAATAGGAAAGAACAGCTCGTCGGAAGGAGTGCCTTTAAGTGATGACAAAATACTTTTTAGTAGACCGGGATTGGCCGAAAAGGTAGCTCTTGCAAGCTCAGTTGCTGCTGAGATGTTAGAAGAATGCCTTACACAAACGAAGTCGTTTAAAGCTGCTGAGAGGGATGGACTTAACGTTGTTGATGAAAAGTCCAAAGTTGTTGTAGAAGGTAAAATCCAAGAAGAAAACCTTTCAAGCATAGATTTGCAAAGTTTTGAAATGCTTGACGGCGGAGCTTTCTCCCCTTGGCTGAGATCGAAATCATCTCATAATCCAAAAGTTTTGACTCTTCAAATAGATGAAAATACAATGGTTGAAGGGGATGAGGTTTTGTTGACTGACAAGGAACTCCTTTTGTGGTTGCGATCAATATTACCCGGTACAGAAGGCATGATTGTGGAAGACCGTGATGCTATTTCGAACCTCAGGTTGTTACTAGAGGATAACAGGAATTTCGATCATATTTGCTCTCTGGTAGTGTCCTTTGTGACACAAGGTCTTCAGGCTGGAAATCAAAAATTTCGCCTTGTATCACCTGTAACTGGAACACGAAGAGAGTTGGTTCCCTTTTCACTAAATCCCAAGAGTCAAAGACCCGCCGTAATAGCAGCTAATTTTGTGAGCTTTATTCAAAGAGTGGCTTCAATTGTTGGTATTGATTCTCCATACCCATCGAATCCTTTCGTGTTGATGATTGTAGAGGAGTCGATTGCTGGAAGGAAGCATATAGACAATTCATGTAGCGTTCAACAATTGATCTTTGACCATGAGTATTCCGACGTTCTAACCCTCACCAAGTTTTTTTACGATGTCTTCAAAGTATCAAAATCCATGAATTTATCTTCTCCTCTGAAAATGTACATGCTACCGCCAATACGATCACCCAGTCCGTTTGAAGTAAGCACATTGAAATCACCAGGGCTATTGCTTTTATTTGTAGGGTTTCTTGGTGATCCAGTTGTTGTTAGCAGAATGAAGATGGTGAATAAATTCTGCAAGCGTATTATATCAGAAAACGAACATCTCATCATGAGGGATGCCGTACGTTCCGGTGGTATTAGCATGAACATGAGGCCATCATTCTGGTTGTGGGTAACACTCGAAAAATGCCAAACTGGAATTTCTTCCACATCAACGAGTTTTGACTCAACCCCCAATGACTTATTCACACTGGCAGAGATAGGTAGGACAGGTCCTTGGCATGGTGTCATTAAACGGGATGTTACTAGAGCCTTTGGAAATATGCCTCCACATAAAACAGGGGCTAAGCTCAGGGCTGATTCCATTGTCCGCGCTCTAGTTACTTTTGGCCAAGGACGACTTATCAAGCGCGGTGTGAAGGGAGGAGGTATTTCACCACCACCACTATCAATTCCAACTCCTGGTGAAAGAAAGTCCAAATTGAAACCTAGAACATCTACGGCACCAGCACCATGGGAAATTGGAGACAACAATGCTGAGGACAGTGATACTAGTGTGACACCCACAGATACAGTGAGCGATTGGGGCGGAGTGTCTCCAGTTGCTAGTTTTGCAAGCTCGATTGGTGATGATGCTGAGAGAAAAATTATTCCAAAACGAGACGTCCAAGGCGACGAATGTGACGACAATCAGAACGACGATAGAGCTCCAAGCATATCTCGCGGGAGTATAGAAGACCTAGCATTGAGTGGAAATTTGCTGACACAGGAAATGAAAACAAAGCTTCAGAAGCAGCTTGAACTCATTCTGCATGGCCTTGCTGCAAAACATGAGGATGTTGGGTACTGTCAAGGAATGGACTACATTGTTGCTCACCTACTTCGTGTACTGCAGGACACCGTGAAATGGAAAGCAGCAAAAGGGATGCTGCCGCCAATCCTTACAAAAGCCAAAAGCTATTGCGAGGATTCGGAGTCGAACACTGAATGTTTATTGATAGAAGAAGCAGTCTTCAGAGTAATGGATTGTCTCTTCACAACATACAATTTGCGCCATATATTTTGGCCTGAACTGCGCTCGCTCAAAGTGTGTTGCCGTGTTTTCGAAAAACTTGTGCAACAAAAGCTACCTGTTCTCGCTGATCACTTCGAACATCACGAACTTAATGTAGGATTATTTGCGCTTGGTTGGTTTCAAACCCTATTCCTGTACCTTCCATCAATGCCAACTGCAACTGTCTGTCACATCTGGGACATTTGGCTTGTTGAAAGAAGTTATAAAATATTTTTCCGTGTTGGCATTGCAATTCTATTCCTTAGCCAACCGATTTTGTTGAATCATGATTTAGAAGGGATGATGACCTACCTCAATACATTTCCAGATGCAACATTATTGAATCCTGACATTTTAATTGCATGTGCGCTTCAGATAAAGGTGACGAATCGCATGCTAGAAGACCTGGAAGCTGGTGTTGGATCCAATTCTTGAAACTTTTGATTTGTTTATTATGACTTAAAAGATGTGTGTAAGTAGATAATTTCTAAGCGTGAGAATGTCTGTGTGCTAATGACCTAGTAGCAATATAATCTATCAATGGAATTCTTATTTTGTGAGCCACAGCAATTATCTGGTTACTTGAATCTAGCATTGCTATTAAACTTGTTTTGAAGTCTGGTATGTGCCTTGCTTGTTTTGTTGAGTGTGTGAATTCTTATTTTGTGAGCCACAGCAATTATCTGGTTACATGAATCTAGCATTGCTATTGAACTTGTTTTTGAAGTGTGGTATGTGCTTTGCTTATTGAGTGTGCTACTATTACAATCCAGCAATCATGCCAGGAGATATCACGCAAAACATCTAACAAATATGTGCATTTCACAAGCAGGCTACACAAAAGATAGGGAGTGCATAGCCTTCCGTATCCCAACCATAAATTTTATAATGCTCAATGGTGTTGAACTATAGACAAAACAGCTTGCAAAGACAATCTTCATCACCTTATTTGGAAAACATCTGCCTATGTCATGCAGATTTAACAACTCATAAATTTAAAATATCATTAAATGATTACATAGTAACAATATCAAAAAAAATAAAGGCAATATCTACATGTACGCTCAAGCGATAGGAACGATTCGAAAAGGCATCAGGCACAAGTATTAGCAATAATTTGAAAATAGTAATGTATGAGAAACACTCGAATTGGTAAACCTAGTTTTATGTGAAAAATGACCGCGGAGAAAATTCCGTAGTTTCATTGTCTTACTACACTTACGTGTATCAGATAATTTATGATATGCTTTTACAACCTTGTTGAAACAAATTCAGAGTAAACTATCTCTTAGATGCTTGCCTTGTGGACACATCCCCTCAATTTAGGACCTACTCTTCACCTTATTCTAGAGTGTTATTTTCATGTTTTTCTCTATTGAATCTTCTGTTTGATACCACATCCCGGAATCTTGCTGCTTTATTTTGTCTGGGATTATGGCTTTATTTTTGGTTAAAATAAGTCTTTCTGAAAATTGCTTCTCAAAGCTTGGCCCCAGAAAGTTTTTAACAAACGGTTTGTTTAGAAAATAGATCACTTTGTAATCAAAACTCTACAATTGTCAGTGACAAGTGGTAGCAGTGAGATTAGAACATACAGGAATCTTCTGAGTTCCATAAGTTATCATTATCTCCCTTGAGATTGTTATACTTTAGTTTGGATCCATTGAGTCAGTCGTTGAGTTCAACCTCTGGCATCATACACTTAAAAGTGATCATATTGCTCATAAAGGCTTCTCATTTTTCTTTCAGTCCATTGGATCTGCAAGTGTCTTCCATTCATTACCATTGAAACATGCAATGTTGTACTTCCATCCTTTTTTTCTTTTACTTCACTTTGTTGAATACAGAAGAGATTTAGGCCAAAAAATACTTCTGAGAGTGATCTGAGCCTACAGAAGAACTATTCGATGCGACATTTGTACACGAGTCCTAACACAAAAGTTCAAATATTGTAGAGAAAAATGACCTCAACTGCTATTCGCCTATTTCCTGATACGTTGCTCTAAAGACACTAGGTCGAAATAAAATTTAGACATTTGCGATCAACCCTGAACGTCGCTGCAATTCATGACATTTCCAAATGTCATATGAACTATTGCTCCCCTATATTGGGAATATAACAGATATAAATAATACCTGGGTTATTCTGCACAAAACAAGATTGAAGCAATCATTAAATCTATTGCTCCACTCTGGAAGAGCATTACGCAAGTTTATTGGCGTTGGCAATTACTATCACGACAAGTGATTTTGCAGTAAGGATAACATATCCCCATTGCAAGGTCTGAATGGCTTGCAATCCATCCAAAGGGTTTGAATTGATCAAGGGAGATATTCTCTTTTCACGTCACGGAGGACAATTCCTTGTCATCTTCTTGTCGTCAAAGATATGCTTCACATTATGTGTAATGCCTTCTAGGACTGAAATAGCACTTTTGGCAAAGTTGTTATGATTCATGTATTCTGGATCACGTTGCACTCCAGCTCTGTACAAGATTCGTATAAATATTCCTAGGTCATGACGTCACATTTGTCTCCTCATGTATTTATTCTAATTTCAGGACATTCACCTTTCAAGATAGTGATGTGCTAGGAATTTCATCTTGATTTAATTTTTGCATCTTGGAAGCATCCGCATTGTTAGCCTTCTTAGAAATGAATGAAGGTTTTTTTTCGATAGAAGGATTATAGCTGATGGATGTGAGAAATTTACTTATTCTCGTTTCAGATTCACATTTAGGCAGAAAAATAGTACGATAGCATTACTGATGTTGAAATGGTAATGGAAATTATGATCCAAGACGTGGTGGTGAAGACATTGAGGTAACGGATCAGGAGTTGATAGAACTAGAAATTAGAGACCTAGGATTAGACTATATCTCTAGGCGCGCCATTAGTGTGCAAAAGTATTACATGAGGAGATGCCTCTTCATGGGACCTAATACTATGGTGCAACAATTTGTAGAAAGGCTCAATGAGCTTAACCGCTACCTACTGTTCTTCCCTGAAGAATGTCCTACTCCTCTCACTCAAGATGAAATCATTGAGATTTTTGATCACCCCAAGCCTCCAAACTGGTATGAGGCAAGGTTTTCAGCCAACATTGGCATTTTTGAAATGGATTACAAATTGGTATTTCAAATTACATACGACTTGAGAATCTTTGCCGCACGAATGGACCAGCACCAACAGTAGCAGTAGATAATGACACTTCCATTACCAGTAGTGTGGGTATAGGTAGTACTAGAAAGAAACAGAAAACTAAAATGTGGTGTCACTACTGAGACAAAACAAACCACAACACGGCAGAATGTTGAGAAATTGCAAAGGCCAAACAGCACAAAAGGCCCAACATATGACCAATGCTGTTCCGGGAAAAAGGCCTTATCCTTTCTTTTCATGGAGATTAATGCCCTACTCTCAACTGAGATTAATTTATCTAATAGTAGAGATGAAATGGAGGAGTATTTTTTTATTCCCCCTACTGTCAGTAGACCTAGTATAAAACTAGTTGAAAATTCTCATCCAACTACTGAATTAGTGGTGAGCCTTAACGTCAATCATGAGGAACATGTGTTTAGAGCACTGCTGATATTGGTGCTAGTAGCAACATAATTCTTGAAGCTGATACCTCCAAGGATCATATCAAACATAATAAAGATAGTAAAACTATTTGGAGTGCAATAAGTGGTCAGTTTACAACTGAAAAAACTGGATTGGAAAGTTGTTCACTTCCAGAATTTAACCTCAAGAAACAAATTACTTGGAAGTTTCATGTTGATGACCAATCCATGGCATCGGACACAGATGAAATAATCATTGGCCGGGATCTTCTCGGATAATTAGATATTATACTTAATTTCAATGATAAACTGTTACATGGGACCAGGCCTGGTTAATTATGGATATATCCATATTTAACACGCTTTTTCCATATCCCCCCAGCCACCCATTTTTGTCCATAATTAAAGGGGAAAATAATGCAATGAAAAAATGATTTTAAAGCAAAATAGGAATTAGAGTGCGGTGTTCGGATTACAAGTTGTTGCATTTCATCTAATTCAGCGGAGAGCGCGATTTGCTTGTTTTGTTGTGCCTTTGGCAAAGAGGAATTAGATGTTAGGGATGTTCGCCTTAGGAAACGCAGCAAAATATACGGCTCCTTGGAGAATTGATAAAATGAAAAATCATAACAATTCCATGCACCCGACAAAGTGGGCAGAATATCAAAAGTGCACATCAGCAGATAAGAAAGCATATTTTGATACGGCATTGGCTGTGAATTCGGAAAAAACATATTTTGAACTTAATCAACGCAAAAGGAAAGAGATTACCATTGAAAAAGATATTATTGAAGTCATTATTGAAGAAATACTATATTACTCTGATGATGAGGATCAGCAAAACATCCAAAATGATAAGGAAAAAGATCTTATAGGATTTGAACCCATGACTACTGATGATGATGAAGTTGACTATTATCGGTCAATTATTTCTTCTTCTTTTCAGTACAAAGCTGTACTAAAATCTGTTGTAAATGGATTGTTATTCCAACAAACCGTGAAGATACTGGATGATTTTAGAACCTTGACAGGAATGTCAGGTAAATTCGGTAATATATCTCAACGCATTGTAACAAAATATGAACGCATATATTGTGCCGAATCACTTCAAACTATTTCGGAAGCAATGCGACATTGCTGGGCTTTTGCAATTGCATTGAATGGTGATAATAAATCTTCAGTCCCATATTTGGACTACAGACTACACTTTGTTTTAGGCCATAAGTTATTCAATATGCATTTGATTGCATGTCCAATGTACAAGTTGCAGACGGGAGAAAACATGTTTAATGTAATTAGCAAGATCTTATCCGCACTTTGCCCAAATTGGACAGAAAAGCTCATTGGTATCACACCCGATGGAGCGTCAAACATGACAGGATGTCATGCTGGATTGGCTACACGCATTGAGAGGGTGGCCAATGCAGGTTTTTTTCGCGTATGGTGTGCTGCCCATCAAATAGATTTGGTGGTCCAAGCAAGATTCAAATCAATGTTTAATGAACAATTTGTTCACGTCATCCAAGGTATTACAGGATATTTACGACGGCAAAAGAATTTGATGACATCAATGAAATCAACATGTCTGCGCTGCATTGACAGACAATGGCTATCATTGGGAT
The DNA here is from genome assembly GCA_900642245.1 of Fragilaria radians. Classification (NCBI taxonomy): domain Eukaryota; phylum Bacillariophyta; class Fragilariophyceae; order Fragilariales; family Fragilariaceae; genus Fragilaria; species Fragilaria radians. The sequence goes on from CAAAJI010000019.1 coordinate 125,657, forward strand.
GATTGTTAGGGTGGCGAATTGCTAAAAGACTTCCACTGCAGGCTTATTTTGAAGAAAGACAACCTCCACGTCGACCGCTGAATGAGTGGTGGATTGAAGTTTATGCGTTGGCTGAAGTTGTAAGCCTCATAAACATTACATTCAGAGAGCTTCAAGGTAATCAATTGCTATTGGATAAACAAAAAAACATCTTGAAAGACTGCAAGAAAATTTAATGAGAATTGGCATTGTCATTTTTGCGCAACTTAGGTTCCAATTATATTCTTGATGTGCTGAAAAACTACAAGGATAGCTGTGAATTGGAATACAATGCTCTACTAGGTGGAAAATGTAACTTATTCTTGCACCTAGTTCAGGGAATATATACATTATGCCCACAAAGAAGTAGCTCAAATGGTCCAATTTCTGGATATGCACCTCCTGCAATGCCTTGGAATGTAGCAGAATATGGTAAATTTATGTTTTCCACAGCCATAATAACACAAAAAGACCGTCTTAAAGGTACATTGACGAAAGAAGATATTCAAAACATTCAAACTCAATATAAATTATTTGAGAGAAAATACCACTTTGATGAAGGTTTTAAGTGTCTTGTGCAAGCTACTAAGCAACACAAAAGTTTTGATGAAACAGTGTACCTATAGGCTGCAATTCAAGTCTGAAGAAGAGTTGGTTCAAGGAGGTGGGTAAAAATTCAAGAGATGGTTCCATTTTTCCAGAGACAGATTTAGAGTATTATCTTTTAGATGAATGACATATCACACTGTGTTAAAATAAGGAACATGATTGCTTTGTGGAAATATGTATGTGTATAATAACTAATTAATTTCAAATTGATTAATTGTCTTTGAGAGGCAGATGTGTACCGACATTCAATACCTTCAATAAATTATTATAAACAAGCATAGAGAATAAGCATGGTCTTTGCATTTGAATGTCCATTCATAAACAATCATGTTTATTTACATAATTTATTCCCTAAAGTAAATTTCCAATAATAGAAGTCATGAATCGTATTTGAATTAGTATGGAGAATATGTATTATGCTTGCTTTAAAAAGTGTAACAGATAAATTGCTAAAATCTGCTCCTAAAATCCATGATTCATCAAGCCAACATCAAACTCATTGCTCATCACTCTAACTGTTACCTAACTGGAAAATTTGGTTATGAACTATCCACTCATCTCAAGTTACTATCACTTGCACCTTCAGAATTAGGATTAGCGCTCACAGATGTTTTGAGTTCAAGCGGGTAGTCATTCGGAAGACAGCATCGTTACAAAATGTGAACAAAGCAAAGCCAATGGTCTTTCGAAACCATGCCGCCAGATATTTTCTAATTGGTCCATGCATGCGCAAGTATCATATGGAGGATCATTTTCAAGGAGTTTCAAAGCAATGCCGGCAAACCGTGTGTAAAACTCTCATACATTTTCTGTTTTTACCTGTAAGTATTTGATACAAAGGTGCCACTGTGTTCATTAGTTCGTGGAAGGCATTCCTAATGTCCTTTCGAATTCTTTGGAAAGCCCCGATTTGGTTAGATTCGTGACTGCAAATGAGTCGTGTTGGTTACTTCGCTTGAAATTTTCAACCCTGACCGTTACTGAACACGCGTACAGGGAAAACAAAATGAAAGAATCGATAGTTCTAAAAAAATAACGTGTGACGGTGCAAATTCGAAATACTGCCCCAAACCTGTCTTGACAAAAACTTTCCCTACCGCCAATGTTACGAATATTCTTGACCGTTTTGCTATATCTTCCTTACTCAGTGGGAACATTCGATACTGATGACTTTGAAAAGTTACTTGTGGGGGCTTATTATTATCCTTGGCATGGTAATGACTTTCATCGAGGAGGCGGATATATCAGAAAAGAAATTGGGCACACACCAGCCTTGGGTGAGTATGATGACTCCACATCGGAAGTAATTCAAAAGCATTTGGAGTACAGTCGTCAGGCAAACATCAAACTTTGGGTGACTAGTTGGTGGGGCAGGTTTTCACGAGAAGATAATACCACAAGAACGGTGATTCTTCCAGAAGTCAATGGTACCGAACACAAAATCGCCCTTTTGTATGAAACTACAGGTATCTTGGATAACGAAGATGGTTCTCGACAGCTTAATCGTGTCATTACTGATGTGGAGTATATTTTGGATACTTATGTTAGTCATCCTAATTACTTCACTGTGGACGATAGGCCTGTTTTATTTGTCTATCTGGTGAGTTTCTAAGTTCCTAGCCCAATCTCACAACGATTCTTCTACGTTAAATTTGCAAAGCATTTTCTGACACTCTTGTGACCATAACCTTCTTTGTTTTCAGACTCGAGTTTTAAAAGAGGATCTGTCTTCCGTCATGTTGTTGATGCGAACTGCAGGGTCACGAAGGAATGTTAACTTATTCCTTGTGGGCGACCAAGCGTTTGGTGTGCCTCCCCTTGAAACATCTGAATACTTGCCCTTTAATTTTATGGACGCAATTACCAATTATGACAACTATGGTACACTCCCCAAGCCGTATGCTACCAATGCTGGACTTGAAAAGTACTACCGTCAGCAAGCAGAGTGGCGTGAATTGGCACGAAGACAAGATTGTAAATTTATACCATCCGTATCACCGGGATATAACGATCGGGGTGTTCGACTTGAGGCAGATCATCTCCCCTTAAGTCGAAAACTGAATGGAGTATCAGATGATTTTGGTTCGTTCTTCAGGTTTTCTCTACGCAAGGCCATTCCACTTATAGATCGCGGAGTGAATCGCTTAATTATGGTAAATTCCTTCAATGAATGGCACGAAGATACTCAGATCGAACCTGCTATTGGGAAACTGACAAGGGAACCCAAAGTGTATACGGGGGGCATTGAATATGAAGGTTATAATACTCGATATCTCGATTTGTTAAATAGAATGACGACCAATGGGAGTTGGATAGCAGAGGAAAACTTTGAAAACGAATGGTTGGAACAATTGATTAATAGAAAAGAAAACAAGTATGAGATCACTAAACCACCTCGACTACCTGAACAGCTTCGTCCCAACCGACGACGACGAAAGCGAAGGGATGCTTTTGACTCTACAGAAGATAAGTTCAACCTCTGAATATTAGATATTCGGTTTATAAATGCATTATGGTTTGTCTTTTTGACGTAAAAATGTATCATCTTAGTATCGATATTTCTATTCTACCACCAATCGATTGCTGCCCGATAAAGCAAGTTAACGCCAAGAAATTGCAGATTACAGCGTCTTCACTGAAACTTGGGAGTAGGGCATACATACGCATCTTCTTCACATAATTGCGTCCAAAATTCTGTTTCATCTCGAAGATAAGGATAGATGTAGGACAGAGCATCCAGAACACTGGCACCCAATTGTTTCGATCGAGCTGGTGTCCAACCACGTTCTGGATCAGGGTTGGTATAACAGTCCTTGTAGGGCATTTCAAGCGTTGCAGCAAAGCAATCAAAGCGTTTTCCAATTTGATTGGAGCAGATGATGTCCTTGGAGGATAATGGTGCGTCGGGAGCATAACCAAAGTGGGGCTGCATGTCGGAATTCGCGCGAGAATATGCTGCCATAAAGGCCCCATGCAACCCTTTCAGGCGAGGACCCCAGTTGGGTAAACCCTCCGATCCTGCCAGAAAATTGAAAGGTAATTCTTCATCTCCGTGCACATCCAAGAAGGCATCGACACCAGTTTCTTGCATTTTGCTCAGGACATGATATACTTCTGGAGAACGCTCCAACGTAGGAGCATCATAGCCTGAGGAAGGAGCCCATTCACGATTAAGATTTTGACCTCCTGCATTGGTCCTCAAATAGCCACGTACACTCCCATCAGGACACATGTTAGGGACAATGTAAAAGGTATACTTCTTAAGTAACTGGGCAACCAATCCATCTACACTTCCACCGACCCCAAGAAGACGCTCCAATACTCCCTCTGCAAAGTATTCCGCCATCGTTTCTCCAGGGTGTTGGCGATGAATGAGCCAGCAAACTTTGTCACCAGATCCTAAAATGACACAATCTAACTCTCGCCCTTCCAATGATTTCCCGAGAGATACAACATTCTTTCCACATTTAACTATAAGATCCAAGTGCCTGTCATAAGAATAAGGCGGGAAATATGAAAAGTAGCCACTCTGAGAGTGAGTCCAGGTGAGGCAACGTTCGACCTCGTCATATTTTGTCGTCATGACTCTTGTCCAAGCGTAAGGGTCATTTAAGGTGGGAGAATAAAAAATAGTAGTGCCCACCCAAGCATTTGGGAAGGAAGCATCACCAGCGTTCGTAATAACATACTCTAGATCATCGTTACCAGAATGAATACAACGAAAACAAAAGTACTGAAAGTGATACTTGTTTTCTAATTGTGTGAATGGATCTGGTTTGATTTCAAGCTTGATGGTCGAACCAACTTGGTCAATGAATTTGATATTTCCTCCATCAAAGGTATCTGAGATTGCTACTTGGGTTGTTGACATGATTTGTGGTTCTAGAAAGCCAATCAGATTCAAGGACTCCTTTTGAAGCAAATCAACGTTTCAATGGCTAAAAATTTGATATTTATGATGTTTGTTTCCACTCGTCCTCCCTCTGAGTGATGTCACATTTTGGTAATGAGCACTTTCCTGAGTGTCAATTGGCGTTTCAGACTAAAATGACTAGCCCGTAGCCCAGTATCATGGTATTACTTGATGTCATTGGTTTTCCTCATCAATCTTTAATACTGCATTCTCGTAGTTTACTCGAAGGTAACTACTCAATAAGCGAAAAGATTCAGAAACAAAAATAACGGCACTATCAGTCAAGAATTCCAAAACAATCAATCCCATTTCGAATATCTCGTTTCTCAATGCGGCTATTGATTGCTTTATTTCTACTTTCCATTCTAAACCATGAAGTCTCTGCTAGCATAGAAAGCTATGAAAAGTATTTTCAAGATCGCCAGGGCTCAGAAAATGGTGACGCAGGAGTTTTGGTAAGCACAGTTCAAGTCCATTTGCATATTGTTCAGCTAACAATTCAAGTTCGAGTTTTCTCACATATAATCTAGAGGGAAGAAATCCTTCGTCAATATGAGCATCGAAAGAAATCTCTCCAAAGGATGCTCCATGACTCTCAGGAAAAAATGGACCGTCATCACGCTGGAGAAGACGTATTTGATGAGGATGAGGTAAGAGCGATTTCATCGGATTTGAGTCTTTGCCCACAAATTTATAGATACAATAAATTCACGCACATCTCCATCCCTGTCATGCTTATTTCTGTCGAAGACTTACGACATGTTGAAACATCGCATGGAGCTTATAGAGCAAAAACTAAAGAAAATGGATGTTTTAGACGAGGCAGTAAGTCAAAATTCAGGAAGTTTCAATTTCAAATAGCCTTTCATCTCACATGACTATAAATATTGATTAGGAACTGGAGAGTATGCAACGCCGAGAACAGCGACGCTTGGAAAGACGAAGAAATCGATCTAGAGAACTCTAGTGAACTTTAAGCACTTCAGATTTTCTTAATCAGAGATTCAAACCTTACCAAGCCTTGTCAAAGCGTTAACAAAGAAAGATAGTGATGTACCTTATTCAATCTTCGTCAAGAAAAATAGTTTTATGTAAGACAGTGGATCTGCGTATTTGACAGATAATTGTGGCTTAAATTTCATTCTACAATAGTGTCAAACCTTAATAATTTATCTGTTTTTGCATGAGTAAATTCTGTAGTCTGCCTCAAGTTATGCATGTTGCACATAATCAAGCATAACAATTGCTCACACAGCTATACTACATTAGCATAAAGACTTTTATCCTGGTAAATAATTACATCACCTGGTCAACATGATTAGTTATGTATTCTATTTAATCTTGCAGGGTTTCCTCTATTGAGGCATCGCGGAGGTATGTCAATGCCTACTGCTATGATTATGCCACACCATTTTGGAGCCTGCAAATACTAGTTGTTTCAATCAAGTTGGATTTCTTTTAGAAAAAAAAGTGTAGTTTGCCATTTCATAATTATATAGTGTAGTCTGGAAGCTGATACACAACTCATGGAGTACTTCCTAAGAGCTTGGCGATCTATTTCGGCACTAATGCTGTGCACATGCCGTTCAAGGGCATTGCAAAGTAACTTTATAGCCCTTGAATGTATTTTCCCTTTGTTTATTTATACTCCATTAGGTATGATTGTCCTTCGAAAAATGACCTTTTGATCTTGTGCTGAGACATTAGGCCTAAAAACGATAATTGAAATGAATTGAGAGAGTGTCTGGTGTTATATTTCTTCAATCCTAATGTTTGCCTTGCTTCCAGTTACAAAATTGTTGACCACTTATTCTTTACATTTGAAGAATTCAACTGTAAATGTTTGAAATTGAGGCAAAAAAAATTAAAGAAATGTTTTTTCTCATCGGGAAAAAACGCAAATTTATTTGAGTAAGTATAACCATTTCAACTTTGCTAAATATTGCTTGTCTTATCGAAGACAAGCAATGTGGCTGCCCCCACAAACTATGATATTGCACCATGTTTTCAGAGGATACTATAATTGGCAGGAGCCATAGATGCAAAAAGGTACAATAATGAGCTACCTTGACTAGGGTCAAGAAGCAAATCCCTAACACAATAGGTTGTAAGCAATAACAGTTTAATAATAATATCTTAAACTAAGAGATGTATGTGTACCGGTATATGGAGACGTCTTGTACCGTTCATGCATAGTACATAGTAGTAGGATTAACATATCCTTATATTTACTCATCTACCTAGGGGTAGTTACAAGTAAACTATCCTATTCTGTATTGATCACAAGTTTACTATGATAAACTTAGTGAGGCATAGCTATTAC
>CAAAJI010000019.1:142358-181769 GCA_900642245.1 Fragilaria radians
CTAAACTTGTCCTTATGGACAAGGTTGAAGCAAGTTGTCTAAGCAGTTGGGAGGAAGCTTAGAACTTAATCACGAAGATCTCTTGAGAACATCTCTTGAGAGAAGTTTCAAGATTAGACAAGACTAACAGAAAAGCAATAAAATAGTCTATATTTTATCTGTGTCTACTTTCTATATCTCACCGTAGAGCAAATAAAACGGTGAAAATGAATTGTTTTTAGAAAATTGCTAGAGCACTAACAGGACACTCGTTTGCTTTTGTAGACGTTTGTCAGTGCGTACCTAGGACAGATTGATCATCTCCATTCAACAAAACAAACATGCCTTGCTCATTAAGAAGAAACCCTGTGAGCTCCAGCTTTATTGGAGGTTCACTTTATCTTAACCTGTTTTTCGTTTTTTTAATGATAATTTCATTTTTTCTCTTCTTTTTGATGAGTTGTTCATACGTTGCCTCTTTCATCATTCCATTTCCAATTTTTCTTCCTTGAACTCATACACAAGGGCAAATGATACCAATGAAAGAGCATCTGTGCTTGCTTCCTTTAAGTTGCGGATCCATAATTGCTGAGAGTTTTTAGAAATTCATGAATTTTATGATTTGTGGTGGGGAATAAAAAAATAGATTTCATTTTGTTCAAGTATCGAATACGGTTAAAAAGTTTGTCAATATTGTGTCCGTACGATGCATTCATTGTTTTATACAATTCTTCGCCTGTTTCTTGTGTCGTGCAGTGGTTTTAAGTTCCACCTCTCCGTTTCTCGGAATAGAATTCCCCATCAGTCCTTATTTGAATCAGGAGCAGAACCAGGACAACGACAAGAAAGAGTTGCACGTTCTACGGCTATCCGTCATCGATATCCTCGTCATCGCCGTCGTCCTCATACTGAACAAAAAGAAGAGAAAGATCAATCTTCTAATCCAAAAGAAAAATTTTCGGAATGGGATGCTAAGAAAGAAGTTTCAGAACAAATTCCAAATGACACATCTCCTGATATCTTGAGTCTAGAAACTGCAACGAATTTGAGATTCCTAAAGAGTGAAAGGATTTGTACCAGCAACAGTGACCGCCACGATGGCAACCAAATAGAATTGATGGAAGAGGATTTAGAATTTCAGTATCAAGTTTCCCATCCCGCTTGGGAATTCCAATCTCTGGATATCATTTATCCAGGTTTATCAAAATGTTTCAATGACGATCGCACGTTTCGTAATTCTTTAAGACTTGCTATTCGACAAGACATATTCGAGACCACACCCGCCTATTCAAGGTTATCAGAAAAGGCAGCATCCTTCCTACTTCGTCATGATTCCTCTTTACAGGGGAGTTGGAAGACACCTCCTCCAGTAACTTCTAACAATCAATCGGCGGATCCAATCCGTATGGTACATACAACTAAAGTTCTAAAGGATGCTCTGGGAAATGAAGCACTATCTGGTGATGATCTTCTATCTGCCATTGGGTCACTCTGTGGGCCAACTCCCACCACTCATTTCATAGATATAGTGGGTGTACAAGATCGAAGGATTGCTCACTCTTGGCATTTAGATACAGGATATTCTCCAAATAACAGTAAGACTGTCCTGTGGGGTTTCCCTGCCGAAGATCAATATCATGGATGTGGAGTATTCTCTCATTTGATATTACTGCAGCAGGAATGTCATGCACCTGAAGGACACCCCAAGTTGCAACCCTTGATTTTTCAAGGAAGTGTGGAAGAAAATTTTATTGTTAGGCCTTTTTACAAACCAGGAAATGAATTATTAATTTATCGTGACATTGATGTACTTCATTCAAGTCCTGACATCGCATACAGAACAAGTGTCATGAGATTTATGTGAATTACAACGTATAGAGGATAAAGAATCACACTATTTTTTCATCAATTCCTTTACTATCGAATGGTATACAATTGATAATGAAAAATTTAATAATTCCTAGAAATCTATAGTTCCAAGTTATACGATGGTTAAACTCAGAGTCATGATATAGTTGGCAACTTATCACAATTTACTTTTTCTCGTCATCCTTTTTCTTTTCCTCTTCAGATTTCTCAGAAAAGTCAGCCTCTACAGTTGAATCATCGTCTTTTTTGGAATTTTCTTCTGGAGTTTGTTGCTTGCTGTAAATGGCTTGTCCGATCTTCTGACTTGCTTGACTTAGATTATCTTTCTTCTGCACGATAGCCTCGTAATCATCCCCATCCTTTACGGCCTTCGCTTCAGCAATGGCTGTTTCTACAGCTGCTTTCGTCTCGGCATCGATCTTGTCAGCATTGTCCAGTAAACTCTTTTCTGTGCTGTAGATGAGAGAATCAATTTCATTCCTAGCCTCAATCGCTTTGCGTCTATTCGCATCAGCATCGGCATTCGCTTCTGCGTCTCGTATCATCTTCTCAATATCAGCTTCTGAAAGTCCTCCACTTGATTGAATAATGATATTTTGCTCCTTGCCGGTGCCCTTATCTTTGGCACTCACGTTGAGAATACCATCAGCGTCAATATCAAACGACACTTCAATTTGAGGAACTCCTCTTGGAGCAGGAGGTATGCCGACCAGGTCAAATTGACCAAGTGACTTATTGTCCGCAGCCATTTGACGCTCACCCTGCAAGACCTTAATTTGAACTTGCGGTTGATTATCGGCAGCAGTGGAAAATGTTTGTTGCTTTTTCGTTGGGATAGTTGTGTTTCTAGGAATCAAAATGGTCATGACACCTCCGAGAGTCTCAATTCCAAGTGAGAGAGGTGTAACATCGAGTAGAAGAATGTCTTTTACGTCTCCTTTCAAGACTCCACCTTGAATTGCCGCTCCCATGGCTACAACTTCGTCAGGATTGACACCTCTGGATGGCTTCTTTCCGAAAAACTGTTCCACTGTGTCTTGAACTTTCGGCATTCTAGTCATACCTCCTACTAATATGATTTCATGAATCTCAGATTTGCTGATTTCGGCATCTTTCATACATTTCTATGCGTGAAGCTAGATGAGAAGCATGAAGGATGTATATGTACTCAGGTCAGAATCCACACTTACCTTGCAAGGATCAATAGTTTTATCCACTAAGCTTTGAACCATTGCCTCAAATTGAGCCTTGGAGATTTTTATTGACATATGCTTAGGACCAGTCGCATCGGCAGTGATGAATGGAAGAGAAACATCAGTTTGTGCGAGACCATCCAATTCACGTTTAGCCTTTTCAGCTGCTTCTCGGAGGCGTTGCATGGCAAGATTGTCACCCTTTAAGTCAATTCCACTATCTTTTTTAAACTCAGAGAGTAAATGTGCCAAAAGCTTTTCATCGAAATCTTCTCCTCCCAACATGGTATCACCATTGGTTGCTTTGACCTCAAAAACACCTCCTGAGATCTCCAGAATGGATACATCAAATGTACCTCCTCCAAGGTCAAATACAGCAATAGTCTTCCCATCCTCTTTATCCATACCGTATGCAAGTGCAGCGGCAGTTGGCTCGTTGATAATACGAAGTACATCTAGTCCAGCAATCTTTCCAGCATCTTTGGTTGCTTGACGTTGGCTGTCGTTGAAATATGCCGGTACGGTAATAACAGCTTTGCTAACATCTCGTCCCAAAAATCCCTCTGCCGTTTCTTTCATTTTTCCAAGAACCATTGATCCGATTTGAGACGGACTATATTTTGTACCTCTAGCTTCAACCCATGCATCCGAGTTGTTGTCACTTTTCACAATCTTGTAAGGCACCAATCCAGATATCGTTTTTACTTCAGCATCTGAGTATGAACGACCAATTAAACGCTTTACTGCAAACATGGTATTATCCGGGTTGGTCACAGCTTGTCGACGTGCAGCCATTCCAACCAATCTAGTACCATCGTCGGTAAAGGCAACAACAGATGGTGTTGTGCGTGCACCTTCAGAGTTTTCAATAACACGCGCATTTCGCCCTTCCTATACACGAAATAGATGACAAAAAAAGTTTGAGGAATTTACAAAAGTTTGAATTTGATAAATAGTAAAGAAAGATATACAAAGAGACGAATGTTTCTTAGTCTCTCATGATGAGACAACATACAGATTGATTTTTTGTCATATTGTGCCATTGCGAACAAGATGCAAAAAATCACATACCATAACAGCCACACATGAGTTGGTAGTTCCCAAATCAATTCCAATCACATCCCCCGCGTCAGTACTCTTGAATCTTCGACTAAGGTCTAAAAAGGGTGATCCAAGTGACCCTCTGGAGGATTGGAGAGAGGAGATTCCTCGACGGAAACCAAGTTGTAATGCCATTGTTGAAAAATTCAGAATTTGTGATCTCACCAGCTACCTTCGAGGAGGATCCGTACTCGGCAATGTTCCAAGAAAATCGGTGGATGGTCGAGGTAATTTCTTGGCTGGCCTTTCGATTCTGACGTCACGAACGAACGTTTCGAGGCGATTCGAGGATTTTCCAGATGGTTCCCCTTGAAGGAAAAAAAAAGAAGTCGTTCCGTCCAGCAAATTAACAATGTGATGGGAAGCGATTTGTTATTTATCGATAGCTACGCAATTTCAATATGTTTGATGGATTGCTGATTGCGATTTGATGTAATAATTGGACCAGTTATTAAAAGATCAAAGTCATCATAATAATCATTCAGCAAAATGATTATATTGTGCAATACGAACCCGGTTGAATATAAAGTCGAGCAAACATACTCTCTTTCTAAAAAAATTAATAACTGTCTAATTTTGAATGCGTATCTAAGATATTCATCCATAGATCCCTAATACAAATTCTGATCCTCAAGCCATCATTATTGGATTTTTTTCACATCTGGAATATATTTGAAGATTTCCTGACCCGCTGATATAGATTATTAGGATCCATCGCATTATCTTCAAAAATGATGGAGGCTTGAAATAATCAACGGTTATCTATCTTTCTTTAAAAACATAAGCATAGGCATATTATACCTAATTATATTGTTTGATGAAAGTGTTATTTGATGGGTGCAAATTACAAGGAATAATGGTGATTGAACACAATCTGAATCTTCCTGGCTTGTTTGAGTGATTTTGTAAGATAATTTATTACATTATGAGGCACGTTACTAATCTATGCAAGATTTTGATAGTAGAATCATGTAGGAAATTATAAAAAATTACGCATGCTTTCCTGTCCTGAAAGATTTGAGTCTTGACTGACAAATATTTTGTTATGATACCTTAGATCATTCTATAAATTTCGAATTTTTATAGTTGTCGCCAGGCTGCACTGGTACATCAAGATATCCTTTTTGACTACTCTTTACTATGTAGAATAAGATGTTTTAATTATGACAATCACCTAAATTTTAGAAGCCTTTTCTGTAGTAAACCAAAAAAAGCAACAGCAATGATAATTTTCAGCTGTTGCTATTTTTTTGGGCTAATAATACATCTGAAATCTTCATCCTATACATATACTAGCAACACAAGATGTTGTGGTACAAAATTCTCGGGTGTGTCATCTTCAAAGACCATTTGCTTCAGTAGTTTTGGAATTTATTGTATCACTTTGCCTTCAGAGTCATGACTGAATACTGCTCAGTAGCTTATAAATAATTATTTGTATCATAGCAAATATGTATTGGGAATAAAGCATTCAGTCATGTGTCACTATCAAAGAGGTATGTTTGTGTGTCTTAAAAAAGTATGTTCACAGATACATCTCATACTATATTTATAATTGCTGTTTACGCTTATCCTGAAACTGACCCTGATAACCCTTGGATAAACATTCTCCTTTACTCTACTCGCTGTTTGATTACGTCAGTGAATACGTTAGTGTCACCTAGATAAAGTTGTAAACTTGTATCTTTCAATTCACATCGAAAATCCTCCTTAAGCACGTATCTTAAAGTTCACATTGAAAAAGTGAAAGGATGTTATCAAACATAATTGTATTAGTCATCGTCGCCATCACAGATGCATATTCCATTCACAAACCTATATTATCAAATGTCCTTCAATCATCATCACAAACTGCTCTCTCTGCTTCTTCTCGAAGGGAAATTTTAAGAGATTCATTGGTAACTGCCTCGATCCTTTTGGGACAACCGATGATATCTTCTGCGATCATGGATGAAAATCCAAAGACGATTCTTATGACAGGAGCTAACTCTGGTATTGGATTTGAAGCGTCTAAGCTCTTGCTGGATGCGGGACACACTCTCATTCTACCTTGTCGAACCTTTGACAAGGCGGTAGCAACGGCACAACGATTGGACAGTGAAAAGACCAATCGCGTGATTCCAGCCGAGTGCAATTTGGCAGATCTATCTTCCATCGAAAAATTCAGTAAAGAATTACCATCAATCTTATCATCTGGAAAAAAATTGGATATCATGTGTTTGAATGCAGGAATTGCCAGAGCGACGAGTGCAACCGATGTTGCAAGGACTCAAGATGGTTTTGAGCTTACTGTGGGAACTAATCATTTGGGACACTTTTATCTTAACTCCTTGATGCTGCCATTCTTAGATTCTAAGGCTCGAATCGTCGTCACAGCTAGTAGTGTACACGATCCTCAATCACCTGGTGGAGCACAGGGACAAACAGCAACTCTCGGCGATCTTTCAGGTTTGGAACGAGATGGTGCTAATTTTGAAATGGTGGATGGAGGATCCTTCAACGCCGATAAGGCGTACAAAGATAGTAAGGTAAGAGTGTTGTATCTTTTATTGTTACCTTTTATCCCATCCATTATCGTGCTCAATGCTCATGAACTGTGCCAAGCTTTGTAACGTTTTGTTCTTTCGCGAATTACAAAAGCGTTTATCCATTTCACCGGACACACAAGGCATTTCAGTAAATGCCTTTACTCCTGGCTTAATTGTTAGTACAGGACTCTTCCGGGATCAACCTAAGCTATTCACCAAGGTTAGTAGAATCGTAAATGCATGCTTTTCCAGAACAAATTTCTAACTGGACACCGGCTGTGGCAATGGGATTCGTGCCTATAGATATTCGATATTGCAGCAACTGATATTTTAAAAGTAGGTGAGACTCCAGAATGGGGAGGTTCTGCTTTGGCCTACATGACTGGAGTCACTACCAAGGGATTGTATTATTACTCTGCACCGGGATCCAGTAAATATGGACAATCAGCATTTGGCAATCAATTTTCTCCCTCCTCTGTCAGTATCGAAGGTCAGGATGAAGCCAAAGGCAAAAAGTTATGGGAACTCAGTGCCAAGTTAGTGGGAATACCAGTGTAAACTTTGGTGACTCATTCCTAACCATGATTAGAAATGTCCAAGCCTTAGACAAAAGAATTATAAAAATTTGTGAATTTGAACCATCTTGATAATATCACCAATATGTTGGATATTAATACCATTTTGGAATTGATTTGATCAGAAACCCTGTGTTGCGTTAGTTTCCCCGTCAATGCCCAATTTACTTATCTCAGAATTATCAGCGATAAAGACTAACCGAAAAGTCAAAAAGTAGGTCTTACATAGCTAAGCATGTTCGCAGGAAAAGAGACTACCATCGTTTAATTTTGACAATGGAACACAAAGAGATCATTATGTGTGCTCTATGTAAAGGGAAGCCATATGATTGGATATTACAAGGAAAGCAAAAAAATCTAACAGAGAATTTATATATGAAGAATTCTGAAGAACCTTACGTATGAAAGGCATGATTTTTGGGGTACGGTTGGTCGTATTAAGGAATGGCCTTAACCAGATGAAAAATTGTAGGGGAAACAAGAATTAAAGTTCCTGATTGATTAAATTTCTTGTTTCATCAATTAGACTCTGCAAAGGACAAACGCGCATGGCTCAATGTTGAAAAGCATAAACTTGGCCTTTTCCCTCGACTTTTTGGATTTCTGACCGCATCTAGATCCCAAATGATTGCTTGGCGTTGCGGAAATAGGCTTTCGCATCTCTTGTGAATGGAAGCAATTGACATTAAAGGCTTTGTAAATTGAATAAAGTTATAAAAATCAGACTTCTTTCTCCCCTAAGTCATAATGTTGCATTATGACACTGAGTGCTCTTTCTGTCTATATTTTTCAAAATCTTGCGCATTAACAGTGTCAATCCCTTCTGTCTAATCTTTTTCATCATTGCATTCAACTTTGGTTGCCTTCCTTTTTCTGCTTGAACAAACATACACAGATACATTTTTTCCGTAACATGGGGTTTGAATGCTTTTGCATCTAATATACTTTTAGATTGATTTCCTTCAACAGGGCACCAACATAGATTCTATAGAGACATAATTGTAAGGACTAAAGTGTGGATTGAAGAATTTTTTTCCTCGACATGTTGAACTGTTTGTCGATTGTATTAGATCCAATCCATTAATTGAATTCATGAAGTATTAGAGGCAAAACTGATAGAAGATACGTGCGGTTCATTTGAATCTAAACTTTCACCTACAACTCCGCTTCAAAGAAGCAAGCTCAAGAAAAAATTGATCCATTTCATCTTTTGATTCAGATAGATGCAAAGTCTTTTGTATGCAAAATGTTAAATATTGCCGTAGACGGAATTGAACCCGCCGTAGACCAAAAGTTACGAACAGTGATTCCTTGAACATTTTCATTTGATTGTGGCATTTGGGGGCACAAAAGATCTGATGCAATTGAAGGATTGACCAAATCTTTAGAAATTGCTTGATTGCATGGTCCACATAAGTCTTGAGAAACATATGTTTTGATTCCTGACCCATTATCACATAATTAGTGAAGGTAGCCATGTTTCTAAATAACAACAGATTAGACATTGGAAGGTCAATGCCAATGTAAGAATTGAAAATGTCTTTCAATATTTTCTTCTTTCCTTTTCTCAACAATTCAGCTTATTTGATAGTCTACTGCTATCATAATACGAATGATTCAGAAATAATTGAAAGTGAAATTATTCTTGTCTTTCGTCATACTCCCGATGTCCCAATATTTTCTTTAGTCTCATATTGTCAATCAATTTTTTCAATCATTCACATTTAACTATTACGGATTTTTTTCTTTCTCACTCACTTTTGACATAGTCGATTCTTTTTCTGGGCATCGTTCATTTTCCTTGATTGCTAAACCTTTACACCTTTGCTTTTGTCATGTGCTTTTTTGTCCATTGGCGCAATCTCAGTTAAATATGGTTTAGCGCGCCAAAGCTCTCTAGGCTTTCAGTTTCCTTTGGTACTGTACAGAAATATACTTGCAGAATCATTTTTTCACTCTCTCCCTCTCAAATTCCCATCGCATGTCCGAGCCAGTCGAAAAGAAGAAAAGAGCCAACTCTGCTGTAGAAACGTCACAGTCTCATCCGGAACAGAATGTACGGGAAGACCTTACCTCTAAAGACTATTACTTTGATTCTTATTCGCACCATGCAATACACGAGGAAATGCTAAAGGACGATGTTCGAACTAGCACTTATCAAAATGCAATCATAAACAACGGCCACTTGTTCAAGGACAAGGTTGTACTTGACGTCGGCTGTGGGACAGGCATTCTTTCTATGTTTGCTATTCAAGCTGGAGCAAAGCACTGTTACGGAGTAGACTGTTCATCAATAATTGACCAAGCAAAATTAATTGTCGCCAAAAATGGATTTTCCGATGTCATCACATTGATTAAAGGAAAGATCGAAGAAATAGAACTTCCCGTCGAGTCTGTCGATATTTTAATATCAGAATGGATGGGATATTGCTTACTCTATGAGAGTATGCTGGATACAGTCTTATTTGCTCGAGATAAATGGTTGGTGAAAGGTGGGATTGTTTTACCTGATAAAGCGACCTTGTACATATGTGGAATAGAGGACGAAGCAGTCAAACGAGATCGCATAGACTTCTGGAGTAATGTATATGGCTTCGATATGACACCTATCCAAGAAATCGCCTTGCGTGAACCAGTCGTGGACGTCGTAGATGCTAAAGCCTTGGTGACTAATTCGGTATCGATATTGCATCTCGATATTTTGACATGCAGCAAAGACGATGCAACATTCGAAAAAGCCTTTGAATTACAGGCGACTCGAAATGATTTCATCAATGGATTTTGCGCGTATTTTGAGTGTGCCTTTACTCAAATTCATAAACCTATCGGTTTTTCTACGGCACCATTTTGCCGTTACACGCATTGGAAACAAACCATATTTTATCTACAAGAAGCGCTTGTAGTTTGTGAGGGTGAAACCATCGTCTGCACTATTAGCTTTCGTCCTAATTTTAAGAATCGACGGGATTTGGATATTCGCCTAAACTTTAACCTGAATGGTGAACGATGTTGTGTCACAAAAACAATTGACTATAGACTTCGATAACATACGTTAACTCCCAGCATCTATTGTGTCGCAATAAATCTTGATTTATAAACGTTCAATAAATGTATTCCTAGATTTCCAATTATCATAAGACTCCTATGATCTAGAGATACCGAGGGAACTGTAAACCAATAAACCTAAAGTCCAACACTTTGAGATAACGATTCCTTAATCTGAGAGATAAAGATGCAATATTTTCCCGTTAAAATAGAGGAATTCAATATTCAATCTAAGGAGCCACCAAAGTGCTGCATAAAATATCTTTCACATAGATTCAATGAATTTTCCTGATGTTCATAAACAAGTATAGCCCTTTTTTTCGTGAAATATTGTATTTTAGGTATTTATTTGCTTTCTATTGCCAACAACTTCAAAATTTGATCAGACATTTGAAAGAAAAAAACTAATTATGGACCATATTATTATCAAATTATTTTGATTCTCTTTCGTTTCAATCTTTTTCATCACTCATTGACATCAGAATAGACTGTTGTAGGATCTATTAAGAGTTTGTCATGCGGAAGCATCTCTCCGCTAGTTCTATAGGACTTCGATACCGACGACAATCCGAGATTTGTAGCTTTAGAAGTGTAAAGGCACGCATAGTTTTCAACGTAGAATGCAAAACGAGAGTCTTGGTATCCAGCATTGAAAATGGCACCCCAAATAGGATGAAACTTTCCATGCCACATTTCAGAGAGATGAACCAATTTTTCCTTTAGAACAGCATCGACTTGTTTAATTGCATTAATCTGCTCCTGATATGATGCGTTTGTGTCTTCTTCGAGATGATATCGTTCAGTCAACGCTTCAATGTCTCCACGAAGTTCCCGTAATTCGTTTATAGACTTTAAAATATCTGCATTTTCACTGAATACTTTCATTTCTTCTTCCAACTCGGGCATAATAAAGGCAGAGCGCCAACCTAGAGTGCGCTTAGACCGAAGGACATCCGAATACAAATGGTCGCCAACGTAAAGAATCTCTTCTCCAGCTTGTGTTCCCAGCATGGCCTGCAAATGCTTCCAATTTCCTCCTTGAAACGTTTTTCCCATTTCAAGAAACTTACCGGCTCCGTCAGGACCAAGAGCTTCTATCTCATAAAGGCCATCTGTATTCAAAAGAGATCCATCTTCGGGCTTTACACGAAATAAATTCAAGTATGGATCAAGCATGTATTGTGGTTTACATGAACCAACAATCCTGAGATTTTCAAATTAGTTAGAACTGTAAGGAGCATCATTAATAGCTTCATACTTACGCAATATCAAAAAGGTCTAACCATTGGTTTTCCTTCTTGGTTACCTCGTCAACATGCTTTCCATGATAGAGGAAGTTCATCGCCTGTGAAGTGTACTCCCAATATGAATTTGTTAACAAAAAGACCTTGATTCCGTTGTCTTTAAACTTCTGTAGCATGGGAAGCATATTTGGATCAAATATAATGTAATCTTCTGGCTTCTGTGCTACCTGATCCTTAATGTAGCCATCCCTATGACAAAGGTCAATCGACTCTCGTACATCGCGGTAGATTTCTTCATATGTTTTGAAGTCCAAAAATTCACTCTCTCCTTTGTCCTTTAACTCAATAAGTGAGGCGAAAAGGTGGGCATCTACAAACTGAAATAATGTATCCATATTGACAAAGTTTTTCTCAGAAAACGAAACAACTTTATTGAACGCTCTTGAATAGAGATATTTTCTTGTTTTCGAAGAAATGGGATCAAATCCATGATACGCGACTCGAACATACTTATGACGATCTATCTTGAGAAAATTTCCTCGTTGGACATCGATGATGAGCCCTCTGGCCCAATGCTGAGACGTGGTGATAAAATGAGCAATTAATTGCAATGGGATCTGCATTTGATGTATATCATACCAACAAATCACTTACGGTGTGATCGTAAGTGAAATCTAGTACCTCTGCTGGATATCGCAACTTATTGACAAGCTTTTCTACTGCTCCATCAAATGCGAGTTGGTCAAAAGCCGGCTGTTTGTATTGTGCGAGGGTGTAATCCATGTCAAAACCGATGGCTCGGATTCCACTCATCTTTAATTCGCGGTTGCAAAAGACATCGTTCGGAGTGACAACTCGTTTATCAGGAATGGGTGGTAAGGAATTCATAATACTTGGGTCGAGACCTACTGTTCTCAGGACATCGTTATATCTTCCAGATTCGTCGTTTCCTAAGACTGCACTATTGTCATCATCTACTTGTGTGCTTGATGCTTCATTGGATATAGAGATGAATCTAGAAATTCTCCGTGCCAAGTGACCATTATCCATTGGGTATTTCAGTAACTTAAAGCACATGGAACTTCTAGGAAAGCATGCAGCCATCAGCATAATCGTCAAGAGTTTCATACGAATGCAATTCTTCATTGTTTGAGCCAAAAATTTAAACTGGAACTACTGTCACAAGGATTGAGGCCATTACAAGTATTCCTCCAAGTACGAATGTGAAAGTTTACGCGAAGCAAGAATTTGAAAATGATACACGTGGCCTCAACCTGTTAACGACTATGAATATTCTGTTCACCTGACACTATCGATTGCCCCAATTGATTTATTCTTATTACAACTTGAAATGGTAAAAATAATACTTCATGAAGTAAATAAATAAAGATGGCGTGCATACAACCAAATCAAGTGTAAACTTTTTATGTAAAAGTATCCATGAAATGAGACACTTAGCCTTGTCATGCTCCAACTCTTGATGAGAATTAAATTCTGGATTCCTTTGTAGACAAAATACAAAAAGATATCATAACTTTGCAAAAAGGCAGGTAGATAATTATAGCGCTGGTCTTTTCACTGGGGGCAAAAAGCAGTTTCCGGTAACCTTGAAAGACATTAGCTAATGCTTAGTTCTTCCCAACAGGAATTTGGAACGTGTGAAAGATAGAGGAACTCCATAAATCAGAAACCCTATCTACAACTTACTACCGAGAAAATTAACCCAAATTTACGTTACGTGAAGAAATATATTTATTCTATACAATCAAGCCACAGACATTTGGAAACCCACTACAAAAGTTCCTTAATTCACCCTAAAACATTGAATTGATCAGACCAAATAGGATCATGGAAAATAAAAAAAGCAAGAAAAGCACTAGGTCATTAAGTTGTTTACCAATAATTATGCCTGCGACATTCAGGTTCAAGAATCTTGCCACAATGCCAATACACATAACTTGACATCGGAACCAGAGTTACATCCGTCTTCTTTAGACCCTGCCACAACTATGGCATTGAGCCCCAGCCATCAAATGGAATGTTTGAAAGGGCTAATTAGACTTTAGGTGTCATGCTAAGGTCATTTGAGTTAGAAAACCAGATCCTTAAAATGAAGATGACTGTGGGTCATCCCTGTTAAACATGAAATGTATGCTCAATACCTAGTGCTTACCATAGTGTACTACTGTAAGTCACGCAAACACCACTAGGGTCTGGTCGGGACATGCTTCCAACAATCAATGTAGTACAGATTGGGAGTTAATTAATGCGCGAAAATCAGCACCAAAGTAGATAGATAAAATAAAACTATGAAGTGAATACAACATAAGATATCGTAGAGAATGTGATCACTTGACTGAAATATCTGATGCATCATCTTGAATGATCATCTTAACAGAAAATGCGTATTCGGTGCGTTGCAGATATGACGCGCAATAACAGCTGATTTAAGTACTGGCCTAGTATTCGTTAATGGATTATGTACCGAATAAGACTAAGTTTGACTAAAAAAATAGATTTCCCAAGGAATACAAAAGGGCATTTTTAAATTCAGTAAATAGAGATAAACCTTCAGTGAATTATGAGAAGGGATTAACATCGCATTACTATTCTTGGGCATGTCTCAAATTATTTTACATCATTCATCTCTATTTTTTGAAGAACTTATTGATTCATTTTTCGTCGATTCTTGGTATGAATCTATCTATAAATCAGATGAAAGGTTATGCAATAAGGGTATCTGATTAAATAAATGACTCTGCAGGTTATTAATGACTTTTAATCGAACAGTCACTTTTCTTTCCTAATATTAAAATCCATGATGGGAGGATGGAAAAGCTTCGCTGGAAGCGATGCTCCAAGAATGGAGAATTCATCTTGCGATAGAGGATCCGATTTTATCACTTCCCCCTCGTTTGTTGCTGATTCTAGTAATCAACATCTGCAGCTTAGTGAAAAGGAAAATGTTGCTTCCCTTATGAATACGAAGTCATGTCCAGAAAAAGGATCTGGAATTAGAATCTGGGTAACTCTTTTCATCTTCTTGGCAACCGTGGCGCTCTTTCGAAATAACTTATCGGAAACATTAGTCCCCATCAGGATCTCCTCAGGTATTTCATTTATGCAAAACTCGAATAATCAACATGGAAAAGCAAAACGTGTTGGTGGTGTGTTCTCAAATATAGGAGTTTCCAACGATCGCGTCCATTTAAACGAAGGATTAAGGTATTCTTCGACAGTTCAATCTGAATCATCCGTGTTTTTCAGCTTACAACGAGACTTAAATGAGGAAAAGCAGGGTAGATCTGGAGATTTAAGTGATAATTCATTGAGCGAGAATGAAATACAACAGACAGCCTCGAATCACGCTGATCTTTATCATAATACAAAATCCAAGGATCGCGAAAGTTCTAGAGAAAATTATCTTCGCCGTCGTCTGCAAGACACTAAAGTATCTGCTGTGTATGAATCAATGAATGAGAATGAGCTTAGTGCATACGTTTCCGAACACCCCCTATACCAAAGATTGGTGGGCGTTGAGGAAGATCTGCCTTTCGACCCCGCTACACAGATTCCATTTTTCTTTCACATTCATAAAAGTGGTGGATCCAGTATGAAGCATATTTTCATGTGCTTAGGATTAACACAAACAAGGCGAGGTAATGTCGATGGTTGCAGTGATCAAGCAGATCATTTAGAAGTTTGCTCTTCACAATGGGGACAATCAGTCAACGCAGATGCATCGTCACCCGAAGGCATTGAACGCATACAAAAGCTTGGACTACTCGACATGAATATTCCGAATTTGGTGGTCACATCGAGCCGATTTTATGAAGCGCTAAGTATATTTTCTCCCAATCGACGTGGTCGACTTTTTCTTTTACTTCGTGATCCAGTGGAACGAGCAGTTTCTAAGTACTATTACAGTCGAATCGCAAATTGGGAAAGGAATTATAATCCATTAATTGCCAACATGACGATGCTCGAATATGCCAATTCACGTTACTACTTCGACAATTGGGTCACTCGTCGCTTAATTCATAAAATGAACCCTCTTGAATCTATCACAGACGCAGATCTTAGATTGGCGAAAGAAATAGTTAAACAAAAAGCTTTCATACTACTAACTGACTTATTCGAACCTTCGATCTATCGAATGTTTCAATATTTTGGTTGGGGATTGACAGCTAAAAATCATTGGTGCGGAATTAAGTATGCGAAGGTTGACCCAATAAACCAAAATCCTCACCCTGTACCAGAGATTGGTTCTCCAGAATGGTTGGCATTCCGCTACAGAAATTTTATTGATTTTCAACTGTACCAATACACGGCTGATCTTTACCACTTCCAACAAACTCAATTTCTGAGTAGCAAGTATGGTCCATTAATACTTCCTCCAGCCAATGATGCAGGATGCTCTGTGGAAAGCGGATGCAAAGAAGTAGATGATCAATCTTAATCTCCGTATCACTCATTATTCTCATTCTGTAATTTTTCTAAGTTCCATTTTTCCTTGCAAGGTTTTGAAAAGAAAGTCAAGTCCATTACGACTAAAGAAGTTAATTCTTAACGTTAAACTTTACACTTTTACAACGCAAAACAGATTGAATGATCACCAAGAGAGTTTATATTTGCTCATTTGAATAAATTAAATTGTGTTTTACACGAGTTGTAATGATATTCATTGTCCATCAATTCCACGGATTCTTTCACCAATAGCAAAAAGGGGTCCTCCATCAAAGGAAAGGTAATGTGAGATACGAATATCTAAGGTATTGAGTAATGTTTTAACCTCACGGTGTTTCAAAGTCGAACTGACCATGTGCCTCTAGCTTGATTAGCGTAAATACAGAAGTCATGTTGCCAAAAAAGGTTAGAGAAAAGGAAACTAAAAAAAGATACCTGAATCGATTTTATTCATTTTAGAAGCAGCTACATTGCAGAGGAAAGAACAAACTAAGAAGCAAACATCCAGTCTACTACAATATGAATGAAGGTAATAATCTATAAAGGTTTGTTTTTATACCTCGCTTTATGTTTTGATTCGCGATCAAATTTTCAAGATTATATGCTCATGAGGTATGCAACTCTCATACCATCAAGCTTCAGTTCGAAACTTCATAGTTTTTTCTTACGTTTGTTTACAAGACAACGCTCAAGGTACTTAAAATATAGGAATATATCTGCTTATAGATTTTCATCTTGCCTTCCATTACCCTCTATCATCGCAAATACGCTTCAGTTTCATAATGGACAAACATTCAAGGCTGATGATCTGATTGATGTAAAGAATCTATTTTGGCAAACAAATCAAAAGTGGAATTAAGTAGCAATTCAAGATTCTCAACAAATGAAGGAGGTTATAGGAATACAAACATTCAACTAACCATAGTACCTTTGCTGAGGCAGGATGATAGATACTTCAATTACAAAGCAACCAAAATTGTCCATTGGCACCGATGAGATTGGAAGTATACTAAAAAGTAAAGCATTATTTCTTATTATATTGTTTATGATGATTCTTTGTGAAATATTATCTTATGCCTTCCTATAGTTATTTCTTGCATCTGTTGACCTTAAAAACTTTTCAGATTGTGTTAATTTATTGTAGTTTTGAATCACAACGTATCACAAGACCGTCGCGGGGGTATTATTGATGGAAAAACATAAGGAACGATAAACTATCGTACGTGGTTGGAGCGAGTGCTAGTCTAGTTTTTAGTACGAGTAGTTACTTGAATCCAGATGTTGACAACTGAGAAAGAACGATGTCATGATGACGTATACTCCTTGAGGTTTGGTTTGGTTTGACTGACGTAGCTGTAGGTATCGAACGTTGTGAATTGTTCTGCTTCTTTCTCTCGATAACTCATCGTATCGTCATTTTTGGTACGTGAAGTACAAGATTGTTTTCGTTTCGTGGACAACAACTAAAAATCCAAACAATCAAGTTTTCATTTGACCATCCCCTTTTTTCTATTTTTCCCAAGAGTGAATATATATATTGATTAGATACGAAATATGTCGGCTACTGCATCAGTTGGAAAGTCAGTTGGACGTGGTGCCTTGGCACAAGCGTCGAAACTTTGGCCACATAAAAGTCCAGCATTAACGGTATGTGTAACATTTGATAACATGCTTGAATCTTGACTTCAACCTACTGGATTGAATGCTCTAACTGTATCTGACGCTTCGTTGTCATCTTTCTCAATTTCAATTACTAGAAAGTTGTGGATAATGCCTCCAACCTTACTTTATCACCAGATCATGATCTTCCAATGGGTTCATGGTCAAGTGATCAGATACGGGATGCTGTAACTAACAATTGCATGCTGACTTGGGCTCCAGGGAAGGCACGTCACGCTACTCCTATCATTCGACATGGTGAAGGAGTATATCTTTACGATGACAATGGAACACGATTTCTGGATTGGACGTCTCAAGCCGTTTGTTCGAACATGGGCTACTCTGTCCCATCTTCAGTCATTGATGGAACTATGAAGCAGATGACTGAACTTCCGTACGTGTATGGTGGTTTGGCTATCACAGAAGTTAGAGCACGGTTGAGTAAACTGATTGCAGATCTTCTCCCTGGAGATCTACAGGGTATGGTCTTTCCATCCTCAGGTAGTGAAGCTAACGAAGCTGCCATTATGATGGCTCGTCGTTACACAGGAAAGTTCAAGGTCATCAACTGGTATCGTAGTTACCACGGAGGGACCACAAACTCGCAACAGGCTACTGGAGATTTCCGTAGATGGTACGGTGGAGACACAGTGCCAGGCTTTGTAAAAGCATTTAACCCATATCCTCTCTTTTTTGATTTTGCTGGTGAGTCAGAAGAGGAACGAACTCAAATGGCGCTCAACATGCTTGAGGAGCAAATTTTAAATGAAGGACCAAACACCATTGCAATGGTGCAATTTGAATCTGTTGTCGGAGGAGGTGGAGTCCTAGTTCCTCCAAAGGGCTATATGCAAGGTGTCCGTGCAATTTGTGACAAATACGATATTCTCATGCATTGCGATGAAGTCATGGTTGGATTTGGACGGACTGGAAAGCTTTTTGGATTTCAAAACTACGAGGGAGTTATCCCTGACATTGTCACATCTGCCAAAGGTCTCACTTCTGCGTTGCTACCAATTTCAATGTGCGTAACGCGAAAGCATATTATGGAAGCCTTTGAGGACAAACCACTAGGATGGGGATCGACATATACTGCGCATCCTGTTGCTATGGCTTGTGCTTATGAAAATGTCAAGTACCTGATTAAGGAGGATATTATTGGTCATATTCAGCGACTAGAACCAACTTTCAGAAATGCAATGAAGACTACTGCGGAGAATCACCCCTCCATCAAGCAGTGGCGACACGTTGGTATGTTTGGTTGCTTCGATGTGCAGCTTCCTGATGGTGCCAATCCTCAACTCCAACACACTGCAATTGATAAGGCATTTGTGGAATACAAGAAAGCTTATACCGCTAATGGGCTTATTGGTTTGCTACGTCCACCGCATTTGCATGTGGCACCACCTCTTATCATTTCCGAGGAAGAGCTACTTGATGGATTTGAACGTCAAGATAAAGCCTTGTACGTTTTGGATGAAGCCTTGGGTTATTAATTTGAAAATTGACAGTAGTAGAGATATGTACATGAAGAGCGTTTTTCATCCTTATAGAAAATTTTAGTAAACTGGATATTAGGTTTGATCATGTTTTGACTGGAAAACAATTAAATCTGCATAAGCTCAAACAGTTGAATAGACGTGTTTTCATCAATCCTCCTCTAATTACGATTCAAGCTTGGGAAAAAATCCGTATAGTAAATCCAAATTAGGAAAGCTGTGATTGAAACTAACTTTGCAGGGATCACTTTATATCGTTTTCATGGTTGCGCTAGAACAGTAGCAAGTTATGAAATAATTCGGAGAAAAATGTCTCATCCTATTCAACCTTGGACATTAAAAGTTTTGAAACATTTGTAAAAACCAATGGTGGAAGAGAACTTGGCATTCATGTTTATTGTCTGTGAGTGAAAATCATGTTACAATGAGTAAACTTTAGTAACATAAATCATTATTTATATCAATCACTTCCCTAATCACATGACATCTGCAATATCTTACGGTTAATCTCATTGCTTTAAACTTTTCTTGCTATTATTCAGTACAACCATCACTGGGAACCCGCAAAATGTCTTACACCCGCCACAATGCTATTTGATTAGGGATTCTCCAGCTGCTTAACCTTTTGTGGAAATTTCAAGATAACTATCAAGTACGTGAGCAATGACATAGATTCAAGTCCCAATATAATCTGATATGCGACGTACAAACTCCGACTTCAAAGGTGTCACAATCTACATGCTTGAGTTCTCTTCTAGCTTACAAGAATCTTCTAAAAATGTTATTTAACTTAGCAATTTGACTATTTAGTATTTCTAATTTGGTTGCATCATTGTTATTGTATCATTCCCTTTTCAACACGTGTGGTGCAAGCAAGATGATAAATGTAGGTCACGTTTCGAATTTTGATCCACGAGTCCTTGAATGGCTTGATGCAAAGCAATCAAATTTCTTTCCTCCATTGCCTTCAGTTCCGTCATAATTTCTCTTCTAAAATTTGAGAGACATTTCTCTACGTTATTTGGTTCAGCAATAGCGGCTTGCAAACTCGACATTTGGTTTTCCATGCGCCAATTACTTTTATCAGAGATGCGTTCCATCTCACCTTGAAGATAATTCAGTCTGCCTTTCCAATCATCCTTTTCTCCACGATGAAGCATTTTATTGCTACCCGATGTTCCTAAAAGTCGAAACATCGTTTGCTGAAAACATTTATACCATGGCGAGGTTTGCAACTTTTCAATATCATCATCTTCATTGGAGTCTTCCGCACCTCGCGAGAGAAATAGCATTATGGCTGCAAAGAGAAGTACATTGACAAAGACACTAAGAAAGCTGTAGAACAGGTTGCCATACCTCACGCCGAAATACGATCCAATAACCTCACTTATGAGCCAAAAGAAAATCACTAGCAAGGAAAGAAAGAAAAAAATGGCTGACCCACGACTCCATCCTCTATTCCACAGGAAGTCAGGAATCTTGTAGAAGCTTGCCTCATCCGCATTCTGAGTAACATCTTGATGAGAGCGTAAGAGATTCTGAAAGGAAACTAGCTCAGCAATGAGAAGTACCCTTGCACGTCCAAAAAGGCAGTGAGAACGGACCAAGCATTTTTCATATGAGTCGGAAACAATTGCGATCAGAATATTCAATAGAATGATGACGACCATGAAGCTGAAGAAAATAAGCAGGAAGACTGAAAAGCCAGTTGTAAACGTATCTCGGTTGAAATCTACAAATCCTCCTAGATTTCCCAAAATTGTGTAAAGTCTGAGGTAGTATTCAGACTGGGAGCATTGAAGGCTATTCTCTTTAAACGTGGCATCTGTTGCACATTTCGAAGGAAGAAGAACTGTGAAGAACATTTGAGCGAAGCAAGCAACTAGAGCACCTAAAATAATCAGAAACCACATGATATCCTTGCATATTTGTAATATTGCCAGCACAAATGTTGCAAGTTGAATGTTCAAAGACTTTAAAAGACTTAACGCTCTCATCCAAAGACATCCCGTGGTCACAGCAAGGAAAATACGAAGTGGATCAATCGCGTCAAAGTCGAGTGAATCGGAAAAATGAATTCGAAGTAATATAGTACTCAAGAGAGTAAATGCAGTGGAGAGGATATCGGCTATATTCCAGATACTCCAAAGGTACACTCGAGCTTGACGTGTATGCTCCAATATTGTAACGCACTTTCCAAGCTCCCGTATTACAAAATAAAATATACCGGTGTTCGTCACATAGATCCATCTAAGTGTACTCTCGGGAGACTCACCTAAGAGAAACTTGTTAACACTTAAGCGAAATCCGATCACCATGACACCGAAGAAAAAGAAATCACAAAAGACAACAGTGACTGCAAAAGGTTTTGAAATCATTTTGTCTAATACTGTCTGAACAATTGTGGTTGTCGCGGCTTCTTCAATCTGTCGTTCTTCTAGAGCCAAAAGAGATGGAATAAAGCTTTCAAGTTGGACAATCGCATCCAAGATTTCATGATCTTCTTTGAATTTGATAGAAGAAGTGGTGTCAGAAATGTAATGCAAGTATGTTAGTCCGCATCGGGATATCGCCTTGACTGGGCTTTGAAGCATTAAATTGATCCAAGGTCCGACTGAAGCCCGGTGAAGAACAACTCGTTTGAAGAGACTAGAGCTAAGTACCCAATCTCGATCGCATTCGTCTTGAATTAAAAATACAGACATGACAAAGTTGGGGATGCTTGCAATGGACTCAATTACCTTTGCTATCAAATCGCTGACAGAATCAGTATCCATAACACTGCGAAACGATGCGATTGCTACATCAAACGTATCTGATTTAACTGCCTCAAAGTGCGGCCTGTCCCTGCGTATCCCCCGCTTAGAGGTTTTAGCGTCGCGCTCCTCTAAAATTTCTAAAGCAGTCGACAGCAGTTTTATTGAACATTTTGCAGATGCTGACAGTCCGACCGGATCCAGTGGCAACATACTAGGTGTACAAGGATCCATTGCAGATCCCTCTGGTGCAGTACCATCCTCTATACCACTCACTTCGTCTTCATTTTCACGAGAGTTAGTCGGAAAATTAAGGGACTTTCCTGCCCAAGTCATCGCAGAAGTGACTGTCATCGTTGTTGAAGTCCACATGTTGTGTAAAGCCTCATTAGCTGCTCCGTTCTTTCGTTGAGAGTTACTTGATAGTGTTCGGTTTGAAGCACTAGCTTTGATAGAATAGATTGTGCGAGTCCATTCAGCAAGAGAGCTTTCAAAGGGTATGTATCCATTGACATCCTTCCAAATAATGCCCGCAGGATTGGTGGTTAATAGCGCGTCCAGGAGAAACTTGGATAATTTCTTCTCAACCGAGATATCTCGACTGAATGAAGCCACATGACCTATGTCCTGAAAATCATCATCACAATCCACTGATGCAAAAAGTGAACTAGCTAATGTATGATTCTCAGACAAGACATGAATGGGAGCTCTTCCCTTTGCATCTTTTGTTGATGCAGGTACAGATAAATCGCGACCTCGGATGTTAGAGCTATGCAAGAAATCGATTAGATCATCAACATCTTTTGCTGTGTAGCAAATACTGTGAAGGGAAGTTGGAGGGTGATAGATCTTTTCACTTTTCATTAGTTCTGATTGAGCCTTTGATCGTGTAAATGCAGGTCTGAATATTTCACCAGGAGATTTTGATGAGGGCGCAGTGAAAGCTTTTCCAGGTGATTGCGTTAATATTTCAGGATTGTTATGCTCCGTTGCTTGATTGTTATCATCCTCGTCCTGGATCGAAGCTTCGACACTCTCAATCAAACACACATCAAGCCTTGTATTTTCTCTATCTCCCCTAAAACCTACTCGACGAGACTCGGTAGGGCGATGAGGCGAACGTGTGAAAGGCGCTTTATGATTTATAAATCTATTTTCTTTTCCTTCAGTGGAGAAAGTGGTAGATGATTTGCGCTTCGGTGTGCTACCTCCTTCATAAGGAATTTTTGCTACGCTGCATTTCTGTGATTCAGCCAAACTCTCTTGTTCAACTTCAGAAACACAGTCAAGAGCAGAGGGCATAGTCACAATTGATGTCGACCAGCGACAGCTATTTGCTGCGTTACTATTCATAGACCCTTGTGTAAAAAAATAAAGTTATGTTGTCAAAGAATTTTGGCAGTTTGTGATCGAGACATGCTAATTTCAAACGAAGAAACCAAAAAACTGTAAGGCTTTATCCTGGTACTCAAATCGTGTGGAGCTACACACGAGTTAGAAAAATTGATGATTTCTGATTTTTCAGGGGGACAGTTGTTTCCGCACCTTTTTTCCTAGGAACTAATTTTCCGTCGCTTATCCTGATAGCCCGGTCGTTTTCTCCGCCAATAAAATAATTCGTCTCCGAGGAATAATTCTCCATAGTGTTTCATTGGCGGAGAAAACGACCAGTTCACTGGGGAGGAAATGATTTATACAAGGGAATGTTAATTCAAAATTACTATTTTACGTATCCTGATTACCACACAGAAAACAAGCGTGAGCTTGACTATTCTTATATCTTCTACCAGAATTTTCTTTGTACATTTTATCTCTGAGCAAAACGTGTAACATTAGCTGCAGGATCAAAATTGGATGAGCAATATTCAAAGATCGTTTGTTCTATTCTTTGCGTTGTAGCACGCAGAGCAATAAATCATAGATTGCATCAAAGCTCACTAATTTCTCCGCCAAGCATTTAAGAAAAATGTCTCGGTTGTATTATTGAAATAAAACCTTCAGTTTTATATTTGGATATGGTGTGCGTAGAAAATGTAACAGCCTTCCTTCACACTTCGCCCTAACAAAATTTAAATGAGGAACAAACATATACGATACTTAAGGTTTTTCTATGTTGAAATTTGCTTAAATTGCTAATTTTTTGCAAGAAAGCGACAGAGATCTTTGATTGCATTGTAGATGCTTTGCCAAAGGTGCTAGCCAAAGAGTTGAACATTGGCACTTATCTTGGAAAAGTTCATGCTTGGGCTCGTTTAAGTACTTATTGAAGAAATGTATCACATTACTAAGATGAGCATGAGGGCAGACGTCAATTTATGACATCGCTCTATGCTGAGTGATGAATAGACACAATGAGAAATTATAATCTAATTTAGAGTATTCTATAATTTTATCTTGTACCCTATTGTATCTTCAACTCTTGTGCAGCGTTAAACTTGTATCCACTTGTATCCTCAACTCTTATGACAAGCTGGATGTGATCTTCAACTCTGATGAAGAGTTGGCCTGCAACAAAATTTGAACCATATTTTTTTCCCGTCTAATGAGACGGTCCTGGGTAACATTATGCAGATGCAGACCTTAATGGGATTTGAGCGAATGAGTTTATATCTT
Organism: Fragilaria radians; assembly: GCA_900642245.1. NCBI lineage: Eukaryota > Bacillariophyta > Fragilariophyceae > Fragilariales > Fragilariaceae > Fragilaria > Fragilaria radians. The sequence goes on from CAAAJI010000019.1 coordinate 166,887, forward strand.
TTTATCTATTAAAAATATTGTTTTTACCTTATGTGTAACGTTACTAAAATGATTAGTACTAGAGCGGTCCTGGCATGCATTGCACATGCCTTCCATTTCAAGCAATATTTACTCATCACTAAATTTGCACGATGAAATATTATGTATTATCATCCAAATTTGTGGGGGAATGGAAAAGGAGACTTAACTTGAACCTTCCTGGAAAAAAAATGTGTAAATACATAGAATATTCGAATTTTATGTTTTTACTTGTACTAACAAAAGGGATGTCTCTGATACCGGTACAAAAAGACATCTCTTAGCCTAATAGTTTATTTATGGACTGGATATTGCTCATAACCTTTTCAAAATGGTACCATCATCTTGATTCATACGTCAGGTATGTCACTTGCTCCCAAGATCATATTTATCCTGGGGTTCTATTTAAATGGAGAGATTTGGTGGATAACATCTGTATGCAGCTGATAATCAGATGCATCAGCATGTATTTGAAGCAGTTAACTGACATCTGGGTAAGATAAAGGTACCTCAGTTTCAATAACTTTCTTACGGCTTTCAAAAAAATGGTGATGGGTTGGAAGCCATTCAAACCTGACCTTGCTTGATGCAAGACTAGTCAATTGGGCTAGAAGTTCACTCCTGAAAATCCATGGAAGGGATCACGCCCCCAATCTTTGGTATGTGAAGTAGGTGACGTTTAAGTAAGGCATTTAACGTTCCAAAATCAGGAACAAACTTACACTTACATTTTTCTGGACTATTACAATTGCTGGTGCAGCCATTCCTAAGTGTGGTCTTTGTTCACTACTCCAATATCCACCTATGTTGTAATCTCCTTGGGCAACTGTAGCTCCACTGATTGAGGAATTGTATATGGACGCGCAGGAACTGGCTTGGGTCCTTTGTCCATCAATTGTTGCCTTATGAGGTCCGTGTTTTGTTCTCTTAATTTTCCATGAAAGATATGTTTCTATTTTGGGTAATTGAAGCAACTGATGGTCTTCCTCTTGATTGAGGTTTTCACACATCTTGACTACTTCATTTAAAGCCATGGGTTATACTCTGCACCTGGGTTCTTAGTAGACCAAGAAAGCCTGTATATCAGTGTTCGCGGGTCAATTGCTGCCAAATAAACTTCATTCAGGGACTCTTGAGTATTCAATGGCCTCTGTCAAATTAGATGTTAGCATGATTTGAATCATACTATTTTTCTATCTAATTAGACGGTCCTGGAAAGCATTCCACTTACAAGCAATATCTAGTCATAAATGTGTTCGATGAAGTCGTATTGATTATCACCCAAATACGTGGGAGAAATGAATCGGACAGTTGACGTAACTTGTATCTTCTGTGAATAGCTGTGTAAACACATCGAATATCCGTATTCTCCATGTTTACTTGTAATAACAATAAGAGACAATTACTCAATTCTTCACTTTAAAATTTCCGATAATCCTTGAACTTTCTCGAAGTATAGAGGGGAACATTGGCACAGGAGATTCCCTCTCGTACGAAGATGGAAGATTAATTGCAGAAACATCAAAAGAAGCTCATCAATCCGTTTCCACCTGGCTGGTACCAAATCTCCCCCATTGATATCTCTATCCAGTTGATGCGTCCGCGGTAAAGGAGTTTAAAAAGGAGCTGCCACATATTCTGTATCAGGTGTTGCCTAACGAATTACATCATCTGCACTCTCACGTAGAAACTGGAAGCTTGGTCCCACAAAATGGTAAGAGCAGTCAAATCCCCAACTAAAGGAGGCTGCAGTGCATTATCATCATCTAAAATCCTTTCTCAGCCGCTCTCAATTAACTGAGACCATAAATTTGCATATAAATCAACTGGATCATATGGGTCTATAGGGAAGTATTCATTGTAGACAAAGTGCTACTGTACTGAATTTGTTCTACTTCAGCAAGCAAGGATCAAGTCAACTGTGCCTGAATAACCCTTTGAGAAGCCAAGGAAGTGACCTACTTGAACTCTTGAATCCCATTTGAAGTTTTGTACAACCTAGCAGCCCTCAAACGTTTTATAAAACCGAAATCATCAACTTTATTTAAGTTATGAGGAAATGTTTATTTTACTTTACAATGCTAAAAGACAATTATGTAAGATAAGAAAAACGAATTAATGTAGAAAACAAAATACGAGAGAGATGGCATTTATTACCAACATTCAATGACATGGATGAAGATGACAGATATACTGGCACATCTTAAACAATAACCCCTAACCCCTAGCAGAAAATAAATCACTAGAATAACTCTCCATGTATGAATCGCTTTTGAAATAGGAACTCTGAAAATTAAGATTGATTGTTTTAGATCATCCTTCCAACCTCGTACTAGAAGTGTTTTACTTTCCCGAGTATCCATGTCGTGGTGACCAGTACATGATCTCCCATTTCGTACTTTTAAGTATAATTTCTCTTTCATTTTATCTGATAGTGGTAAATACCTTTCATCTGTGTCTATGTTCAACAAAGAGCAAGATGTAGAAGGTATGGTGCTTTTTTGATAGCGAGGTAGACTTAAATAATGTACTAAAATGGAGAGTCCTGAAGTTAAGAGCATATATAGTATTAAATTGGTATCTTTCAAGTAAGAAATAAAGGATTCACTAGATAAACTGGTTACAAAGAAGGATTTGATGTAGCGAATAGCAAACGTGTGACCTCAGTCTTAGTAAGTTCATGTAGGTAACTAAGGCCTTGAATTTCACCAGGAACCTGATCTATATCTCATGAAAATTGAAGATGAAATGTCAATATCTTTTATTCCTCTTATCACGAAGTGCCCTGCAAGATTACACAGATAAGCCTAGCTTGGATGAACTGTACCGATTCTCATGCTTTCCATGTGAGAACGGAAATTCATTCTATGAATGCCTCTTGTTAAAGTCAAATGACTAGGAATGAGAAGTTTAATCATAAACTGAATCTAGGCAAAACAAATAACTTGAAATGAAGATTTAAAAAAGGAATTGTTGATATGATCAGTGTTCAGAAATCTCACCCGAGTAAATTAAAAACCCTTAATGTTATCTATGCAAAAATTATATTGTATAAAAGTATCCATAATTTTAAGTTTTTTTGTTTCAGACATCGCTCAGCAAGGGCTTGAAAATGCGATAATCTGTTGATTCCCTAAGGTTCCTTTGACATGCTTGAGGTATGGAAAAACATTAAATTGCAAGAAAGAAGCTTAGAGCAAGAATTTTCTATTCACAGTCACTGAGTTTGAGATTTCAAGGATATTAGTGACGTAAAACAAAAAAAGTCAAATTAACTTAAAGAGTCAGATTGAAGATATTTTTTCAACTTTCTAAGGAAAAGCTTATCCTCGGAACGATGAGCTTTTATCAAGATATTTTACAATATTGGAATGGTTTCATAGTAGCGTAGCTGTGGTATCATGAAAAAGTCAGCGTCAACATAGGTGTACCAGCAATTCTTTGAACAATTTTCCAGGATGTTGTTAAAAGTCTTGAATGATTTTACAGCCTATCACCAAGCAGCAGTAGCAGTTGTAAATATTTCCTGAGGACCTGGTATCCGCGTCTGCTTTTTGTGTCACATTGACTAACAACCTTATTATCATTTCACTTAAAATAACAGTGCATTGATGAAGAAAGCAATATCCACTTTTTTGAACGAACTTTTTTCTTCCGATTATCCATGACTTGCTTGAAACTTTGGATTTTTGACAGTTTGTCCTCTGCTTTTGTTTTAAATCAAATTTGCCTTTTGTTATCACATTTCCCACCTATGCATTGCACGTATAGAGCAAAAGTTAGGATTGCGATATTTTCTTGTATTCCTGAAAAGGTGAAGGAGGTTGTTTATGCCCATAAAAATCACAGTGTAAGCAATATCACTGTCATGAAATTTATAAATTCCAAGGATGTTTGCTTTTTTACAGCTTGTCAACCGCATTTAAACTAATCCTCTAAATCCCTTGAACGTTTTAGGTTGTGCGAGATTCCGTGGAAGGGAATTTTTACAGAATGACCTTTGCCAGCAGATATTTGGATATGTGGATAATGTTGGAAATTGTTGCAAATACTCTGTTCAAGTTTATGGCCGTTGATTGGTTTATAGTCCCCATCAACAATGACAACAATGACAATAGGTTGACTTTCCATTGCATCAAACGTCACAATAGTAGCATTGATAGCAAAAAACAAGACCAAACTCCAACATATAGACGGCGATTTACACTGCATCGACTTCAACTTGTTAGGTTGAGACTGTCATGTATCAATATGGCGTTACGTATTATATGGTAAAGAGAAAGGCATCATGGCAAGCAAGTAGTTCGTATCTTTATTAGTTTAGATGTATTGTACCGTGTAAGCATTTTCACTTGTCTATACATTTATCTCATCAAATGTAATTCCAGGAAGAAATCATTTGTCTAGGTTCCGATTAAGCCTTTCGTAAGAAAGTTTACCACAACAATTGTTGTATAAGTCTGCCTTTGTTGTCTCGTACTTCAAAATTGAGGGGAAGGAAATAATCTGGTGTGCCCTCAGGAGTGTTCACTTGAACGCCACCTAAAAGGGCAATTTTTCCATCACCACCAACTTCACCACAACCAGCAGCGACAATTTGTTGCATTAGCGCGTTTTGCGCTTCAAATAGAGAAAGTGGAAGCTCGACCATAGCGTTATCGGCATCTTCTAATCTCTTTCCAAAAGGAAGCAACATGTTACCTACAAATGTCTGCTGTGCATCAAGTGCACTGGTACAAGGAGGGGATGCCTCTTGCTTTCCTTCACGAACCGCCTTGACATATCCACATGCGGCTACTGCACTTCCGCAACAAGTTCCGGATCCTTTTCTTCCTCTACGGTTGACTTTTCCAACCATACCTTCTGAATCAATTCCAACATGCGGACCGTAAACAATGAGGCAGTCACCTCCTGTTGGAATATGGTGAGCCATGGCTCCAAAGCTTGTAACTCCACCAAAGGCAAATCCAGCTAAACCACCCATGGAGAAATGTTGACCATACACCTTGCTGAAGTCAATTTCAAGTTGTCTGTTCACTTCATCACAACACAACGATGATGTGAAGAGAGTCTTTTCACCAAAGCCATATTTTTCAAGAGCTGAAGTAACTCGACTCACTAATACTTCATTGGTAACAGCTTTAGGAAAAACGGTCGAAATCTTTTCCACAGTAACAGGGTTTGCAAGAGTTGAAGTAGCTTCTGATTTCACGGTACTTGAATACAATCCAGAATCCTCAGATACTGGCTGAATGCTTCCCAATTCTCCGAAGTTAAAGTTACCAACAATCTTTCTACGAATCACATCAATTTCGAACAAGATTACCATTCCCCATGCGCAAAACACAAGGAAGAACAACTGTACAATTTCTGGAGAGATTTCTAGAACTACATCCTGTGGATTAATTGGAGGTGGAGGAGAGAACGAAGGTTCTCCGAACATTTTTGTGATCAATGGTAGAGGCATCTTAGAAACTTAAAAAGTGTGAGCAGTCAGACAAGATCGATACAAGGATTTGTATTTCTATCTCATAAGTTTCGAACTTACATTTCAGCAATTTTATATGATGAGGAGAATTCGAGAAAGGTGTTGTGTCAAGTTATGGGAAATTGTAAGCACGTCGTATTGGGAATTCTCTTTTCTGCAATCAAAACGGAGTGACGTTGGCAATCAAAGTAGAATCTGTATTTAGTAGAAACCTAGACTATTTCGTCATCAAGATTGAAACCTATATGTAGGATTCTTATGAAAGTGGAAATGACGTCGAGTTTTCCTAATTTTTTTCTCATCTCATGAGTACGTGTGTGACGCACACGTCATCAAGAAACCATTTGGTTACTTCACAACGATCTATGTCGATTTTTTATCTGTCACCCAGTGAGGCTAGTCTAGTAGCTTGAGTTCCTGTAGTTGGGAGAAAAAATCTTCAAATTCCCAAAATAGCAGCTATCCAATCCATTTCCATCCTTTTCCCTAATGGAAAAGAATGTTGATACCAGTGCGTAAACGAACGATCGACTCTAGAATGTGGAGCATAATCCACAGCCAATATAGTATCAGAAATGATGTCTCTTAACGCATTATTCCTCTTTGTCATTTTCAATTTCATTTCTACTCAAGCCTTTACATCTTTTACGCTTCTCAATTCCAATTCTGTTACTAATTTTGTCCAGAGAAGAAATGGTCTTTTCATGTCCGATGAGTTTCTTTATCAGTCGCCCGAAAGCACCAAAGAAAGGATTGAAGCCTTGGTTGAATCACACCCAGTATTGCTATTTATGAAGGGAACGCAGCTATTCCCCCAGTGTGGATTCTCGAATACTGCAGTACAAATTTTGAATACATTCAATATTGACTTTCACTCCATTGATGTTCTTGCTGATGACACTATTCGACAAGGGATCAAAGATTACTCACAATGGCCAACAATTCCGCAACTTTACGTAGCAGGAGAATTCATTGGCGGTTGCGATATGTAAGTTATTGATGAAAAGTAAATTCTTGTTCTTATAATTAGTGTATTGTTTGTTTTGAATAACTAAATTCCCTTCCTCTATTCTTTTATTAGAATGATTGAAATGTATCAAAATGGAGAACTCGCGGAGATGATTGAAAAGGCCAAAGCTGATATGCTCTAAGCTAACTAATTGTAAACACTGAACCTTAGACATCCTTTCTGGTAAGCATTAATCAAAGCCACTAATGTAAGAAGTCAAGATAAACCAATTATGTTGGTGAGATATGGTGAAGGATGTAGTGAAATATAGGATTCGTAATGAATTAGTGCGAACAAAATGCTATAATTTATTTCGTTACAGAATATCGGGCAACAGTAGAGATATCCATCAATCGAAAACTCTTTTTGATAAGGGAACAGCTTACACTATGGTTCAATAGATTTCAGTGTGTGTGTGTGAATCCTACTAAACCTCAGTATACAATATTTTCTCTCCTCAAGCATCGAAAAAGAAATCACGCAAAAGTATGGGAATGAGTAATGGGTGTCAAGCATGACAAGCAAATGGTAGATATTGTTATAATGCCAGAGAAAGTTTTTATTTTTTATATCTAGTGAGTCATCCTGTGTTGTTTCTTCTGAAGGCATGAATGCGTCCACTTGAATTTCCATTGTGTGATCCTTACTGCTATTACTTTTAGAAGTACTCTAATTTTCATTTATTGCATATAGTGGGTTATCATTGGGTTGTTTCTTCACTTGGAAATTTGGCTAAGGAAGAGAGAAATACAAGATTGACTGTGTACCAACGACATGCAAAGAAATTCCAAGTTTTGCTTCAGACCATTGATTTAGTGCCAGATCTATGGATGTGTCCTATTCTGTATCAAGGAATCACTCAAGACCAGCGATGATGAAGCTTAACTTTTGACTCAATAATACAAAAGTAATGGAAGTATTCTATTCAGATTAATGACAATAACATCCATATGGTTATAGGCAATTGTGGAGAGGTAATCCTTAGATCAACAGTGATGTTGTTTGGATACAACGCAGCAGGCACACTAGAGACTCAGAAATGACTCTATGAATTTCAAGGTCAAACAGAGGAGGCAAAATAAGTCCTTCACAGAGGGTAGGAATTTGAAAATTAAATTGGAAATTGTTTTGAGAAGCTACATAATGACTACCAGGACAACTTTTGGAGAAAGTTTCTACTAATGAAGACCATATAAAGTTTATAATTTTCAAAAGATTACAAAATGGAACATAAATGTCATCAATCTTGAAGGAAGTTCATGTTCTATCTGGATCCAAAAAGAAAGGTAAGCTACTCTTGGGTGAAACTCTCCCCCAATGAGTAGGATGGCTGACTTTATTCTCGTTCAAAATATAAGCACTCTCACTTCCTAACAATCCAGTATCTTAACAATAGTCACTTTTGTCCTAAAACAACCATTATGTCAGGCATATTTTTCTGGTCTTTACCAGTACATTTTGTACCTCCGTTTACGTACCTCCTTTGTACTACTAGAATCAGATAAAGTTGGCTTATCAACGATCCTATCACCAGTGAGAGCATAGATATCTTGATTGCAGAACTAGAGTTTTCGAACTAAAGGTTAGTCAACAACCGAGGGGTAACAACTCAACTAATTAACTTGAAAAATCTGATGTAAATGAAGATTTTGCGATTGGCATTTATAGTAAGTTCTTTGAAGTGCGATATTTGAAAAGCTGTGCATGGGCAGAAGCTCGAATATGAAATATATCATGGTGGCATCCGAATGTTTTTAGTTCGAAGCTTTGACACATCTTGGTCTCGCCAACAGGTTCATCAATCTTTATCGGGTTTTAAATCTTTTGGAATGACGTCTACCAATTGATCCACTCCTAGTGGTGCCCTGCTCTATCCAAGTTAAAAAAAATTCTATCTGATATAAATGATATAGAGGTATCACGAGTCATTTTAAATAGGAGTGCTTTCTCAATACATTTAAATTACATTATATCCAGGCTTTTATGGCACGTAAATATCTTTTGATTGCACTCTATTTGGAATAAATTAGTATGCTCTTTTTTCATTTTAGTTCTAGAGACCTTCAATTAATCTCATTCAAAATTTGCAGGCAAGATAAAACGGATTTTAACAAATTCGTTATTTTGATTGTCTTTGTTAGCATGCACCAGCAACACATTAAGTCTCTGAGTGTCAATGAAAAATCGCATCATTTCCTTTTTTTCATTTCTAGATTAATTGATTTGCTAAATTTAATTTAATTTATTCTCTGAATATTAACTTTTAGGGTTTGGTATTATAGAACACAGTCGTCCTTGAAAATTAGTGTAGGGAATCAAGTTGCCTGAGTTGGCGTAAAACTCTAGCTTGATGTGTACCTTCTCGGCTACCTACAACCTCATCACCATCTTCACCTTAGAAACAAACAGAACAGAGGGGGTTCCTTCACAGAATAAGGCAAGTCGATTGAAGCCTAGTTAAAGTTTCTCGAAGGAGTTAGCCAATGGAGTTTTTCAAAAACGTGCTCATTTCCATAACTCCAGATTGATGCATAACTCAATGAGTTGTGATCAGAGGGCTTGCTGTTGAGGAGTAGAAAAAGGTGAGATCATGATCTGATTCAAACTATTCCATAATTGGAACTTTATTCAACTCATGTAACGAGAGTTGGAATATAATTTGGTACATCTGATCTACACATACTTTTCATCTATGATCAACATTCAATGAATTTTAGATGAAATTTTATGTTGTATCATCAAAATTGAGTGAAATGGACAGTTATACCGTTATCCTCCATTGACGGGTTGTGTAAATGCAGAAATCATACTTTCCTTTAAGAATTATGTAAATGCATAAATTCTGACCTACATTGACTAGAAATCAAGAATTTAATGCCAAGCACAATAGGTTGTAAGTAATACCAGTCTATGTATTAAATTACTAAACCAGGGGATGTGTGCGTGTGCCTAATAAGGAGACGTCCGGTACCGTTATTGCGTAGTAAATACTACTAGAATTAAACTATTCTTATATTTACTCACCTAACTATGGATAAGCTACAAGTTAACTATCCTTCTCTGCATCTACCACACGTTTTATAGATGATAGTCATTCATAAGACAAACTTAGTGAAAATAAACTGTCACTTAGTATATCATCGAAACTAGACGGTACTAATAAGTGATCTATTAACAGATTTAAAAATTGCATATCCGACTTTCTAAGATTAAAAGAGTTGGAAAGATAGTTTACTTTATTCATATTGACAGCCAACTTGTCTGTAGTGACAAGCCAACTTATCCTTATTTACTAGTTGAAGAGACTTGCCAAACCAGTCGGGCCGAAAGGTTCACACAAGATCAAAATCTTCAAGAGAAGACATATCAATCATCTCTTGAAAGGAGTTCAAGAACATCTCTTGACAGAAGCTCCCAAGCGACACAAGACTAGATAGAAAGTGGTCTCAAATATATCATAATTCTTCATTGTGTACTTTCAATATTCTAACATAGAGCGAATTCGGATACAGAAATAACTGTCATGACTAAATTAATTCATGTATAGACGGATTACTGATCATAGCTTATTAACTCTTTTCAAATAGAGTACTTGCTTCTTATTTCATACCTTAAAGTACCCCCCCCCCCCCCCCCCCCTAACAGTATATTTCTGTCAAGATTTTCCGCATTGATCTAAACTCTTATCTTGAAGTGTTGCATCTTGTTTTAAATATTGCAAACATTTGAGTATGAACAGGTAACTCAATAAGAGATGCTGTGGCATTTATTATTTATTGAGTTTCAGATTTGGACCATGAAAATGACCTGCATTCAAGACAAAGCGCTTCAGACTACTTTACATTGTGGATGAGGCACCGTGACCATAAAATTGAGTGCCATATCTCGGGACACTGTCCGTTATCAAAGCAGAATCTCAAGCTATACCGCAATTGAAAAGACAGTGGAATTAATTAGACTGAGAATAGAAGCGCAAAGGTTCCTGTATCTTGCTATCAAAGTGACAGAGGATTTTGTGAATAATGCACATCGTAAGAACGATTCCAATTCCAATTCCAATTCTAAAGCTGTACGTCACAAGTATTATATATTTGTTAGACTAATTGCGTCTGAATTTATTCAAATATGAATTGAAGTGAAATGGGGCACTCCAGTCTCTAAGGTCCAAAGATAATGCTATGAGTGCAGCATAGATTCTGCTACTCAACATGTGTTAATAGATTATGATTCAACAAATATGCCATGCTAAATCCTCACTCTATGGTTGGTAAGCTCATCAATAATTGTCATCAATTTAAGTCTCAATGAATATATGGGTTGCAACTGCATCTGAGGTGTGCACCTTCCTGAAGTAGGCCTGCATTTTGCCCAATGAACTTGCATCTGTTTGACCAGATTTTCAACGAAATTTGTCACTTTGATAAGCACAAGGATACTTTCACTCTCTTTCTTTATTAGCTTCACCATGGACCTGTAATATCAGTGAAATCAAGTTAATGGAATTAAATTTGTAAGTGAGATATTCAATGCCATTGGATGACTTCATCCTTTGCTTCAACGTGTTTGACAATTGCTAAATAATATTATCATTCTTTCTTAATCAAAAATTGTATAGCTTTATCGCTTTTCTCTTGTCATTCACATCACACAGCTAAATAAGATCTCAAATGTTTGGAATGTTTTCAGTATGTTGTTATCACGCACATCCTACCTTGATTAGTATCGAGAAGATGCTGAGACGTAAACGTAGACTCTAATTCCTAATAGAGAGAAAAATTTATGTAGCAATAATGTGGAAGGGAGCACCAATCTTCGTTTCTGCTGTGATTGCCACCACCAATTAACCTTTTTGAGTGTGTGATTCTACATTAATTCATCATCTTATATCCGCGTTTGAGTTGACCAACTCAATTAATTCTACCGCGGGTGCAACTTTTCGATCTAGTGTCCTACGGTCGTATGAAGTTCGTTGCATCTGAATGGAATGCCCCATATACAATGCCAATGCCTCCAGTTGTTTTTCTGATGCATTGGAATCTCTTACATGAGTGACTATGATATCCCTCAACAAATGTGGATTAGTCTTCTTTCCAGTATACTTGAAGCAATTGCGTGCTACAATCTGATATACAGTATCCTGAGTAAAAGGATTCCCCGTTCTAGGCTGTGTGAAGAAGACTTCGCTCTTTGGATTCAAATGAGGGCGCCATTTTTTGAGAAATTCATCGACATGTGGTACTAAGGATTCTGCCAGAGTTAATGGTGGCCTTTCTCCGTATACATTTCCTGTTTTGTAATCTTCTGGACCGTGCTTGACTATCCATCTGTTGGACTCCTTAACAAAAGTTTTACCCAATTCAAGTTCACGGATCGTTCGCTGCCGATCAGGAACTGAAGCAAAAAATGCAAGCACAAGATAGTGTTGGTATGCAATCGCAATCTTTCGAGACTTGGTTACCGACGACGAAGACGGAGTCTCTGCATCGTAAATCCTTATCATCTGTGTAACTTCTGACTCTAGAGATTGGACTACTGAAAGGTATTCAAGCCAGGTTAACCATTTTGTACTTTCATCTGATGAACGAGGAGCAACGCTCTGTCGCTTGTTTGCATCACGGTGCAATTTACGTAATTCTCGAATGATGGGTATATCATCAAAACTTTTTTCTCCATACCTAGGATCAGATTTGCTTTCGGAAGAAAATCGGAATTTTATCAGCTTAATTAAGCCTCGAAGGATATTGGCTTCGTAGGATACTGAAATGGCACGAGTGGATCGAAGCCAAACGATGAAATCCAAAATGACATCCGCTGATGATTTCTCCTTGTTAGGTATAATGTAATTGATTGAAAGGTTTTCTCGATTAATATCCTCTCCCATCCTATCTCGAATCCACCAGCCGATAAATTGTTTGGTATGTCGTACATATACATCTGCAGTCGCTCTCCTTATAGGCGGCTCTTGTGACTTTGTCGTCGGACGTGTCATGAATTCAAGAAAGTCATCGATTTCCGAAGCAACGATGGGATAATAATGATCGTAGTCTTTTGGAAGTCCGTACTCTACGTAGAGGATATTTTGCTTTCGAGATTGTGCATTCAAGTTGACAATCACTTTTTTGAAAATTGGTTTCTCTTGCAGGATATCTAAATTATTCGCCAAAGGCAAATCGCTAGTAAAATCATCTCCTCCTTTCTCCTTCTTTTGGACATCTACATCGTATCCTTCTTGAAAGTCACGTGATGTCACATAGGATACTGTGCGCTCTTTGCCTATTGTTTCAGCGTGACTTTGCTTGGATAGAATATTCATTACTACCGCCCTTAATCTATGTGCCGACAAGGCATCGAAGGAGAAATCTGATTGTAAAAGATCTGAAAAGATCTCTGGCCTTTCCACAAAATCTGTTGCAAGCAAAACAAGCTCCTCTACACTTTCAATTCCAGAAGATTTAAGTTTTGATGAAATTTTCGATTGAACTTGTTCTGAAAGTCCATGAGTCTTCAATACATCTTCAATGGAGTTCGAGGCATTGAGATAACACCCCAGGTTATGACCAGTACGAATGGAAAGAATGAATGAAAGGAAATTTAGAAAGATCAACATGAAGGAAAACAGATACCTCCGTTACCTTTCAAAAAATGATGGAAAATCGCTAAGGCTACGAGCTAGGATTTATTTTTTTACTCTCCAATGAATAGGAAGAATAGAAGAGATGTTGCTTTTTGTCCAACGCATATTGAAGAAGTGTGAGCTCGGGTCATCTTATGAATGAGGAAGCCGACATTAAGATAATTGGTGGCTGCAGTACAAGAGAATACGAACTAAACAAAAGGACGTATCTACCTCTTGGTGAATCAACAATCCCTTGGAAATTTGTTGTTAAGTTTGTGAGAGATTCGATGATTCAATAAATTAAGCCTATTCGGTTTCAAGGATGGGGAGATGGAAGTGAATTATTGATATTGTAGGGCTATGAAAGACATTTTTGCGATATTACATCATTGTATATTCTTATCATTAGTTATATGGGTTGTTGGATCAAAGAGGTATAGCGATTTCCTCACCCCTTAACTTCAAACAGGAAATTGAATTACACAAAATGTGTGCGTGACAAAAGATATGGTCGAGAAAGAATTTATGTATCACGTCATCATGAGTAAATACATAGATCAATCCCGTATACTCAAACGGGACAAAGAAAGCTATCTAAAAGTAAGCAAAAGCGTAAACTTCGCTCATTATTTGTGGGATATTTTGACTTTAACAGCAAAAATCAATCACACACTTATCTCATGATATAAATAATTTCGTAACTTTTCAAGGCTTCAGAGTGCATAAGATTCCTGCTTACCAGTTCATTGCCTACTTCAGTAAATACATTTGTCTTATCTAGTCTTGCAGAATAAACTTCACGGAACTTCTGATAAATTCAAAATCAGCATCGAACTTACGTTTCCAAGGGACATTTCACTCTTAAGATGGAATGTGTAGTCGCCCCTGAATGACATTCGCAAGATTTGTGTCAAGATTAGTCCTTATGCTTCTGGATGAAATATCTCTTTATTCCTTCTCATCTATGATATACAAATAATGCTTTGAATGATCCTAAGAAATAACTGGCAAAATTGAGCTGGTATGAGCTTTGGTGGTAAAGTAGCAATTTATAAAAGAGAAAGTAATTGAAGCGCTTAGCATTATTTTTCAAAAAGAAATTGAGAAGGAATTGGCTGGTATAATTTGAAAAAGACAAATTGACAGTTATAGAGGGCGAGAAATGAAAAGGAAAGAGCAATACCTAGAAAAACTGACATAAACTGGAGATCCCCCTTATTAGTGCTCAATAAAGTTCATTGGAAAATTCATCTGAATATCTCTTTTCACAGATGAAGCCTACGTCACAACAGTTTTGTACAAGACATAGCTAGTTGTATGGTCTGAGGTATGCATCTGCGCCACCTAACCCAAAATGCCCTGGCATCGTAATTCTGAGTTAGGCGAAAATGGCTTGACCTCAATTTCAGAGTACATTTGTTTTTCAGATTTGAACTTCTTTGCTGCTTAAATTTTATATTGGTGTGCTCCAAGCTGTTCTCTGGAGACAACCCTTGATGCATGAACCTCCCCAGGAGATTTCTGACTATTTTTGTAATAATGGCAAATAGGAGAAAAATGTTGAATAATGCAAATTTAAATGTGAAAGGAGAACATGAAGAGAAACTAGAAGATTGAACAAAGAGTGCATACGCGCAAACTATATAAGTATGAGTTCATAATGATGTTTTCACTTAGGTGTGTCTAAAGGAACTTATTTTAGAGTATTTACATAGTTGATTATGTATCTTCATCCTAATATCAGAGTCCGAG
>CAAAJI010000019.1:181789-241182 GCA_900642245.1 Fragilaria radians
TACTTGATCCCTTTCTCGAGTATTACTGTACTTACAAAACGCACAAGGGTTAAGGGATAGCACCGGCCAGATCGGATGTGAAACTTTTTTAGTAGTGTAGATGAATAGGAAGAAAAGAAAAAATTGCTGTGCTACAAAAAAAAACACGATATTTTAAGTTGAACGAATGAAGCGTATTCATTAAAACAACTTATGGATCAAGCAGCTATGATTGGTTAGCTTCTATTTGGATTGAAGTCAGTATCATTCACATCCTCAAAGTTGAACTGCAAATTTGCAACAAAAAGCACTCCCTTGCCGTAAACAAAATGTTGACACAAAAATAGTCGGATTTAATATAATCTAATGGTTGGAAACGGAGATTCTATGAAAGTAAGACTATTGGAAATGCTTGAGGACTTCACTGGTCATCAAGATGGATGCAGTAAAGCAATGACCAGAACTAAGTCTACCTTTTTCAGACCATCATTGTATGCTATTCAGTATCACAACATCTTTGAGTAAAGGATTTAACGTCCAGAAACAAACAATCAATCTTGGTCATTGAAAAAGGCAATTTGAAGCTTATATTTCATCAAAAAAATTACAGGAAAGAAGATTTAATTCATCAACTAAGAATTGTATTGTTTAGGCACAGCACAAACAGTCTCATTTCCAAAGTAAAAAACCTGACATTAATGATAATTTCATTAGTTGGAATGCTATTGTACATGGTAAAGACATTCAAAACCTGGAATTGACAATGAAGTACAAGAGAGTAAAGTACTCTGTCCATGTGAAGAGATGTTGCTTTTTGTCCAACGCATATTGAAGAAGTGGGAGCTCGGGTCATCTTATGAATGAGGAAGCCGACATTAAGATAATTGGTGGCTGCAGTACAAGAGAATACGAACTAAACAAAAGGACGCTACCTCTTGGTGAATCAACAATCCCTTGGAAATTTGTTGTAAAGTTTGTGAGAGATTCGATGATTCAATAAATTAAGCCTATTCGGTTTCAAGGATGTGGAGATGGAAGTGAATTATTGATATTGTAGGGCTATGAAAGACATTTTTGCGATCTTACATCATTGGATATTCTTATCATTAGTTATATGGGTTGTTGGATCAAAGAGGTATAGCGATTTCCTCACCCCTTAACTTCAAACAGGAAATTGAATTACACAAAATGTGTGCGTGACAAAAGATATGGTCGAGAAAGAAGAAGTACGAATTTATTATCACGTCAACATGAGTAAATATATAGATCAATCCCGTATACTCAAACGGGACAAAGAAAGCTATCTAAAAGTAAGCACAAGCGTAAACATCGCTCATTTTTTGTGGGACGTTTTGTCTTTATCAACAAAAATCAATCACACACTTATCTCATGATATAAATAATTTCGTGTGTATGGTCTGAGGTATGCATCTGCCACACCTAACCCAAAATGCCCTGGCATCGTGATTCTGAGATAGGCTAAAAGGGCTTGACCTCAATTTCAGAGTACATTTGAATTTCAGATTTGAACTTCTTTGCTGCTTAAATTTTATATTGGTGTGCTCCAAGCTGTGCTTTGGAGACAACCCTTGATGCATGAACCTCCCCAGGAGATTTCTGACTATTTTTGTAATAATGGCAAATAGGAGAAAAACGTTGAATAATGCAAATTTAAATGTGAAAGGAGAATATGAAGAGAAACTAGAAGAGTGAACAAAGAGTGCATACGCGCAAAATATATAAGTATGAGTTCATAATGATGATTTCATCTAGGTGTGTCTAAAGGAACTTATTTTAGAGTATTTACATAGTTGATTATGTATCTTCATCCTAATATCAGAGTCCGAGCTAGATTGCTCAATGCATATCTTGACAATAGTGTTTATGCTATAATTGAAGACCTATTTTTAGTACGAAATTTATTTGAAATTGGAATGAAAAACGCTGTTAAGAATTTTTATGAGCTAAGCTTGCGATGAATAGACAGTTCAATATAGCGGCGATAGTGTTCCCTTTCATGTGTATTCAAAGTAGTGACAAATACATCTCATATCCTTAATTTATAACTGAAGAGTCCGATTTGTTGAAGGTACGAATTGTTGAAATGGTAGCAAAACAAGGATCTTTTTTGACCTTAACCGATATACTTGAACATTTAAGCCACCACAAGGAGCGAAACCAAACTCCAAAATTCAAAGGCTGTATCAAAGTCTGTTTTGAATGACTCTATGAAGACGTTTTCCGAAGGAAAATGTCTTCGGCATTGCTAATTATATTGGAAGCAGTGTTCCCTTACATTGAGTTTGATGTGCATTTTCATACTGCCCCAAATGAGGGCAATTAGCTTACGAAACCAAGGCTATTATGTTTGGTGACTCTTCCTTTGATCGTAAGTTTTCCCTTACCGTCATTCTCTTTCGTGACTTATTCTACTCTTTTAGTCACTAATCCTACCATAGATTTAAACGCAAAACTACGAATAACTTGGACATAGTGACTCCGTAAATCATAATTTCATTGTGGCTCATTTCGATTAGGTTAAGATCTCTGTCAGGTTAAAGGATGGTGATTAAGAGCCGAAGCAGCCACGTGAATAACCTTATTCTACCTCTAGTGAATGATCAAGAGGAAATGTGCGCCATTTATTCGGTAAAGACTGCTCAACATCATAAGATACGCGGCGAAAACAGATACCTTGCAACAAGGGAAAAAGATGTATCTTTACTACCATCCTGGAATCAAAGCTATGGTGATGCATCATTGTCTTTGACAAGGAATCAGCTGGTTCTTACAATGAAGCGGAAAAGGGCAGATCCTTTGGCAATGGTCGTCGTTTGTGTCTTGATGCTTGGAGCATTCTTTCACAACGCTTTAAGTTCAAGTTCGATGAAGATTCAAAAGGAAATCGATGCTGCATTGATGATCGGAAGACAAGCGAAAGTGGAACTGAGAGCATTGGAGAAAGATGTTCTAATTTTAAATCGGGAGGTAGCTGCAATACACGGTTTAATACAAACGAGACAACGAGAACTCGGTGATGATGGAATGAAAAACCGCATTGGGCTTATCAAAGCTCTAGAAGATGCGAAAATTGCACTTGAAAAAATGAGGAATCAGGTTGTACTATACACAGAGGAACGAGACTTGTTGATACACTCTGCCCAGAGTCGTAGCCGGAGCCAGATCGAAGCAAAGTTCGGGGTGGGTAAAACTATACGAGTCGAAATGTCACTCCGATTCCCTGATGGAGATGCTGGTCCAAATAAATTTACGATCCAAATGGCTTCCATTGATATTATGCCTTTCTCTGTTTATACATTTCTAAGAATGATTGAAGAAGGATTATGGAATGGAAGCTCCTTTGTCATGCATGCAAAGCACATGTTGAAAGTGGAACCAGTTCCGTATGACTCAAAGTTTTCTGCGTCCTCAATTCAGGATGCTTTCCTAGAAAAGAATCTAAATGGTCCTATCTTTATGGAATATGATCCAGCGTCACCGCAGACAAGTTATTCGCTAGTATTCGCAGGTGCTAGAAGTCCGAGCTTCTATTTGCACACCGAAGAAAATGGTCAAGGTCTCGAAGGAAAGTCTGCTTTTGCCACAGTTGTGGAGGGTTTCGATACGCTTGCGCGCTTTGATCGAATCCCAAAGCAAAGTGGAATTTGGCTTGAAAGTCTTGTTGGCATTGAGTCCACCAAAATTATTGTGTCGTAAGAATTTAGGTTTGTATTCTTTCTTCTCCAACCATACGTAGGTTAATGTCTAAATTTCTCCATCCTTTATTGATGGCAAATTTTCACTAAAACCAATAACAAGCTTGTTTTGTCCATTTTGAAACACCTTAGCAACTTTTACAATCAGTCTGGAACTAATGAGAGTAAAAGCAAAGTTACTGTTGAACTTGTTGCGATAATTCATCCAGCTTAAAGCTGGTAATAAGCAAAACAAAGATATGGATACGCTTGAATGCATTCTAAATCTTGTTTGTCACCAGCATGATATTTATTGTTTCCGCAATGACAGCACTTAGTGGTCAATTAAGCTCCTCACTTGACAACGAAAAAACGCATCAGCTTTAAGCCAATACATTACTTGAAAATACTCGAAACTCGTTTAGAGAAATTTCAAAATTATTTCACTATGCGATGCCTGATAACATGCGCGTTATTGCATGATCATACATACTTATTGAGCACTCTAGTAGTAATTAAAGTTTTGTTGAGTTCAACAGAGCCTGAATGTGTTCTAGGAGAAAATCACGAACGATTGTGAATCATGTAGCATAGGTACATGGATGAGATTCTTCTTCTTCTGCAAAGTTTTGAAGGACTTTGTAGAGATTCTAGACAGGCGGTGAATCATGGAGTCATAGGTTGAACATTCTGAAAGTAACTTGGCTAATTATTCATGACGTTCGGTTTACGACAGATTACAGGAGCAAGCAGTCGGTTAGAGGACAGAACAAATACTCCATTTGCCTTGAAAGTTTTCTCCGCTTTATCTTCAACATTCATTGTATGGATGTACAAAAAGAAGAGTAGAATGCTTCGCTTGGAAAATTCCAAAGCTACTGTTGCAAAACTTGGAATATCAAAACAAGTTTAAACGTATAGGCTAAATATCAAAAGGTTTAATTGTCATTTGGAAAGTTATTGAATCTCTTGAGTCCCTTGACTTAGGTCATTGATAAGCTCTGGAATTTTAATATATCTTGTCATTTTCCAATTGTTCACTTTTAGGAGCTTGGTTGCTTGAATCTATATATGGTGAAGTCACCAATATTTGTTACCGCATGTGTTAGTAAAGCAGTATTGGTGGGAAAAGTACGTTGATGTTTTTGATGGTTTCACCTTCGTTAAGAATTCTACCGGGCTTACGTCACTATCTTGAATTTTGGATTGGAAAAAATGCTGTTAACGTTTTCGTACAGAATCGATTTCAAATTTTGGCATCAACTTGCTTCAACATTATATCCCCAGAGGTTCAGTTTCGTTTAAGGCGTACTTAGTGATCAACATAGAAAATGATGGACAAGTGTCCAATTTGCCTCGAGGAATTAGTCACTGCCATTGGAGTAGCTGTTCCTTGTGGGCATTGTTACCATATTGAGTGTTGGGTAAATCTAAAAAATGACATCAAGAAAGGAGAAACGTCATCGTCGCGTTCCATCAAACCTCCATGCTGTCTCTGCAAAAGGAAGGTAAGAGATCTAGAAGATAAAGTTGTGCAGAAAATTTCAATATTTTCAGCATTTCGATGCAATGTCACTAATTTTTCCTTTAGGTACGAAAATTCCACAAGATATATATATCAAGTTCGCTTTGTGATTCAACCACTGAATCAAGCGAACCACACCCCTTCCGTAACTTGAAAGCGAATGACTTTGAAAAGCGGATAATGGATCTAGAGGCTACACTTTCCAATCAGAGTAACTTATTGAAGCGTCTCGTACCCCGACAGAAGCATTTGGAATCTAAAAATGTCCTATTGATGGAGGAAAAGGAAGATCTTTCGAAGCAAGTTGAGGAGCTAGAGGATGAAAACTGGAACCTTCGACTGGATTGCTTTGATGCGACAGCGAAGCTAGATCGAGCAGTGACATATAATGAAGCTTTGGAATCCAAGCTAGAGTTATCTGTGATGGAAAATCAAGAGTTGAAAGTCTACAGTAGCAACCTTGAGAAACGACTCCAGGCATCTAAGCGTAAACAAAAGGTTATGAAGCACAATATGAAACTTATTCTTCAGGAAAGATTTCAGGATCCACACCAACTCAAGGAAACGATGGAACTGGTTACGAGAGAAACAGTTGTATCAACAGCAAAACTTGAAGGCTGTAAGAAAAATGAACTTCAAAGCTTTAAAGTAAGGAGTGTAAAAGCGGGAAGAAAGTATGGCGTGCGAAAGCGCAGCAAAAGATTGCCTGAAAATCTCTTTTCTTAAAATTTTGAACTTTCTAGACATTGTCAAGATGTCGGTGCATGTTTCATGGTAAAAGACGTTTGATTTTTCTCTCCTCAAAACATGTTGATATGATTGGATGAGAGAATCAGGAAATTTTTGTGATAGAGCTCATTTTTTGAAATGCTGTAATGACACTTCCGTATGAGAAATGACGCAGGTGTAAAAACTGATCATAAAGTAAAAGAAACATAGATGACTTATCATTTGATAAATTTATTCCTTGCGTGATATGCAATCAAAAATACATTCATTGAAGCTCATCAAGTTGGTGTGGGTCAGGAAAAGATTCGGAATCATTCCAGGAGCTCACAAAATGTACTTGAGTGTCTATAATAACAAACTTGACTGCTTCCATGTGAATATTTGAGCCGCATGTTATTGGTAAATTTTTCTGTGTTGTATGAAAGAAATTTGAAAACGGCCAAGAATCCCTTGCAAGGCACATTATGACTTTTGAAACTTGAACATTTAATACTCTTGTGCATTACGAAAGGAAAAGGATAACTACCAAGATAAGCCTACATATAATTTTTCATTAAGTTATGTTTTCAATGAAGTCCACAAATCAGCCTATCTCTAAACCCTTCTAGGATCTGACTGCTGATTCAAGATCTAACGAGACCATGAAAGCAAGAAAGGCCATGAATCACTGAATGAAGTTAATTCAACATGAAGTATCTCACGATATATATTCTCTCGCCAATGAATTGTCGTTTGTGCTTCATAGCTATGATAGGCTTTGGCTGTACGCCTTTTTACGTAGGAACTACTGTTAACCTGTTCATTAGGAATTTAGACGCGTAAAACATTGGTTCTTATTCAATCCTAGTACCTTTTCTCTTAAGAATTGCAACTGTGAATTTAATACCTTGGTTAGCCATCTTAGTTTTTCTAGGTTTTATTTTACTCCTAATTGGTAGACAGTTACGATTGTGATACCCTTTACCCGCAGGATTCGAATAGTCTGAATGCTTAAAGATATTCAAAATTCACGTGGAAAAGAATGATTTCACCAAATTCATTTTCAAATGTGATATTTGATGAGATTTCAAAAAAGACTTATTAATCGTATGGCTGAATATCTAAAGGAAATTCGATTTGACTTTTTCATGCAAATGTATTTATTAGCTTTTCTTGCTAAGTATGCTTTACACCAGTAGTTTCGCAGCCTCAATGAACATTTTTTACTATACCTAGTAATTTAATTTAATCTTGTAAGTATGAGAAATTTCACATTTAATTGTAAGGACATACTTCTTTTATAGTTTTTAGGATGTGTCTGATTTAGATTTATTATGCCTTCTTGTTACATACCATTCTGTTTATAACGTATATTGATTTCAGTCATTTTCGACAGTTTTCTATTGTCGTGTCTTCCTGGCTACTAAGGCATCTTTTTATTTACAAATTTGATTTTATAAAATATTTCTAATTCTATTTATCTCAACTAATTGAGTTCATTCTGAAACGTTGAAGATATTTTGTGAAACCCCTTTCGGACCGACTTTCCAGTGCTTTCAGTCTTATTTACCGCGTTTGGTGTCACTTCAAATTTGTCACTTCTCAGAGGCCTAATGTGCTGTCCTTTCTGCATTAGTAAACAGTTACAACATAATATTCATGTAATGTTTCGAGAGTACCTTTCAGCATTATGCATCTTCTGCATCTTTTTTTCATTTCAATTAGATCGTCATTAAGGTTCATAAACTTTCTTAAAATAAGCAAAATTAAAATTTCCTTAGATTGCTTTGTAATATAACCCATCTAGACAAATTCAAGATGCAAAATTACCTAGCTTAGCTTAAGTATGTAAGGCTTCATCATGACTTTAGCATGACGCTCAACATAAAGTGATTAAACATACTATCCAAGAAAGTATTGTGACTACATTGAAGATTTGACATTGTAAGCAATTGATATGGCTTTCGCTTACTCTTTTTATATGCAGTAGTTTAGTAAGGGGTTAATTAACTATCTAAACGAATCCTTTTCCTCTTGCCATTTCCAGCAATTCTGATTCCTCTAATATATTATGCTAGCCAGAGAGTGAGCTCGAACATCGACGAACTTAACAAGTCATACGTCAACGTTTATATGACTGATCCCAAGTAACGACTATCCATTGATATTTACGGCTAAAAGCGCGACGAGATACTGCTTGTCACACTACCTGAATCCACATATCCTGCTCTATTTCTTACCGGTTGTTCTGGAGTAAACCACTCACTGTCAAAAACAGAGGACTCTGCATCGCTACCTGGATATTTTGATTGCGCTTTTCGAGTTTTGATATCAGAGCTAATTTCGTAGAGTCTATCTTCCTCGAAGGATAGCATAATTTCAGACTTTTCTTTTTCAAACGCATTTGGTGAACTAATTTCTCTTGATAACACTTCCTGCTCACGGATTCGTGCCGCTACAGCTGCATAACCAGTTGTCATTGGTATCTTTTGAGTAGTCCCTACGGGATCCTGCACTGTGTCATCGAGAAAACTTTGAGGTTTGAGAAGTGTGTCTAGTTTTTCCTCGGGGGTCGCATCTGGTCCAAAAATACCTTCGTTACACGCTCCAAGTTGAAGAAACATTGATCTGACAAAGTCAGAAAGACACTCGCTTTCTGTGCGAAACTCCCATGTATCATTATCCATCTTATTATTTGTAGTATCTATAGCTTCCCTTTCTTCGGAGTACGAGGGAACATCCGTCAAATCCCCACAAGCATCGCTTCCAATAAGTGGAGAACGAACACTCGTCTTCTTTAATGAGGTTGCCCTCAAGGTTGGTGACGGAGGTGATGATGATGATAACATTGGCGCTGAATTCTTAGACATATCGTCAGACGTCCACAAAACAGATGGAGATTTCATCACCTCGTTGGTTGCTCCGAGGTCTTTGCTTAATCGCTGTAACTTTCGAAGAAAAAGAATTTGTTTCTCTTCGTTGGAAACTGTTTTCCCAGTCACATTTTCCTCCTTTTTTCGATCTTGAGGCTCTGCATCGCTTGAAGGCACAGAGTCGCTCTGACTCTCGGGATTGCTCATGTCCTTCGAATCGTGTCCATGCGCTTTGTCAATGGCATCGTTGGCTAACTTTCTTCGAAAAAGAATCATTCAAATGTTATACTTCGTATTTTTTGACAACAAATAATACATTTGTGATCATGCATCCATCTTTTCGCAGCTCTAAAAATTGTCCATAGGAAAAAATATTTCTGTTGTAAACATCCACTTAGATCCGTGACTTCAATTTTTGGGAAGAACTTGATCACAATTATTTGAAATTTTGAATCGAACTTGTGTGTAAGCCAAAGAAACTTTTTTAGAACATTCCAGTGAAAACATACCTCGAACCCTTATTAGTATTATTCCTTTTTGTTGTTTGAACGCCTGCCTCATAATTTAAATGCAAGCATACAAAAGACAGGATTTTGCCAATTATTGCTAATCCGCCCCCCCCCTGATTGCTAATTTGCCCCCCCCCCCAATGTTTTAGGGTTAGGGATCAAGGAGAGCCAGCAATGGAAAACATCGTTACAACCCGCGCCGCAGATCACTATTACTCTAAACTTCAAGCTCTACAGTAAAAGGAGATGGAAAACACCTTTACAACTCGGGAAGAAGGCAAAGTTTTTTTGCAGGGACATGCCATTTCTCTCAAGTTTAAGCTCCGTACTAAAGGATACAATAGCAAACAAAGAAGAGAAGTGTTTATTTGTCATCGTGCTAAAAGCTACACAAGGAAAAGTAGTGGTATTCGGAACAACACATCTACCATCATAACTGATTGTCCTTATAAAGTTGTATTGCGCCAAAACCATAAAAACGACATGTTGTGGAGCTCTACAGTGACGAAATGTCATCCCAATGGAGCAAAGCTTGCTCTCAAATTTCAATCTGTGCTTATTCTTGATTGCACGTACAAGACAAATCGGTATAAAATGCCTTTACTGCACTTTGTTGGTTGCACCGCCTTTAACAGCACATTTACTATTGGATGTGCATTCTTGAGTAGAGAGGAAATTGTTGATTACATCTGGGCTATGAATGCATTGTGTGAATGCATTGTTGGATATATTCCCAAATTGTTTGTAACTGATAGAGAACGTGCATTGATTTCAGCAATACGAGATAGATACCCGTCGGGGCATTTAGTTAAAATGTGAAGATGGAAAAAGTTAAAGTCCTGAATCTTCTACTCGTTACCTTTTTCCTATAGCTGACTTTCCCATTGAAGAAAACGAAGCTGTGTTAAAAAATACTAAGATTAATAATTCCTGGGTTGAGAGCATTACCTACGAACGTACAACGAACAGACCCAGATTCGGGAACATTCCATTACCTTATTTTTCAGATTAAAAGTGTCTAACAATTCTTATGCAAGTTTGGCATTTTAGGTTTACATATTGACGTTTCAACAAATTTTATAGACAAAACCAAAACAATTTGCAAATCGACGTATTTTAAAAATCGGGTAATCTCTGCTATATTCGATATGTTTTTTCCAAATTTCCAGGTCTCTCATAAAGAGTCCAAAACCTTAACTTAGATCTATCATCAGAAATTAATTAAATTTCAACGGAGCGAAATTTCTTAGTCTTCAGGCCTAAAGCGTAAGCTCAGCTTTCATAAAAATGGCTGTTGAAAAATCTTGGTCTCCTCTGGAGATTCCAAGAATTGGATTAAATGACCAAGTAAGTTTTCATTGCAAAGTCAAAGTCAAAGACAAAGGATAAAACATTTTTGGAGAGAGACTGCTCCTAACAAGAAATAAGAACAATACCAAGAATTCCTGTCAAGAATGATTTTGTCTCATCAGAATAACTCTATTTTTTGGAATCAAATTGCAAAATAAGTGTCATACCAGATGTGACGCAAATACCTCTTGGGTATGAAACTACAGCTTTAGAACCATGTACAACAAATTTGTATATTTTCAGGATGTATTGTTTGACCACATCGGTGGATCAAGAATTTAGAACATTTGAGAAGGCGTTTGCAAAATCCGGGATACAACATAAAGATTGCAAGATCAATAATTTTCAAACTTACCTCCATAGTATGATTTTTTAATAACTAGCTCAAGTGTTTGATGGGTAAATTTTCAAAGACAAAATAGGGTGACACTATTTCAACAGGACACAAGGCTACTTCAAGCGCATCAGAATCATAAGCATATCAAACAGAAATCTGACGTAATGCCATCACTGAAAGAAGTCATATTACATCTTGTAACATCCACATATTTGACAATAGGCAAAGTATAATTGGAAAGTCATTATCTTGTAATGGCGACATCAAAAAATGGAAAATTGAAAGTGAGCCTGAGCTGCATAGAAACATACTAAGCATGGACACGATCACGAGGGGCATAAGTGAGGCGGAGAAATGCCTACCATTCGAAAGGGAGACATTAAAATAGTGTTGGATCAAGTTAACAAGGCCTTTTAAGGACTCTTAAAGGAATTTCTAATGAATATAGAAGGCCTTGAGCCACAAGCCCATTCCTAAATGACCACAAGTACAATAGGAAAACACAGAAAGCAATGGCAAGCGTGAAATCAAAGCCATACATAAAAAGAAGTCACCAGTAGAATCGCCAACAATTTTGAGTGCTTTAGATAGCAAGGCTCGAAAAGAAATAGAACGTAACGAAGAATTGTGGGAGAAAGACGGTGTAAATGTAACAACATTATCAAATTACATTGTTACATGAAATAACAGATGAAGAATTCCGCCAGAAAAAGTCAAATTGTTTTCTAACCATGAGAAATTTAGATGAGATCTTTGTAATGACTGATTTACCAATCAAATCTTGCAAGGAAAAGCAAAGTGAAATTTATATTTTCTAGGTTTATTCACAGGAATTGTACGGACATAGCATCATGTTTAATCCATATGATGCCAAGTCGTGACGACAAAGTGACGAAAATAATGTAAAAATGAGACACAACTGGGAAAAAATATGGCGCGAGAATTTTTGAAAATCTTTCATGTCATTCATTCCCATTTTCCCAAAAGCAGAATGGTTTCCAAGTTTAATGCAAACCGCTATCCTGGGAAACCACTCAAACAGCCATTGTATACCTTTCATGACATACCTAAGTGTCAACCAAACCTTGATGGCTCTATTTTGTACGAGATCACAAAGCGGGAAGATTTCGTAGATTCCATGGCTGAAATGGTGCTTCTTTGCAACGAAGCCATGCGAAGGAATAAAGTCGCTAGAAATAACTCTGGATCGAAACCATTGAGTTTAGAATATATAGCTGATAGGCTGGTACGTAAGGAGTTGATATATAATACACCTTTGATCAATAAACTAAAGTCTTCAACGACATTCAAATTTGCTTTTGCAGGATATTGACGATCCAATGAATGGTTTCATGGTAAGGGACAGTATGCTACGCTTGCAAGGATTCATTCATTATACAACCTTTACCAATTGGCAAGAGTCATTTCGTTGGGATTCTATTCACGATTCTTGCTTTTCATATGATGAGAAAGCTGTAACCAAGAAAATGATCAAAGGTGAAAGAATCTACGATAAAGACGGATCTCTTGCCGCATCCTTACAGCAGACAGTACGGTTCGGAGATCCTTGGAACGAAGGGATAGTTTGGCCCAAAATCGCAGAGATATCACTCCTTGGAGGACTTGGATGTGGTAAGGCACTTCTATCATTAGTCATTGAAAAATTGGAGACCATGAAACCAGATGCAAATCATAATTATGAATATGTCGCACTTCAAGCGACAAAAAATTCTATACCCTTTTATGAAAGCATGGGATTCATCCGCGTGGGGGCGTTGACTATCGATACTGACTTTATGGAAACGAGAAAATTTGGTGGCTCCAGAGGATCGGAAACATCTTCAACAACTTTGCCGTCCGAATCCTTGGTGTCCGACTTTATCTCAAGCCCCGTCATGTCCTACACAGTAATAAAGCCGGGAGAATCACCCCATGAAATAGCAAAGAAATTTTCAGTCTCTGCTTGGGATATTGTCTTCCTAAATCGACATGTCTATACGGATCTCACAACCAAAAGCCGTCTAAAGAAAGGTACCAAACTCAATGTTCCATCAATCGAAGCAGCGAAAGCAGATGCAACCTCGTTGGTACAGTATATCCAAGACTTACAAGGAGATTCTACAGCACCTCGCTGGTTCAGATGCAAGGAAAATGACACTCCTAAAATGATTGCAAATCGATTCAATCTTAATTGTAAAGAATTGGTTCAAGCAAACATTCAGCGTCTTTCAGACTTAACAATGACCTCACGCCTAAAGGAAGGAACACTTATCCGTGTTTCTCATTTTCATATGCATGAAGATGAGCACGTGCCATATTGCCATTGGACGTTCCCCGATGACAAGTTTGAAAATGTAGAGCCAAGTTACATGATGGTAAGAAAGCTTAATCGTCGTTCTGGCTCAGATTTTAACAAAGGATCAAGTGAGAAGGTTTCCAAAACAGTAGCAATATCTCCATACGTATCACCACCGAAAGATCTATTCCACGTTGTAACCAAAACCTCTGGAATTCCCAATGCAGAGCACTGCGCCGCGAAAATTATTGCCGCATCTTCCATCGAGCTCCCAGGAAAGCCTAAGCGGCCATTATCTCCTTTTGAGATATTCTGCGATGAAAACAAGGAATTTTGTATTACCCAACATTGTTTGACTGCTGGAGATCGTACAAAAAATGCAATGGAGCTTTGGAATCAGCTGGATACTACCCAACGACAAATTTATCAAGAAATTTACGATTTGTCAATGAAAAGCTTTCATAAATCCCTTCTCCAATATCAGAGTAAACTAAAACATTTTTTCCAGAAGCATCCTGAAATGAAACCCCTAACAAGCGAAGATGCCAGCGAAACAGCAGGCGAGAACAATTCCTTATTCAACAAAGTCGTGATGGTCAAATCATTAACGCCCGAACATCCACTTTATGAGTACACTTACTACTATGTATTAACTTTCATTCCGGATCTCTTCTGGTGCCACTTAGCCCCTATGCGCCAGGTAGGGATATGGGGGCCTGATAAGCCTACATGTGAGGGAAGGCCGATTTGGATGCTGGTGGACGAGAGTGAAAACAAGGAAATCGATATAAGTGCATATTTTTGTGAGGTAGTCAAATCAAGGAGCATGCGGCATACCGTGGACGCAGACAAAGAGCAGTGGGATATTCCAAGCAGTACTGGGATTTCTCCATGTGCATCACTTTTTCCAAAGTTGTCCTCAAGTGCAAGACTCGGAAAGGTAAGAAAAAAGGATTTGACGCAAGTACCAAGTTCATCGAAGATTAAAAAGAGAAAAACGAAGATACATGATTATCAGGGAAATGAACAAAAGTCTCCGACTGTCCAATCTGAGATTTCCATGGCGCCTATTCCTGGTTCAATCTGTAAATCTTATCCCATAACCTACGACTCGATTAAGTCATCATCTATTCATTCAAGTGTACATGAGAGAAACGTTGATACATCTGCAGCATCATTTTTTCCAGATGAGGACAAGATAATCCCTATGGAGGGCGCTCTCAAAACTCTCCATACGAAAACTGCTCCTTGCGATCTTCGAAACTTTGAGAATAAAGATGAAGTATCAGAATTAACTGCCTCCTGCACCATAGATGCTTCTCATTCAACGACAACAAATACCCCTTCGTCGGAAAACAAAAAAGACTATGTTGACTTATTCTCTACTTCACGGTTTACTTCTATCAAAAATCAAAATGTCCCTTCCATAGGTCTTGAGAGTGAAGAGCGGAGAAGAATTGCGTGTCTTTTGAAATGAAATGCTTCAGAGTCTTGGTAGACAAATCATGGCTTTTATTATGATTCAAAGGTTTGGGTGCATTTAAGTTCGATGGAATTAATACCCATTTTTCCTTCAGAGAATTACGCCTTGCTGTGAAGGGAATATACACGTCACATATCGGGGATTACCTTATCAGAACGTAGCGGTTTAGCTAGTAGATATGATCATTCTTCTCTCCATAGTTACTTCTTAACTGCAAGAAATGTAGTCATCTTAAATAGAGTTGGTTATCATGGAATCAAAGCATACTGCTGAGGCCTTGCTGTACTTTTTATTTTTCGTTTCAAGGTCCAGCTTGAACTTTGTAAAGATCCCAATTAATTAATCTGGAAAACAATTTGTGTGAGATGATTCTGGGAAACTAGTAATAGTGGAATGAAAGTTCCAATAATCTTCCTGGTGATATTATTATTGGATTCCAGCTTCAAGCATCAACGCTAGTTTATTGTCGACGTGAATGGAGAAATAACCTTGGCATAAACTGATCCTTGATATTTGCTTTTTGCTTTTGCACGCCTAAAACTTCTTTTGTGCTCAAGAGGCTCAGGGTTGCATGGAGCTACAAATCAATCTGAAGGATGACAAGGAGTACATTTGTGAAATCCTCCATTGGCTTGCCTCGTTAAAGTTGTTAGAAGAAGAATCTTTGGCATATCTTTTCAATGAGATCAACTCACGCAAAAGGCAGTTCAAGCCAAAAAAGGTTGCAAAATATCACACACACACACACACACACAGGATGTAGTAATTCAAATTTATGAATTAGTATAGATCTTGATGAGGAGTATTTTGCTGCCTCCTCTCACTTCTTTTAGTCCAGTAAATCTAGCTGCCAAACATCCCATCCAATGAAAGAATAAGATGTGAGATTCATTGTGAATTATGTAGAACAAACTTGAGTGTGCTGGCTGATACTTGTGCCAGCAGTAGCATTTTCATTGGGGAAAACTGCAAAGTAATGATGATGGTGACAAAACGCCAACTTGGATATAATGGATGGCCATATTACTGGATCTAAGTTTTTGTTATTATGACATGGTGATACTGACCATCAATGAAAGGGACCAAGCAATGCTGTCAATGCCTGGTATGTGATGCATTGCATCAATTCTAGGTTAGAAGAAATAGAAAATCTGGGTTACTGCATTATCAGAAAAGGAATTTGAATATATAAGGCACTAAAAATAAAAAATCAGAAGAAAACTGCTCCAGTTTATCAGCATAGTCCATCACCACGTTGGTTTTGCACAAGTGATCTTCCATCCCCTTTACCTAGTTTCACATCATGTATCTATATATTATTACTCTGAAATATCTGCATTGCAATGGTAATTTTGGAATAGCTCTTGAAATTTTTTCCTGTTGCTCTTGGTAGATATATAAACTCTCCAATGTGGAACCAGTTCAACCGTACAATAAATATGGAACTACAGTCACATCCAACTTTTCAAGCCTTCTCTTACTGAATATTGGTAAAAATGGAACATGCACAACAACGCTCAAATAGTATTGCTAGTGCTGGAAATAAGTCAGATGAACTTGTTCATAAAATATTCGGTGATGAAACGAGAATTTGACAAATGAATTTTTGTAAAAAATGACGATGCACAACAAATCATAATGAATCTTATAGCTGTAGATTTTTTTAATTCTGGTACCATTGAGAACCTTTCGTCGAACAATTAGAAACTGTATAGTCAAGTTACATGTAAATGTACTAAGTATTCTTATCATGTGATAGATTGAGCGCATGCACTTTTTCGAAGTATCTTCTTGTACAGAAAGAAACACACGCCCCGTTTTGTCAACAACCAATCACCCTGCCTATGATTTGTTACATCTCTCCCAAGAATCTTGAGCATTGTCCCATGCCATGGAAAACTCATGGTGCGCTTCATCGTTTACATGGTGGTACCAAAATTCCTATCCATCGATTGCAGATAGTAATTGTTCTTTTGTTTTTCATCCTTCCCCACAACGTCGTCGCGAGTCAACTTGATACGAATAGTGATCAAGATAAGAATGATGAAACTTTCCATGAGTTACCTGATTGTTTGGGAGGTACGTGTCCAACTCCTCTTTCCGATGAAGGAAATGATTGTGGCTTGTGGTTAGGTCCATCACCTATTAAGGATGCAGAAGAACATGGCTTTGGTTGGGAATCTTCACTGGACGTAGGATTCCCAAGGGGTCACTTGTCGAAAGCATATATAGCGATGCTGGAGAAACGTTGATACCAATATTTTCATCCAAAATCCACAAAACACATCCTCCATTACGAGAATATGTTTGGGAGAGTGGACACTTACCAGAAATCGCCACAGAAGTCAAGTCGGGAACTACCTTTTACTTCATTCCAGGCTTAGCAGCGATTGCTCCCTGTACAGCCAAAAATTACAATTTGAAACTGACGTCTCTCTCCTCTGCCGAATCTCAAACTTTGGATATACATCGAGCCACTCACCCTTCGGCAGGGTCCTTGTCCTACCGTCACAATGCTACCTACACGGCTGTTCGTGACATTATTCCGGGAGAAGAACTCACAGTCTATTGTAATGATGATAGTTTCGATGGTGGGGCTTACTTTTTATCTACATATCGACCCAACGATGACACTCTAATGTGTCTTGACAATAATGTACGAATTGCCACATCCACCATACCGGGAGCTGGGAAGGGTTTGTTCGTGAAGCGACGTCTTTCCAAAGGTAGCAACCTTTTGTCTACACCTATGATTCCTATTCATCGAAAAGATTTAGAAATTCTTAATGATCGAAACAAACAAAACACGAAACAACCAAACCCTGAAAGCATCAATACGAAACAATTGCTCTTAAATTACTGTTTTGGACATCAAGAATCGGACCTTTTGTTATTACCCTACGGTCCCATGTTCCTGCATATCAATCACGACTCCGTTAGCCCCAATGCCGTCCTTCGTTGGCATACTGTCATTGTGACAGATGTGAACTCTCGTCGTCGTCAACAATATCACCATCCTGAATTGTGGGATTGGACTGCCGACGAAGTAGCAGATGCTCATGGGATGGGATTAATGGTAGATTTAGTGGCCCTACGCGATTTGGAACCAAATGAAGAAGTTCGAATAGATTATGGAACAGATTGGTCTAAAGCTTGGGAGGAACACGTCGAGACTCATAAAGAACAACAACAACAACAACGACGAATGATGAAGAGCGATGTCATCCAGCAGAATAAAGATTCTTACATGCCTGCCGCGGCGATCAAAGACATACGGACGAAATATGAGCAGGAGATAAACCCATATCCAAATGATACGGTTCGAACTTGGTGTATCTACGATCGCTCTGTTCTGGATGACCTTGTGGATCAGAAGACCGTTACATGGAATGATGACAGTGACGACGAAAATGTTGATGATATCCTTTCTACTGCTGGATGTCTTGCTCCATGTAATGTCATATCACGTTTGGGAACGAAATATACCATCCGATTAGACCCTCAATATAACGACGACGTAGACATTGAATCTTGTCAGGTAACGAACGAACTGTGGATATCTCATGTTCCCGAGGGTGCCATACGAATTCTAGACCGTCCGTATACGGCGGATATGTTCTTAGTTTCAGCCTTTCGTCGTGAAATTGGAGTACCCAATGGATTTTATCCTGATACCTGGATGAGAAAAAAACTACGACGAACCAAGTACCAACGTGTTGAGGTTGGAGATGAATTCAAGAGGAAACAACGGGATTCATAAATGTGCATACAATGACGTATTAGTAATTTGGAAACTGAACTAGGATAATAAAAGAATATATTTATATATATATTGTTGATTGAAATTAGAATCGTTCTATTGTCGATCTTATCCTACCGCGTAGCCTGCACAAATTCGTATCATTTTTATTCTAAATCCTTTTGAACCTTGGTTTTGATAAAGGATTTACGAAAATGTATCACTCGCAAATATTCAAGTTTTTCAAAGTTGAGTGTTTTTCATCAAGCGTAGGATTGCAGGGCCAAATATCGTATTGTCATTAGGAATGCATGCCAAAACAATCTTCTTTCCGCAGAATAAAGTTTTCTCATTTTCCCTTGCGATGTTGTTGACCGGCTCGAAACTTGGGACGCTTGGATTTTGATTGTGATGTGATTGGAGCCAATGGTATTACGGTGTCTACCAGATGTTTCACCTTATCGGTAGAATCTTCTTGTTTCCAAGGAAATCCTTCCATCAAATCCACATCATTTTCCATACGACTCACCTCCGACGGCTGCATGTCATCCATAATCGTGGTTTTATTAGTATTGTCGTCCACACCTTGATTGAGTGAATGAGATTTTGTCATCTTCGAGGATGTGTTAGATTGTGTATCGGTCTCGGTAGGAGTTGTGGAATTGCTGCTGGAAGTGGTAGTAGTATCATGGCTGTCGTCTTTGGTCATAGTAGACGTTGATTCTGTTGTCGTAACATTCACATTACTTGAACTGCTAATGCTTTTACTATTCACATTATGCGGAGTGACTGCATGTTGCTTCGTAACAACAATCGAATCCTTGTCAACATCAAAGATAGACAAGTCAATGGGAAGGCGGTTTCGCGGATTCAAAGCTAAGGTAATAAGATTGGCATTCCTAGCTAGTTCTGCTTGATATTTCTTTTTAATTTGCTTCCTCGATCGGTGTGGGAAGTATGCCTCCATGGTAACAAAATCTGCCCCAACTTGACGCAAGGCTGAAAAGAATAGTTTCGTTTCATCCAAAGACCAATGCTGAGCTCTCTTAGCATGATTTGTAAAGGAATTGTAGGATGCCCCAACGATCGTTGTATGACCTTCTTCTTCGACAACATCTTGGAATTCTTCTTCGACTTCCTCCACTGTCTTTCGATCATTAACAACAATGAGTGAAGATTCCTGCAAGACAATTTCGCCATCTACAATTTTGACTTGTGGACCTTTTGATGTCTTGAAGGGATCCTCTTCAACATCATTTGCAAGAGGAGGTGGGTAAGCATTCTTTTTCAATGATGATGGGTCGATTAATGGTTTAGGAGCTGAGTAGGTTGAGCATAAATGTGCTAGTGATTCAGGAACAAGATTCCTTGCTAGTGGTACTTTGGTGGTTTTTGCTTTCTTTGTTGCAGGTTTCTGAGGTGACGATTGATCTCGTACCGTAGTTACACTTTCTATTTCAAATTGATGACTTTCTGGATCGGAGATGAGCTTCAAAGAAGCTTGATTTCGCTTTCCATTACTTTCTTCCTTTACTGAACTACTTTCCTCTTTCTTTTTCATCAAGACATCACGATCACCAGGCTTAACGCGAGGCATGTCTTGGGAATAATTCTATGGGACGTAGTCGAGAATGATTATCTTGAATTTACTAGTATTTGACGGGCGGTGCCAGTAGACGTACAGTACTTCCTGACCAGCCATTTTTACAACATTTTCTTACAACAAAATCATTTGAATTTTTTTCAAAAAGGTTTACAAATCAAGTCGCCATGGGAAAACAAAGCAAACGGTCTCGTAAATTCGAAAGGACGGGCGGAGTCAAGTCACGGTTGGAAAAAGGGACTATTACGCATAAGGGAAAGTTGAAACGTCACCGAAAGACGACGACTACCACATCCAAGACTCTGAAGAATCAGGATACCAACAAATCTAAGATACAACATGAGAAGCAGACATCGACAAAGAATAGTACATCTCCTTTTGCAAACAATTTTTTGGATGATGACGCAGTTGCTGATTTGAATTTGGAAACTTTCTTTGAGAAGACTGTTGAAGATTTGACGAAACGTTCACTTGATAATGATGAAAATTATGATGACGATCATGATGATGATGATGAAGACGATGAAAAAATTCATGATGAAAACGAACAAGAAGAAGAAGACAATGACATCATTGAAGAAGACGACCATGATGGAGACTCTAGCAGCGAAAGTAGTGATAGCAATGACGACGACGATGATGATGTAGAAGCTGCCGCCGAGCGGATGCAGAAAGAAATGGACAAGTTGTCAAGGTCGGATCCAGAATTTCATGCATTTTTGGAAGAAAATGAAAAAGAATTGTTAGATTTTCAAATGCAGAATGATATGGATATCGATGATGAGGACGATGGCAAAGAGGATCAAGATGACGATGATGATGATAGCCAACAAGAAGGAAGGAAAAGAAAGCAAGACAACAGTTCCACTGTTATCGTAACGACTCAACTCCTTGACAAGATTGTGCAAGGAGCATTCAAATCGCACGGGGTTAAAAGTTTACGAAGGCTCCTTCAGATTTACAAGGTGGCTTGTCATCTCTCGGATTCCGATGTCCCTAAAGCGAATTCCTCAGGCACAGTGTACCACATTGACAATCGAAAGATATTCAATCAAGTTTTAGTCATGACTCTTACCAAATGTCATACCGAATTACAGTATCATTTGTTGGGGCGTGGTTCGAAGAAACCTGGAAAGCATACAGAAGGACCCACCGAAACGGAGGAAACTGAAGATGGAAATGACACAACACAGAGAGGTGACAACGATCCAATTCAGCCTAAAAAACTTATGCGTTCTTTCCGATGGAAGGAGATGCATACTATACTTCAAGTTTTCTTTCGAGCCACGTTGCATCTCTTATCCGAAGGGAAAGACTCTCAACAGCTAACGTTCATCTTGAAGGCATTGGCTAAGTATATTCCATACCTCACTCCAATACCAAAGATTTCACAGATGCTGTTACGGTCCCTAACGGACCTTTGGTCGGCACCCTTGGATTCTTCGCAAGAATACCAAGTGGTGCGCTTGCATGCCTTTGTACGAATCCGACAATTGGCCATCACACAGCCGTTTCCCTTCATTGAAGACTGTCTCAAGAAGACCTATCTGGCCTATGCGAAGCGGGCTAAATTCGGAACTTCAGCAGCGTTAACATCTGTCTTGCCAACACTGACCTTTATGGGAAATTGTATCGTCGAACTTTATAGTTTAGACTTTCATTCATCCTATCAGCATGGATTTGTGTATATTCGTCAGTTGGCCTTGCACCTGCGATCAGCCATGCAAAAGAAAAGTGTTGAAGCATTTCAAGTTGTTTACTGCTGGCAATACATCCATTGCCTCAAGTTATGGACTGCAGTCTTGGTCCAAGGTTGTAAAATGGCAAAAGCTGTGGATTCAACTCGAAGCGCAGATGGGCAGCTGCTTCAGTCTCTCATCTACCCACTCTCTGAAGTCATTCAAGGTGTTGTCCGTTTAATTCCTACGACACGACACCTGCCTCTTCGACTTCACTGTGTTCGTTTTCTTCAGCAGTTAGCCGCTGCTTCAGAGCGCTTCATTCCTACGACAAGCATCTTGATAGAGGCCCTCGAATTGAATGAATTCTCGATGAAGCCAAAAAAGGATACCTCAAAGAGCGCATCGCGAGGTGTACAACTTCCCCTCATTCTCAAATTGCCCAAAGAAAACACCTTGCGAACAGCCGAGCAAATGGAAGCCTGTATGGCTGAGATATTTGTCTTGCTGAATCTGGAAATTGATCTTTATCGATACTCTCCAGGCTTTCTCGAATTCTCGGTATGGATCCGACAACGACTTCGCAAGTTTATCAAGTCATCCCCAAATGCTCGATGGAGAGCGTATGCCAAGGGCTGTTTGGATGTCGCAGAACGTTATGCAGACTTTTGTCATTCGGAACGAAGTCTTCGATTGTCCGAAGCGCCGAAGGATGTGAAACGTTTAGAGGCCTTGAAACCTGTGTCCGAAGCTTCAATGTGCGAGCGCTATGAAACAGCTGTAAGCAAACAGAAACGGCTAGAAGAAGCGGCACGTCCTGCTTCCAAAGTTACCAAGACGCCTCCAGCGGCCAAAACAAAATCCATCACAAACCAGCCTAAGAAATCAACGCCCTCATCAAAGACTACGAAAACGATGGCTATTGAAGAAGATGCACTCGCACAAAATGATGAAGTGGCAGAAGGTGTTGACTGGTCAGATGATGATGACGACGACGATTCAGAATAGCTTATTATTTTCATGCCAATGTTTCCTACTTAATTTTACTCTTTCTTGAATTTAATATAGTTTTTGATGGACAATTAGTAAGCATTACTGACACATGTTTCAAGTCCTTGAATTAAAAACTGTGTTTTGAGTATTTAATTCTCTTAAACAGCCATGGCTAACCTTTTCGTGCCTGCTGTTGTTGCTGATGCTGTGCTGCAATCGCCTTGGTTGCTTCGACAGCTGCCTTTTGCATCAGACCCTGCATCTCATTGGCCTTTTTGGCGACCTCGTTTGCTTGCTTCTCTAGTTCTTTCATAGAGTTTTCGACCTTATTCATCTCTCCCGTAATAAATTCCAATCTTTTACCAACTGTCAACTTGGCATCCTCTAAATCATTCTTAATCAAGATGGGACCCATCAATTTATATACTTGATGATGACTCCCATCGTCCTGACGGAGAAGATTGAGTTCCTGTAATACCATTTCATTTTCATTCTTTTGTGATAATAATTGTTGTAGTGTCGTGTGTTGCTCGGCCATCGTGTCTTGAAGGGTACGGAATTTTGACATTTCAGCCTCCACAGCTGCTGCCATGTCAGCGCCAACTGTATTTGGTTGCTGTATTATATGCCTTTGTTCCGAGCTCATGATCTTTGATGTTTTTGTGATAGTGGTTGTGGTGGGGGTGTTGCTCTTTTTCAAAGGACTATCAGTGTTGTGTCGATCGTTGTTGGCAACAAAAAATCTAAGGTCTGTAAGACAACAGTGTACATTCTACGCTTGGTCGCTAGTACTCCTGTACCAAATGTAGTACCTCACAGATTAAAGAAATTACTGAAGAAATGATAAAATATTTCCTTCCAATACCTGTTATAAATGCTGATCATTTGGTAGGCTTCCGATTTTGATAGAATCTTGATGAGCGAAGAAAATCAAGAATAGTGATCACAATGCTTCTTCCTTCTCCTCCGACAATGAGTTCATTGAATGTCTCCTACAACATGGTGACGATGAATACAAAGAAAATGATGCAGGGTTATTCATATTGCTCCTCACTCAAGTTAAGGACAAGTGCTGATCTAATGAAAAGAAGAAATCTTGTGGAATATCTGCTTCTAGTCCTCCATTTACTTCTGACTATTGTAGCACATGCACCCTTGAATAAGTTCCCATTGTAAAGCC
The DNA here is from genome assembly GCA_900642245.1 of Fragilaria radians. NCBI lineage: Eukaryota > Bacillariophyta > Fragilariophyceae > Fragilariales > Fragilariaceae > Fragilaria > Fragilaria radians. The sequence goes on from CAAAJI010000019.1 coordinate 205,739, forward strand.
ATGAATTCATGAAACAATGAATCAGTGATATGCTACTAAGTAATTGGAATAGACATTTTTACAAATATCTCTCATCTCTTACCAATTAGGTGCCTTAATCTTATCTGGATTTATATGTTGCATTCTCTGCAACATCAATGCATAGTCAACGAACTTTAGTTGATTGTAATATTTGTATTTTGGATCCACAAATGCAAATCTTTTCCTAAAATACATGTCATTTTCTCTTTGTTTGGCAACCATATGGATGGAAGGAGATACGTTGATATAGGTAGGCTTGCAAGATTTTGAAGCCACTACTTTTGTATTGCCCTACATTTTTGATGCCTCCAAAACCACCGGGTGGTCTGAATTGGTGTCATGATTACCATCTTTTGGAGATTAAGAACGGCTCTAAGCATAAATGAATATTGTAGTACAACGTCACGAACATGTGCTTAATGTTTGAATACAATTGAAATGCCATGCATTAAGAACCAAAATGATAACGCTTGGAGAAGAAGTTCGTATCTAAGTGAATTTTGCACTTCAAGGAAAATCATAGAGCATCAAGTTATTGATATGGAAACCTCCATCACTTCGTTCAGATTCTCTTATCTCCCATGATGATAAGTGAATTTGCATTCATTGATAACTGCCAACCTTGAATTCTCTACAGCTTTCTAGTAGGCTATATGAGAGTCATTACTTTGGATCAGAGCAGTCATTAGCATAACGATCATCACGTTATTTTGAAAGAAACAAGTTCTTAGCTTAGATTCAATCCATTTGCTAGAGATTTTGAGGTAAATTTGATTGGATCATCGAAGGAATGCAGCAATTTGAATCCTTCCTGCATCATTGTCTTGTAGACAACTATGGTATCAATAGATGATGCTTCCAATGAAATGGACTTTGATTCCAGTGTGAGTATAATGTAAGCTAATCAAGGAACGTCACATTATCGTAAAGGGGGTGATGAATTCTAGAAAATACGTTTGATGAATTAGGCACTCTGAAGCATTATAATCTAAAGTCGTTTTATTGTATGGATGAAATTGATGACTAAAATAAACATGATCATTTCTAAGCCGCATTTTGTCAGCGATAACGAGCCGTATTTCACGATCTACGTTTCATGAAGAATCTGTCACGATTGGTGTATCCTCCTGTGCTCCCCATTCGGCCCAGCTACCATCGTATACATAGGTATTTTGGAGATCACGTCCACATAGTTCCAAAGCTGCCACGACAGCACAAGCTGTAGCACCACTTCCGCACGAGACTATAATTTTTTGAGGTGCTGTGATTAGATCCAACCCATCCTTGTCATCACCTTCGGTATTTAGGATTTGACGCAATTCCTCAACAGGTTTGAATTTTGTGACATCATTTGGATCCAACAATGTCATAAAGGGAATATTTCGAGCACCTGGTATATGCCCTAAACGTAAGTTTGGTCTTGGTTCGTCAACGAGTCCATGGAATCGTTCATTCGAGCGAGCATCAACAAAGATCCATTCAGAGTCTTTGCCTTTTTCTTCTTCTCCTGAAGTATTTAAAATTTGAAGAATCTTATCCATAGACACAATATTTCGAATAGGTTTGATGGGATAACGCGTGGAGGTGGATTTCGGTATATCATCCGCTCGAAATACCGTCTTGGGGCCTGTTTCAATGGGACCATCAAGTGCAATCCAATCATCTAAATTTCCCTGCATCAAATAAGCGTGATCATGGCCCATAGCACGTAGTTGAAACCAGGCACGATGAGTAGCAAGCTAATATAAGTACAGGAAGAAGAATCAAGGATGGATAGATGTAAGATTGTTAGAAAGAAAAGATAGAGCAGTGTCAAGAAGAACTACAAATTAGTTTCACTCACACAGCCTTTGGTTCCATATACTATAACATCATCATCTGGAAGTATTCCCATTTCATCCATACAGGATGCAAATAATTGAGGTGAGGGCATCATATGTGGGAGTTGTTTGGGATTGCTCTCGAAGTCTTTGGAGGCAATGTCATCAATATCCAAGAACTGTGCTCCCAGAATTCGAGGTCCTCGTTCAAATTCTTCTCGACCATTCCTCCCCTGTAAGAACCATGATCCATCCAAGAAGTGGACAGAACCCATAAGTTGTAATGAATCTGATACGGAGATACATGGAGGAGAAGATGACAGGAGGTGTCTCATCTTGTTTTCAAATCTACCTAAAAATTGTCGCATATCGATGCTATGTGTGTCCAGTAGCACTCGTCTTACATTTGCAATCTTCACCGTACTTCCGTCTGTCCAAGATAATTAAGAGGTTGATAAATGTTCATTTTGTCAGTTTTTTTAATCATTCAAGAAGATGATAATAGCAAAAGATGACATACATGAAAATGATAGTAGAACAATATCCATAATTTTGTCCTCAAACAGTATTTTCTAACCTTTCTAAATTCAACTCTTGCTTCATTTTTTCAAAAATGCGCATGTATTTGTACGCTCCAACCGAATTGATTGGAAAAAACTCTCCAAGAAATCAACGTACATTAAATGTGTATCATGTCTACATCCCATATAAACCGCATACGGCATGATACATACTTAATAAAATGATAAAGAAATAGGAATGGTGGTCTAGCAATACATGACATACTTAATGGGTCAATGCATGATTTGAAGAAGATTCACAAACAGTCACCTAAATGATCCATGTTCTAAATGAATCAATTGTGGTTCCTAACTTTGCTAAAGCAATAAAAGAAATATTGGAATTGTTGATCCAGATATAATTATTTTATATTTTATGGAACCATTTCTTCCATTTTGTTCGCTTCTTTTGATTCTCAATGTCACTCCAATTGAAATCTTCTCAAATCTGATTGCTTCAAATAAACATGGCAAAGTTTGGTTGACGAAGATTAATTACTATTGCATACCGAAATGTCCGCTTCAATCTCATTCTTCTTGCTCTCATCTTCTACATGAATAACTAGAGTTTCCTTTACATTGTGACTTGTGCAATATTGATTTCCATATGAAATTATCCAATTTCCATTCAGATTATAGGAAAGAGGATGTCGAAAAAGCCTTCTCTAATGATGTGAAAAGAAGTATAATGGAATTAAACTTTTTTCAATATCACATTTTTTATCCTTGGTGAATAAACTAAAGCTATGTCCACATCTTTATCCAGGGTAAAGAAGTATACTCCAATACGGACTGGACTTTGTATCCTTTTTTTCTTATTCTAGTTAGCGACCAGGTTTGGGAAAATTTGCCCACAGCACGGGGTACAGTCATAGTTAATAGCAAAAATGCATTACCGTGGCGTAGGGAGCGGACTATATATGTTATTTCATGTGAATTATGGTTGAAGTTGTGTAAAACATATGTTGGATCCATCGGGAGTCGATACCCTCGCAACAATTATTCCTCCCACCCAAATGGCAGATGCTCTAGGTTACATTATTGCGTATATACATATGAATTGCACTATGAAAACATCTTGCAACTTGAATTTTTATAGTGGGGGCTTATTAATTAGGGTGACACTTAACCGTGAATCGACCGTTTCGAATGCAAGTCTTTACATGATTCGTGACTCGACCTCTATGATTTACACTGCAATTTCATCTTCCAAGGTTACGATCAAATGGAGACTGTTTCATTTGAGAATTCGGAGACAGCGAACGAAGAAAGCAGTCTTCTTACTCATCACAAACTGCGTCTTTATGGAAGAGATAATGAAATCAGTATCCTACGTCAAGCGCTTGAAAGTTGTAGGAATACCTCTCAGATAATCTGGATATACGGTCCCAGCGGCGTTGGCAAATCCAAACTTGTCGAACACTGCTTCCAAGATGAGACTCATTTTTGCGCAGGGAAGTTTGATTTCTTCCCCTCTCCGAAGCCGTACTCCACAATTACCAAAGCATTATCACATATTATTGACTTTTTAAGCAACGCTGAATATCCAAGCGTTAAAGTTAGTCCGGATGCTGCATCAATCTTGATCAAATTAATTCCGAGCGCGAGTAAAGTTTTGGTATATGAAGATATTGAAGGAATTCCTCACAGTCAGCGATTAAAGATTTCAGAAAGTAGAATTGACGAATGGGGTTTTCAAAAATTGAAGCAAGCCATAAAAACGTTCATTAAAGGAGCGTGTGAAATCTTCGTATCCATGTCATCCTCACCCTTGATACTTTACATGAACGAATTGCAATGGGCTGATGCAAACAGTCTGGAAATCATTAAATATCTGTTACTGGATGATATTTCGTGGACAGGCCTTCTATTCATTGGATCTTATAGAGACGAAGAATTAACGCCAGACAGCTCTGTACTCCTGTGCAAAACAGATGTGGAGGAAAAATCAAATGCGAGTGTCAAAAGTATTTCCCTGGATAATCTTATGCTAAAGGATGTGAACCAGATAATATCTGACCTCACAAATACAGATTCATCGTTTTCTCTACCATTGGCAGAACTGATTTATGCTAAAACGAATGGTAATCCTCTTGACACAATATCGTCATTGAAGTTCCTGTGTGAAAAGCATATCGTAAGATATTCCAAGTCTTCAGGCTCATGGCTTTGGCACGAAATAAATTCTCTTCTTGACATTGGATTAAATGCTAACGATGTCCTGGCATTGACCTTTTCCAGTTTACCTTTTGAAACAGTTGAAATGTTAAAAATCTCAAGCTGCCTGGGGTTAGAAGTAGATATATCTTTGCTTCACATCATCCTAGAATCATTCGGTTTAAACCTAACTTCGGATAAATTGAAGTCATTGTTAAAAGATGCAGTGTCTCGACAATTGATTGAGATGGATGGAAATGGAGAGTTTTTCTATTTCTTACACGATCGGATACAATATTCTGCATATCAATTAGTAGGTTTGAAAGAAACTCACGAATGGACTCATTTGAAGATAGGTCGCTGTATACTCGGTTGTGATGAAAAATTCGATCAATCTTTGGTTTACGATAAAACTTTATTGGCTGTTGACCAGCTTAACCGAGGTCGTTCCCTCATTGTGGATCAAAATGAAAAGATACAGCTTGCACAGCTCAATCTAGATGCTGCTGACGAATTCATCACAGCTAGTGCTTTTAAAATGGCGCAAGAAAATCTATTGATAGTCATTGAACTTACTGGAGCAGATCGTTGGAATCAGTTTTACGATTTGTCAATGTCTTCACATCTTAAATTAGCAAAGGCCTACTTTGGAGATGGTTCCATGGATCAGACTCTAATTCAGGTTGATGAGATTTGCCAAAACTCTAAGACTGATGACGACCGTAAAACTGCTCAAATTCTGCGCTTAGATGTTTTAAGCTGCAGTAATCGTCTTTCAGAATGTATGGATTTTTCATTAGAGCTTTTGGCAGAACTTGGACACGCAAAAATACCCAAAAATCCTGGACTTAGTCACGTGATTACCTCTTTTTTTCGGGTCAAAAGATTATTAAAGAAGATGAGCAATGACGATATACTTAATTTGCACGAATGTTGCGACCATCGTATTTTGTGTGTTCTAAAAATAAGTAAGTTTTCTTCTATTCTTGATGTGTTCTATTGTCTTCGTTAACTCAAGATACGTTTTTGTATCCGTCAAAGTGGGGATACTAGGACTTGTTGCACTATACGCCGATAAAGAAATCCTTATTCCTATTGTGACATGCCAAGTAATTGAGTTGTCTTTCACTTACGGCTTGAATGAGTATTCTTCGTTTGCATTCAGTGCTTTTGGGTTTGTTCTAACTATGAACGGAGATTTTGACGAAGCTTTTAGATTTGGGTCATTAGCCATGGAGTTAATGAAACGCTTCTCTGAAGATCCTAAAACGCTGGTGATGATGTATGGAGTTTACTATCATATCAAAAAGCCACTACTAGATGCAATAAAGCCTACCATGCGAGCATATTACCTTGCATTTTCGCTAGGAGACTTAACATATGCAGGTCAAGCCAGTGCAACGCACATATACGTCAGACTTGTGGCAGGATCACCGCTCAATATTATTGTGGATGATATCTTTAGCTTTTGTGAGCAACTAAAATCATACAACCAGAAAATGACATGGAATGTTTTGTTAATTATCCAAAGATCCTGTCTTGAGTTAACTAATCGCTCAACCGAAATAGAAAAGTTGATGGATAACAATCATGATGATGACTCATTTGAAAGTTACGTTAAAGAGTCGAATGGAGGAAAGAGCTTGTACCAGTTTGCTGTACATACTCTTCAATGCCGCTACTACCTCGGGGATATAGAATCAGCACTGAAATATGCAAATTTTTGCTGGAAATCGAAGGATCTTCAAGGCGCATACGTCATCTGCGTCATTTTGTATCTATGCAGTGCTCTCACAGCGCTAGAACAATGGAAATTGACACGACCATCAAGTCGTCGACGGTACTGGCTTATTTTCCGCAAGAACCACAGGAATCTTATATCTTGGACAAATAAAGGAAATCCTAACACAAGCCACTTGGTTCATATGTTGGATGCTGAGTTACTATCTACTAGGAAACAAGCAAAACCTGATGAAGTTAAATCACTGTTTGATAAGTCCATTTCTAAAGCCAGTCGAGCAGGATTTTTACATGACGCCGCACTCGCCAATGAGCGTGCTGGAATTTTCTTTCAGAAACAGGGAGATATGTTTTGGACCCAACACTACCTTGGAAGAGCGAAATCACTTTATGCCGATTGGGGAGCATCGGCAAAAGTATCCCAAATGGAAAAAAAATTTGGATCTCTAGCCGAAGCTGATTTATCGGAGTACAACATGAGCCTACCAGTTGCAGGCAGATCACGTAAAGACATGGTTGCTCTTGTTGATACAATGCGCACTCGCCAATCCTTTGTAACACGACGCTCCGTTCCCTGAGCTTTTTCTGGATGTAAGGGATCACTACTTCTCCCTAAATATTCAAGCTGATATTTTCGCGAGGCTCTTCACATTTAGAAATGTGCATTGTTACGTAACTTATCCGATAGTGATGGATTCTCAATGGTTCGTATTTTGTGATGTCTTAAAATCTGGATTTGCTTTTGAGATGGTCTCTCCGCGCGATTTATTGAGGACTTTACCTTGATGCTTTTGATGTTCTGCTATACAGCATGAGACTTTGATTAAAAAAAAGTGTTCCTCTTGATGTCAAAGTAATCGAAATCTTCTAAATCATAATGTATATCGGAAAATATTATGGCTTAGAACAATTGCATCAAAGCAGCCTTTGACCTGAAAGGAATGTACAAGTGATAAAAGTCAATATCACACCATTTAAAATGCGATCGAAACTGTTGGACTGCCAGGAATCATTTTGGGATAGCCCTCCTTTATCTCCTACATTTCTCCTAGGTAATTCGGCATGAGATCTACAGCTGCGACGTCTTCAAAAATGATGTACCAGCATGATCTAAGGATGCAAGTTGGCTCTTTCACGTGCCGCTAACTCATCTCGAATTAGATCTAAAAAGATAGATGTGTCATTAAGTCTTGAGTTTAATGACATCCAATGGACACGTAGATATCCACAGTTATTGAAAATATCAAAATCTAAGTATAAGTCTCGATCACCGTATAGGATTAGAGTTGATCCCTTAGGAAGAAAAAAAGCTGGAAATGTCCCCCCGCCAACCACAGAAATGAATATCGTAGTACTAGAAGCAATCATAAGTTGTTTCCGTAACGACGCCGCAACTAGGTGAGACTTTCGAATCCTATACTTTTGATTTGATAAATTCAATCTCTTGATTTCATCATACTCCTCTTGAAATTGAATGCGGCGATGCCAATCGTGAGAAGAGCTAATGGAAAAAACAATTTCAATCTTGCTACTAGGTTCCAACTCTGTAGGTATGTCTAAATTTCTCAAAATGAAGTTCCTAAGGCGCCAAAGCTCTGGTCCTCGTCTTAAATTAACAGGATACATGAGATCGTCTGGTTTCCAGCCATGATCTCCGAATCCATGGTCCATTAGCCACCCATAGCCGCTTCCTCCATTTAACGCGCACACATATCTAGATCGAGAACCCGTAACGTTTAAAGATTCGTTAGGATTGAGAGGGGTTGTAAGTCCAAAAGATTTTGCCAAAAAAGAATAGACAGGTCGCACGATGTTTATTGATGGAAAGAGTGTAACAATAAGTTCATGCTTATCCAACGCAAAGAGTTCCAGAATTGAAAAAATCGGTAGCCATATGTCCCATAGAACATGACCTTTTTTCAAATAATTAGTAATGAAGAAAAGCGACGTGTGAGAGAAAGATGATAATCTCATGTATAAGAGCTTTCCTAACATACCATTATTATCTGAGTTGTAAATCTTTGTGGAAAGCCAAGTTCCATTATATCTATAGTAGGAGCTTTCATTTGATAGGTCGTAGACTTCAGGAAGATCTGCGTAGAAAGGATATCCACCTCCTAATCTATTCAGCTGAGGGCTTACAACCATTTTTCGCGGTATCGAAGAAATATAATTTAATTTGTGGTATAGAAAGCTTCGCGATGTCATCAATTTTCGGGCCTGAGGTGACATGTGTGCCACAAAAACCTTCTTCTGTAAATCAAAGCATATGTTTTGGTAGTGACATGAACGATACCACTCTGATCCCAGCCTATTCGGAAACAGTTTTTCTCCAATACAATGCACATTCGTTATCGGCGGAGTGCCACGAATGAAGGAAACCGATTGATTGTTCAGAAACGGTATGTCCTCTTCTTCAGGTTTCGTGTAAGGTGAATTTGTGTCCAGGTTCAAACGTAATATCTCTTCATTAATAATGAATTCCAACGCTTGGTTGGGTCTCCCCCCAAGAAGATGAACACGAAGTTGAGAGTTGTTACTCCACAAGTCCCAATCATCATTTGCATTCCCCAGAAGGATAAGAGTCGCACCCTCCGGCAAAAAAAATGCAGCTGTCTTCTCTTCCTGTGAGGATAAGATTAATATGGAAAGGTATGTGGCTATCTGAATCTTTTCTCGAAGTGAGGATTTGGATGGCCATGGAATACTTTCGATCCCGGTTATGTTTGCGAATATTGCGGGGAACAAAGATGGTGGCAACAACGTTGAGTATGCAATTGTGATTGGTACCCTACGTGAAGGTAATAACTTCCATTTTTGAATCCAAGCATTCCGAAATCCTCGAAGGTTCGACGCACGTCGTAGATGACTTGGGGGCGTTCGTTTCTTTTGATTATCCTCCCCCAAGTGTGCCGTACGGAAGGCTTGATGATCTCCATAGGAACCCAATCCCATCACAGACTGAGGAAGGCAAACGTAGTCCCTATGCATACTTTGAGGACTGTCATCATGATTTCGTTGCGGAAGTTTCCAATCTGTCACAATCGATACCATGGGGGGCGTATCTTTTGTAGAATGAGAACCAAACATTTGGATGAAGTTCTCAATCTTTTGCGTGGAACATTTCTTGGATCCTTCAAAAAGTAGAATCTGATATGGCTTCTCATGTAGGTCAAAGAGCTCTAACAAGGTGTAAACAGGGAGGAAAACATCCCATAACATGGATTTACAAGAAGGGGGCTGTATCGGCACCCATGTAACATCTTTCCTTCCTCCGTCTGTTGTATAATATCTACCTGCCTGACTTTTATCTTGGTACTTTGGGAACAGCTGAGCTGTATTTTCTGGGAATAAATGAACAACCTCTGAAACCATCACGGGTTTGGATACGGTAGCAAGAAAAATGTCGGAATGTAAATTAGATTCCAATGTTTTATGATCCTCGGAAGGAAATAGAACAAATTCTTTTTGATGGATATCATAGCATAAGTTAGTGTATTTACATGATCGATATAACGCAGACGGTGAGTATTTTCTTGATTCGTTGAATGTCTCTCCGATACAATGAATATCCGATATTGGGTCTTCGAGATGTGACAATGAGTTATCCCGAAATACATTGAATTTTGCTGAATTGTATATGTATTTCCCATTGCTTTCATTTCTAGGTACCGAAATAGGCTTCGCTATGGCGAAATGTCTTGAAGTGTTGTTGGATGCTGCAAATCTCTGAAGGTAATCATCAACTGGAGACGATGCATCTAACTTTGTCATCACTTTGGAATTTTGAATAGTCAAAAATTGGTAGCATAGATATAGTGTTGCCAGAATTGAAGGATATTTCAAAAGTTTGAAGGTTGCATGGCGAATGATCTTCGATGCTCTCCTTGGTTCTTCCTTAATTTTTTTCATCGTTACCGTTTCCTTTATGAGTTTCCATTTTTACTTCGTACGTAAACCTAATTTTATGAGATGACCTCTACCGGTAGATTCAGAGTACACTGAACATATTTTGGTGACATTACATTACTGTCGGTAGAACTGAAGATTTGCCGTAACTAATGGCAATTATGTTATGGCCTCTACATAAAGATTGCTTTCTACAAACCTTCATGCTGTGCAGCCAACCTATAATCAACAATTGTTTCAATACTTTGGAAACATTTTCGATTTTTTTCCTTATGATATGTATTTATATTTCAGTTGCTTCAAGTAGAATTTGATCCATTTGATGGTTTGGAATTCTCCAACGCAATTTATACTTCTTATGGGCATACTTTGCAAGAGTCTAGAAGTATCCTTCAGCTTATGCCTGCATCAGATGTGTTGTACGATGATAATACTTTTAGATAAAGGACACAGGAACAGATTATGCGCCTGATGCGTTCACAAACTTTGTTGCTCTCATGACTGGAGCTTTACCTCCAGAGTTCAGATTCATCTTGGAGCATACTACAACTAATTGCTTCAAAGCATCAGAAGCTTCCCAAAAACCGTCATGATTCTTCCCAGGTTCAATAATTTTGAAAGCTGGTGTACCATGAAAGCGCAGCCTTAGGTAATGGACAGATAAAATCATAATCCATAATGCGCCTTTCATTCCCCTTCTTGTGGATATCAGGGTCATCCTTTGGGTCACACCCTTTACCATCGTTGTCATTAGAATAGAAAACAGAATTGTCATGAGAAATCCAAACAATCTCACTTTCTGATTTGCATTCCTGCCCAATTGCTCTATCCATATCATCCCATCCCACCACTGCATCAGCAGGCTCTACCTTCCCCATCACATCAATTCAATTACTTAGGCACTTCTGGATTGTTGCATATTGCACTAAGCTCCAATGGCTGAAATTGGCATTCAATTTTGTCAACACATCTTCAATCGGGTAGAAGCAATACATCTTTTTTTTTCAGCGCACTTGTTGGAAATAGCAAGAACAAAAACCTTTACTGCAAAGTAACTGTCAATTCTTCTCATTAGCACCGCATCCAAAATCAACTGCTGCTCGTTGTTCTTTCTCCAAATGTATGTTCGACTTTCCCCATTATAGCCCCTGGCTTGAGCATACCGTTTAGGTTTGGTGGTTTCAACAAGGTCATCATACCACATTTGAGTGAAAATGATATCAATTGGGTCTTGATAGCCAGAATCTTCCTCAGAACAATCCGAGTCCAAAGGCACTTCTGGGTGCTTTCCAAATCTACCCTTGCCACTCCTGAACTGTTCAAACAAGAACCTTGAATACTTCAGCTTCCCATTTTGAATTATGAATCGTTAACCTCACCTAAACCCTAGAAGAGGCTCCGCTGACAGAATATGCTGAAACCCTAAAACACTTTTTTGAAAATTTCATATTTCAAATTTTACAACAAGAATTTCATTTTGCCTAAATTATCTAAAATAGTAATACATTCTGGGAATTTTGAAAAAAGTTCTAAATTTTGAAGCTCAATAACTTTTCAATTTTCTTATCTTGAAAATTCTAAACCGAAAACTCATTTTAAAACATGCCAAAGCACGTATTCAATGGTTAATATCTTCGTTTTCATACATGTGGACTGATTAACAGAGTAACGGATTTTTGATGATTATAGGTTGCCTGAAATGCCATCTGATTCAAGCTTTCTCCCTAGACTTCCATCCAAGAACGATAATCATCCTGTTTTGTCCTATTTTCCGTCAGAATTGTGTTAAGCATCACTCTAGCGTTTATACGTGTATTATACTGTGCGGGCACCTTTCCTGACATGTGACGAGGAATGGACATCATCTAAAGTCTCAGGATAACAATCTGCACATTATTCTAAACATGCGCAACGTTTTAAGAGGTGTCTATCACTGGTCATTTGCCAGTACCAATGAGTAACATATATACATATTTATCTATTGGTATCTTGGAAGTATTGTTGTTGCATTTGAACTTTGTATGTTTTTGCGTACGCCACATGGTTAATACACTTTTAAAACATAAAATGCTGTATTACTGAGAATGTGTATCAGTATCCTGCACTTACGTCCAAGATAAATGTTGGCAGCAGAATCTCAACACTATAGGATTGGATGTGACGTCTATTGAGAGATTCTGTCACTAGGCTATCTTTGAGGCAGGCTTTCACATTAGAATTGCCTTTTGTCATGTTGCATGACTCATCAGGTTTAGCTTGGCCATATTTATAGGTCATGAGGCTCTTGTAGAGAACTTATTGTTGCTTTATACTGAAGTCATTGCACTTTGTATTAACTTGCATTTTTTGTTAAGGATTTGCTTTTAATGCAGTAAGTGTGGCTCAAGTAATAAGCATAGTTGCGGCTAGGATGCAGGACAAAGAGAAGATTTCATCTAAGTCCATTTCTTGATGTTGCTATGTCATGGCAGAAAGTGCTTCGTTTACTTTTGACAATTCCACACTAAGAGCTGCCAGTCAGTTCAGCAAAATTTAGAGCTTTAGTTATGGAAAAATAATTTTTATATTCAGTTTTCTCTTTAAAAATTAGGTGTATCTGATAGGCATACAATTGAACTATGGGTAATACGCTCTTGGCCTCTGTGATGTTTGGGCATGCCTTATGATGAGTAAGTAGACACAGATGAAATATATATCTATTTTAGGAAACTATGAAAAACCACTCTTCTAATCGTAATGCATAGGGGGTCTTCAAGGACTAATTTTTCAATACGATAATGTTTTATTATCAGTCTGTAATTTTTTTTCTCCAGGCTTTACAGACGTATCAAAAACTTTGGAGTCCTGTGAATTTAGAAAAAAGAATTTAAATCATGTATAAGTTCGTGAAGTATATGTGATTTACCATCACCTAAAATTTAGGGGCATTTGACTTGTAAAGTAAAAAACTTCCAAATGAAAAACAACAACCACTATTATTTTCAGTTGGTGTTATTTAATTTGAGCAAAAATACATGATATCTTCATCATCTACATTTATCATGCACTAGAAAAACACTGGACGTCTCTGAATTTTGGTACGAAATATCATCTTAAAGGTTTATATTCTAATATTATTGAATTTTAGTACAGGGTTATACCGCAACTGCTTCAGGTATGGTAAACATTCTGGTCTATGGTGTTATAAAATGTATATTAAACACTAATTTTTCGATTCCTCATTAGGTACAAACGGTATCATTCGACACAAGTTTCATTATTTCACATGGCCAGTGATGAAGTGCATCCATGATTGACGCCGTGTGACAATAGGACTTTGCTATCCAAGGTGTATTGCCTTGCTATTTACATTACGTGTGTATAGTGTTGCTTGAAACCTAGTGTAGTAACTATTACTTTGTATGGCTCATGCGGTTAATGCATACAGGACTACCAGGACAGGGGTCGGTGAAAAGTTACTACCCTAGTAGTTAACTTCAGCTAGTTAAATTTCTGGGAGTTACTATACTAACTACCCCGACTATGAAAGTAACTTAACTAACTACCCCTACTAAGGGAGTTACTTAACTAACTACCACTACATGTGGTAACTTACTCCACCGTTACGGTAGTATTAATCGCAGTTACAGTTAACTGCCACGAGGCGGGAAAGTACGTAGAATATTGGGTGAGTCTTATGCAAATTCACGCATCAGGAAGGTCATTCCTGTGAAAAACACACAGAAACGCAACGATTGATGTCTTTATCCAGCAGGTCAAAGCAACTTTGCTCCTTCTATTTCACTTCCGTTATTCCAAATGACCAAGCAAAAATGGGTATGTAACAAGTAGGGTAAAACAAAATTGAAAAGTGGGGGTTGAACCAATTTGCTTAATCACGTTCGAAGCTGTGTCGGTGATTCATTTGCTGTGGAATTGGACAAGATTAAACCAGACAAAGCTCAAATAACATAATTTGTTTTGAGGGTAAGCAATGCTGAGCTTGACATGTTCAAATGGATTGAGTGGCTGGTTATGAAAAATCTTCCCCTCAGCATAGTTAATTGTCCTCTTACCCGTGCGTCAGTTTGTTTCAAGCCAGTAGCTTCAAAGTTGTTGCAAAAACATATCCTTTTGTTGTGCAGCATTATGAAAGACAATATTAAAAAAAGATTCCCAACAGGTTTGCCATCATTTTTGATGGCTGGACCGAAGGTACAACACATTACATTTGGGTGTCAGCTTCATACTGCTTGTCATCAGCAAAAGGAGATGACACAGTGGTCTATTAAACATTGCTGTCAATGCGTCCACTTCTTATTGGTGAAGTGAACGGAATGACAGCACAGGATCACCTACTGCATCTTTTGCAGGTACTACATTTTTACAGTAAGAGTGATGAAAATGTCATATGTCTTGCTGGCGACAATTGCAGTGTGAATAAGCGGATGGCACGCATCATCAGGGTTCCACTCATTGGATGTGGCTCTCACAAGTTAAATCTGGCTATCATAAAATGGATCTCAACTCAGCCTCAACTTGAGATCATTATACAGAAAGTAGCTGGGGTAATGAAAAGGCAAGTACACTCAAGGTGTTGGCACAGTTACAGAAACTCACAACCCTTCACATGGTAAGAGAAAACGATACAAGATGGTCATCAACGTTTGAGATGGTAGCACAATTTTTCAAATACAAACGGAATTCAGTGCTGTGTTGGATTTGCTTCCATTGTTGCCCTCACTTCTGGAATGTGACCTTCTGAGGAAGGCCTTTGTGCATTTCAAGAATTTCAACCAAGTCACTGTCATGCTGCAGAAGGAGGGTATTACCCTTGAATTTTTTGATTTGGTCATGGTTGATTACCCTGAGCTTGCTGGTCATCTTGCCCCTGATGCTTCAATTGTTGTCAACCCCATATTTGAGAGAACTGTGATACAAATATCTTGCGGTATGTTGCTGTCGGAGGAGGAAAAGGAAAGTGTTTCAAGAATGTTACTGGTACCACCAATGTTGATGCAAACTCAAGATGAAATCATTAGTGTCAATGAAGGTGATGCGCAGCAGCTTGCCTCAGAAACTTTCCTGTTGAGCTTTCATATGCTCAAAAACTGGAGTTACGAATGAAAAGATGGAAAACTAGCGCGGATGACATTGCCACTGAGTACATTAACCTTGACATATTGTGTGGTACATCTGTTTCTTGTGAGCAATTGTTCTCTGCTGCAAAGCAAATCCTCACAGATACGAGGAAATCAACATCACCTGCGGTATTTGAGTTGATTTTATTGCTGAAAGTGAATAGGAAGGAGTGGGATGTGAGTTCGGTTGGGCGAGCGATGGGTCAAACAATGGGCAAGAGTTTTGGAGAATGTTGGACTTACTTCTGCTGCTGGTGTTGCAAGTAGTGAGATTGCTGACAAAAACAATGACCTTTTTTATGATTCTTAATGTTAGCTCACTATTACGAGCTGTCCCACTATCAATTACTATTAGTGTATTCTAGTACGACATCACAGGTACTGGTAAGTAGAAAATAGTATGATATCACGGGTACCGTAGGTAGTATATACTGCAGTTAACTACCTAGAATTCAAAATACTGAATACTGCTGGCTACAGAAAAGAAGTATTTGCAGTTAACTTTAACCACTTTTTCCAGGAAAGATGCTGGGGTAACTAACTGCACGTAGGCCGCAGTATTAAGTTAAAACTGCTTGCCCCTGCATAGGGGTAGTATAGTTAAAGTATAACTTCACCAACCCCTGTACCAGGAGTCAAATTCATCAGATATCCTAACGTAAATCCTTTTTGTTCAATGTTAAATCTAGTAATCGAGAAAACAATAATATCTCATCATTTCCTCACAAAAAGAGCATTAACTTATTGGTTCCGTCACTCTTATGTGTAGGTTAATACAATAATCAAATTTAATTTTGTAATGAATATTGGAGATTCTCAAACTACCTTTGAAGTTGAAATTTTATCATAAAAACCTGGAACAAACTATTTTTCCTTTTTTTGCATCACAACTATGCTTTGTTTTTTCTTTTCCTAACACTTCAGAAATACCTCATCCAATACTTATTGGCATTTGCATGACCAAGACAAGCACATGGAACCACGAAATAATTTGTCATATGGTCATTAAAACAAATCTTTTCTTTCCTTGAAGACGATAAATCAAGGAGTGAAAAAAAGTATTATACAAAATTTTCGGTTTTGGTCATGTCCAAGCGCAATTATAAATTCATTTATCACATTGATCACATATTTACGTTCTTCTTGTTACGTTATTTATTGTAAACTTGCATAGTTGATGTGGCAGACTTCTCGTTTCTGCTTCAGACAGAAAGGGGTGTGGGATCATTAGTTTCAAAAGATAGTTTTAAATGAGATAGCTTTTATTGGCTTAATGTCGTTCGTGAGATCTCTCTGGTAAAACCTTTGCAATTGGTTATCAATCATTTACATGCAGTTATGACCAATAGGGCAATAATTCACTATGCAAACTAACTTATCAAATATAATTCAGATTTCATTTTTTTCGGGAAGAGATAAATGTTGTATGATTGCCAAAAATCATTTCACGCATTACAAAAAGAAGAAAGTAGAAGGACTTTGGATGCTGCGTTATGCGGTTAACTATCAAAGTATTTTAGCAATCGTCTTGTGAATGGAATGGAAGGAGTGATAGTAACAACACCAAGTGTAATGAGATAGCCCTTCTATTTGAATTCGGACACCGCATCCATTTATCACATATGGGAGGCCTCATAATTAAGGAGTTGGGCAGCTATGAGTACCACTGATGATAGCACGACCACATTCTCGTGGCCAAGTCACATATCGTTCCAGAGTATGACTTAGACTTCTTGGACAAGCTCCGATCACTTCAAATGGCTAAGGGTTAGCACCAAGGCAAGTTCGTGAAGAGTTCGGAAATCAGAGATCCATATGCAAGTTTGATATGTTGGCAGAGATGAAGGAGAAGTAATCATGAGAATTCGGGAAGTTATTCACTCCTCACGATTGGGGAGATTCAAAAATCACACAATTATGCAAAAAATCAGCATACCTGTAGCACCAGCCATATAACACCAGTGAAAGCAGCAATCGGCCAAGCAATGAAGACAAGCACTAATATCCAACACAGTGAATTGCAGCAAGACGAAAGAGCATTTCCCATAGTAGTATCAATGAAATTATGAGATACTGTTGTAAAGGCTGCAGTCGTGTGATGAAGGGGGGAGAGAGTATGAGGAGATGACGAGCAAGAAATAAGATATCATGCGTGTTGAAGTGGGTTTGTGCGTGTACGGGACTCAAACTTCCTTCACATGCAATAGTGAAGAAGACACAGGAGATCGTGCAACGAAAACGAAACGTCTTTTCATTCCGAAATCCATGACTCGATTACTACTACTAGTCTGTTGTATTTGAGAGTACAGTAAGGAAAATTCGTGCGCCCTAGTGCAAGTACCTTACTTACTTTAGACTTAGCTTGAGCTGGGTTAACACAAACCGACAGCTGTTAAACGAATGGTGACTCTTGTCAGAAACCCCCGCCTTTGGATGCGGCATTCATCGGCTAAGTCATCGTCGATAATTCCTTCATTCTTCCTCGATAAACCGACCAAATATTCGAACGGCCTGCATGTGACTTCTTCGATTCAATTGGCAATGACGAATCGCTCTTTCAACAATGGTATATCAAAACGATTAAAATCCACATCACCTACATTATCATCAGTATTTTCTCCAACCTCTGTGACTCCAAATCGAGTTCAATCATTAGAAGAAATGAAAAGCATATCTTCTTCCCAAGACGAGAGTCAAGACAACGAGAATCACGACGGCATGATAAAGATGGGCGGAGATTTATGGCAGGTGACAGTGGGGCCAGCCTGGGAGGGGAAATCGGCTTGGATTAATCGGACGTTTGATCCGCAGACCAATGCGGTGGCTCTATTGAGTTGTGGAGGCCCATCCTTGGCCCGCCATGCGTCATTTGATCCAGAATATAAGCGAGCACGGGATTGGATTCGGAGACATCCTGTGGGCCCGGCTGTCTTATCCCCCGTTCTCATTCAAGGTCTCTTGGGGGCGCTGGTAGAGGCTAGTGTACCGCATGCCGTGTCAATATCCGTTCATATGAATCAACATCGACCACTTATTGTTGGGGTACGTGCCTTGATTTGAATTCCTGAGTTGCTTGTTTGTGTTTGTGTTTGTGTAGTTTCTTTGTGCCCAATCGTACCTATACATCTAAATTCCAAACCGAGTTTTCAATGTCCAAATCAACATTCACTATCCATTTGTAATAATCATTGCAAATTTCGTAACTCATATTTCTGTTTTTATGTGACCTTTTTCGGAATGTATCTAAAGGTGGAAGTTTGTGCCAAAATCACTGTATCTTCAATTCTCCACAAAAAGTCTGATGACAAGCAATCATCTTTGGGATTCAGAGAAACATACAGCAGAACAAACGGGTTTGAGGTTACTCTCAAGACAGAGGTAACTCAAGTTCGTGATGGTGTTACGATAGCTGACGGTCAGCACATCATTTGGGTACCAGACTTTCTTCATCACTAGAAACATCCATACCAACAGGAACTTTTCATTGGTAATTGCTCATTTGCGTATTCTTAAAAAATTTGGATTGCACTCAATTGCTGAAGTCAGAATTTGAGAGATTAGTAAAAGTATTTGCAAAATTTCTGTGGTCAAGCACGAATTAGTTATGATGTAGCCACAGTTAACATCTTAAATTCAAAAGTCTCAAGCAAAAGATTCATCCAATACTGCATTTTTGTATTTTGAAGTATTGCAGTTGTTGCTGATTAATGCCTTTTTCTCGCATGAGCGGAATTGTTTAAATTTGTAAATAAGTAAACAAACTTAAAACAGGACAATATCCATACGCTTCCTTAAGCAAATGCATATGTATGGAGAGAGGAGACATTATAAATATGATATGGTAATCCCTTTGAGGTAAGTCACTTTGTTCATGACTTTATTCATGGCTTTGTTCATGACATGAACTGAGGTTGGACCCATGTTTCTTCATGATTATTTGCAGGCCTGGGATGAGGATACTTTGGACACATTTGACAGACTTCACACTGTTGGAGTTGAGAAAATTTCCCCTTGAGGTATAAAATGAAAGAGAGAATTCGGGACAGGTGTGAGTACATCGCATGCTTCTAAACTTTTATTTCTGGATGAAATGCCTTTATGCAATTTGATTATAGCTGTAGATTTTTATCAAGGTGTTTAAATCATTCTTTTTTAACACCTGGGTATTGTGGGGAATCCAATCAGATTTTCTAGCATTTATTTCATGGTTGATTTTTTTTCAACGCCGGAGGAGTATGCAAATTGAACGCATCAAAAAAGTTTGTGACAGTAGTGTAAAAAAATCAACTATGGCTGTCGTTTTTAATGTACGAAAGTACGAAACGTTAGCTATCTTCGCCAGAGAAAGATTTCTTTTGACGACGATTCCGTTATCGGAGTGATTACCAGTAATAGTAGACCTATCTGCCAATGGTTTTACCATTAGTTTTCGGAAAGGAAAAATAATTCAAAACATGGCACTCAATCAAGCACCGATCAAATGGGCACAACGATCAGACTCGGTGTACATCACTATTTCGTTACCTGGTACGTGGAAGATGAAGTGTTTGATGACAATATCAAGAACAAGAGTCTGTAGTTTCCTCGTTTTATTGCCGATTTTCGTCAAGGGGTGGCAAGTTTTAGCAATTATTTGGACCTAACTCATTTCTTTCTCCAATCCCAACTTGAAATGCACAAAAATCTGGTTACTTTGTTTCATTTATCGATGACTATCCTATTATGATGAAAAACTAAACATGAATATACAACAACAACTTTACCAATTTCTTTGAAACCTGTATCTTTACTTGCACATGTCTCCTACGAACATGCAACACTCTTAGATGTGAAGAATCCAACGATTAACTTGACCAACAAAGAATTGCACTTTCGGGGAAGTTCTGAAAAGAAAGACTATGAAGTGAATATTGTCTTCTTCAATGAAGTTGACGCCGAAGGTTCCAAGTATAATGTATTACCCCGATCGATTCATTTTCATATCATGAAACAGAAACAAGACGATAGTGGTGAATTCTGGCCTCGACTGATGCAAGATAAGAATTTAGAAAAAAATCAAGTCAAGATTGACTGGGATCGGTATGTCGATGAAGACGAGGAAGACCAAGCGGGTGGATTTGACATGTCTGCCATGGAAGGAGGCATGGGTATGGGCGGCATGGGTGGAATGGGTGGTATGGGCGGCATGGGTGGAATGGGCGGAATGGGTGGAATGGGCGGTATGGACATGGAAGCACTGGTAAGATCAATTTTGGACGACGCCCAAAACTCGATTTATCGCTAGTAGAATATTTTCTAACGAGCTTGAATCGTTTTGTTTTTCTTCAGATGAAACAAATGGGAGGCATGGGTGATCTTGGAGCCCAGATGAAGGAAATGGAAGAAAACGGCGATTTGGATGACTTAGAGGACGATGATGATGATGACGATCTTGATGATTTGCCTGAATTAGAAGCGAATCCTTAAATTTACGAAGCAAACGGCTTTTGTTTTAGATTATGAGTAAGGTTAACTAGCTTATTTCTTTCCGATCTGTCATTTTTGTTTGAATGAAATGTTATCACTTTTAGATCTATGGGGCCCTATACTTGAAAAAACTTTGTGTAGAAGACAAGGTATTTCTTTATTTTTTCCCTCCAGTTAGAAGCTGGGTCATGACATTTTTCCCTTCTTGGCTTGATTCGCTTGTCATACGACCTAGAGCGAGTGCAGCACGATTGTCTACAATCGTAACGACATCACCATTGAGTTTGCTTTGTACCAAAACTTGCGTTATAGGGAAAGAGACATTAGTGTGAGAGCCCATTCGTCTCAAGGA
This sequence comes from Fragilaria radians, assembly GCA_900642245.1. Classification (NCBI taxonomy): domain Eukaryota; phylum Bacillariophyta; class Fragilariophyceae; order Fragilariales; family Fragilariaceae; genus Fragilaria; species Fragilaria radians. The sequence goes on from CAAAJI010000019.1 coordinate 226,884, forward strand.
ACAAAAAAGTACCACCATACAGCAAGAAGTTGCAGATTCGACTATACCAATATACTGCCTGACAAATGGTCAAGACGAGTATACATTTGACGCATGCAAACACTTGATATAACATCCCGTCTGTTTCTGGAAGCACAAAAAGATTTGGACACGTACCATAGACGAATTCTCCAGATGGCATGGCACTAGAAACCTCGGCAAAGACAAAGGCCTTCTGCCCACGAGGTCCCTCAATGTTGTATCGAACACGTGTACGTTTGGATCCATCATCTGGAGATTCGTATTCCGTGTGCTCTACAAAATTACGACGGCCAACACGTTTCCCACCACCATCTCTACCATATCCATGGATTGGATATCCCAATCGACGAGTTACTTCTGGATGAGTCTTGACGATTTCCAAGGATTTGGAAAAGACAGAATTGGGACTCATCTTTCTGTAAGAGATCACAATAAGATGGAATATTTAGAAGTCATCATACAAAGAAAAACGTATGACAAAAAGCAGAATACAATTTGAAATAAAGGGAAGATCCATCACACTATAGAGAATGATAGGGGGAAAGCATGTACATGATCCAATCAAGGAAAAGTTCGTGAATGCGAAAGTGAAAAATCTTTTGATCTGCACTTCCTGATGATGATACTACCTCATTCACAAACACAACGAAAAACTCCAAAACCTCAGATAACAACATATCATGCATGTCCTTCTTTCTGAACTTACGTTGGCACTAATTCACGAAATATGTAGTAGCCACAAATACCAGCAAAGACTGCTATTCCTGTCCATAATGCCAATCGAGATGCTACTACAACTTTTTGACCTGGCGTCAACATTACGGCAGTTTCATCTTCGTCATCATCGTCCTTTTTTGCTTGGGGACGTTCGGGTTGAGGAGCCTCCGTACTCATCCTTCGACAAGAATTAACAACGATTTTGTTCCGGATATCACAGCAGCTCTTGCTCAAGGCATGAGAAGACAATACTGCTGTTCTGGACAACAACAAAGATGAGATCAGATTGCTGTTACTACGACACAAGGTAGATCGTCCTCGTCCGTTTTGTTGAAATAGCAAGGTACTTGATCGTCGCAACATGATTTAGTTCCTTTACGTGGAAGGATGGATATAAATAAAGAAGCAACACAAAGACCAAAAATTCACTTTTAAGTAAAACACGGAACCAGTCGAATTGACATTACCCTAGATATCTGTTACAGCCTCAAATTTGTTGTGACAGTAGTAATATTATATTGTAGTACTGTCCAACTGTACTCATTTGTTGTGGTCCATTTTTTAGCCAATCAAATGAATGTATCGTACTCAGCAAATCACATGCTATTTGCACTGACATTGAAGCATCTGTTTCATGCTATATTACCATGTTTAAGGGACAAAGATGAAAAGGTCAACGAATGTGATGATACGTATTAGTCCATCGCTATAATAATTGAAGCAAATGATTGTATGAAAGTCCCAGATTTTCTGGTGAGCTTCCAAATGAGTCATCAAAGCTACACATAAAGAAATAACATAAGTATCTTGGCTGCCAGTAAAGTCATATCTTGGGAAAAGATTTCATTTCTTCTCTCCTCCCAGAAAACTTCAGATGTTCTAAATTGCCTTTCATAAGTTTGGTAAGTAGGAATAAGAAGTCTATGCACTTCCAACTTGTTCTCGTTCAAAGCTCTCTCCGCAAGATTACGGGGATTGATTGAACCGGTCAATTTCTATTGCTTCTATACGTTCTTTTGTAAATGTGAGAGAAAAATACAACAGTGAATCAACATGATCTTCCAGAACAATCTGTGCTTCTTGTGTTAATTTTTCCGCATAGTCTTGCTAGTTTCTGAAACAACATTTAATAAAGCGCTCACGTTTGACACATTTGTGTCTTCTTTCTATCAAGATTGACTTGCAAGTTTGAAATTCTGCAGCTCTAGCAATCATAATTCGTCACAGAATGCATAAATCACCGACTTTTTAATATCGATCTCTGACTCAACATGCCATATGATCACGAGCTATTGCCAGTATGACCACTTTAATGCTTGGACTTGCTGATTGGAAGACATTCTATAATTTTTACTGCTGTATCCATTGGCCAAAAAAGTTATCATTTAAATACCTCAACTACCTTCAAATCTGATCTTGAAATGACGGTTCAAAGAAATCAAAATCTAGTTTACATTCTCCTTTCCATTGTATCTGATTGAGCTAGATTATTATAGCTTCCATGAGATATGAGTCTATTTTGATTCTCTTTCAATAAGATATGATATTCCAAAATGATGAACTTACTGAATTGTGAGTTTTCCAGCTTTTTAAAGTTCCATAAGAAGTATTTTGTTATAGCATATGTTGCCATGTTGGTTACTCGGTAGCACCGCAACCCTATTCTTTGCTATGCCTTGTGAAAAAAGAAGTTTCATGTTTTTGTAATTTATTTAATATGTTTTGTCTAAGTATTATATTGTTGAATGCAAAATTCGAATTTCATCATTTAGAAGACTTAGTCACGAGCTTTAACTAGTACGATTGATCATCACCATTTATTTTTTCACCATTACCCTTACTGCTCTCGTTTCTCAAGAAAATGAGAAACGTAATTCAGAAGTAATCGTAGTTAGACTTCACCTTTTCGATGCGATTTCGTTCGTTGCCGATATTTTCCAACATTTAGTGAAATGTATAAACTCACATAACCTGAATCAAAGCATGTAAGCATATATGGATCAAATTTCGTGCAGTATCTCTAAGTTAAATAAGTCTGTGGGCTGTCACGCCAAGAAATCATTGCAAATCTCTTCTAGACTTGTGTGCTTTGTTCTGAAATTGTCGAGTTAATTTTTTCAGGCTGATGAGTAACAGTTAACTTACTTTAGTACAAAGGTGATATTCTGACTCCCTTTTCTTCCTTTGATTCTCATGGGAGTAAACACAACATGAACTAGCGTAATAATTCAGTCTGGTCTCGCAGAATGTCAATTTAATGAACTTAGAGTGGATGATACTTGTTATTTCCATATTTTTGGTAACTCATGGCAATTCCCTAGCCTGATCATTGCTTTGATAGTAGGCAGAATAAGTGCGCTCGAGATCAAGTCAATGTGGCGTTGTATGAAAGATTCATTAATATTACCATCTTTATCGAATACTTTTAGTCAAATTTCAGATTGTAACATTAATATTGATGTAACCTTTTTTAAGTCCATCTTTTTTTCTTGCGAAAGGACTCAATTACCGGGCATCAATCTAGCAAGGTATTTGTAACCAGGGAAATAATTGTTATTGTAAAAGGATGTTATATTGGATCAAACAAAACAGCATATAGAACAGAGAAAGATTTTTTGTGAAATCACTATCTCGAGACAAGCAAGATATGCAATGCAGTTGACTATGACACAAATAAGTGTTTGGTTGAGGGCATCAAAGATTTGAAAATAGTTACACTAATTGTCAGCAGGCTGCAGCTATGGTAGAAGGATTTGAGTCGATCGAGTCAATCATGGTTTTGCCGTTCCCATTTATCATTTATGCGTTTCGCTCGAGTGTCCAGGATATTGTTGTACTGTATGAAATACATGATTTCTACCCAACGAGAATCGAAACGTGTTTCAAAGTAACAACGATTAATGTTCACAATTGAAGCATAAACATCAAGATGATGAGCTGTATTTCATGGCGTACACCAAAGAAAATACGCTTCAGTCTTCATGTTTGCATACAGTATGTCTCAGTAATCTCGATGGCATTACTTTATCACAAGTTATTGGTTTTGCACATCTCAGCTTTGAAGTATAGTGATCAGTCAAACGAACAAATAATTATTGTAGATTTGCGCAAAAATGGAAATTCATTTGCTAGGGAAAAGAAAGTGGAGATATCTAGATCATTGATGCAAGTCAACAGCATCATGGAAACTTTTGTAAGCTCTTCGACTCCGACTTCAAATGTCCATTGTGTTGGTGAGACATTTAACGAATCCAGACGCGAGGCTCCGGCTTCTCTGTATAGATCTTGTCGCTACAAGAATCTATGCTACGATATCAAAAGAAAAGACTTGGTCTTGTTCCCGTCACAAAGGCATCAACTCTTGTTTTCAAAGCTACACTCCGACGTGTTTCTATCTTCCATTCCAAAAGCTGTGATGCTTTCAGAAGTTTTACCCTCAAATGCAGATCAAACACCCCAGGTGCTTCCATCATATCAAGCAAGGAGACAGCAAGATAGATATCATCTCGTTGTTGACAAGAGTGCAGTGTGGATTCCATTACAACCTCATTCCTGTTCTAGTATCCTTTGGGACATATTCCTACCTGTGTATACTTTGCTCGAGCTCTTCAACCTACAAGACCAACGTTTTCTGATTCTCCTCTTAGAAGGTTCAAAGTGTTCAGCTCGAAGGATCCAAAACTTTGTAAATATGAAAGATTCCGGTGCCAACTTCTCAGTGGTAAGATTTAGGGATTGGAAGTTATCTGAACAAATCGATATTGAAAATACAACACATAATGATTACATCTGTTTTCATGACTCCCTTATGGGTCTGGGTGCTCACGGTGACCATCAGGCCTTTCGTTCAAGTCAGTATGGCGATGACTATCGGAAAAAACGTTCGCCTCCTAATCACCTTCGACGCGAGTCCAATCTACGCGGTTTCCGAAACTTTTGGCTACAACAATGGAATCTAGTTCCAACACAGCCGACAACGTTGAAGATGGCATATTCCTCCCTTATCTCGCGTCGATTGATATCATCCAGTACGAAAATTTCAGGAATTGAAGTTCTTGTCTGGCCGTCAATGGCTTCGACTCAAATCAAGTTAGAGATGGTCATAGATCTCTCTATTTTAATTCTATCCTCGACAGAGGATTTGACCGTCGCATTTTTCTTACCTAAAGGTGCCACTCTCATTCTTTTAGGTAAAGCAAATGAAGATTGGGACCTATGGAACAACAACTCTCAACTTCGAGTTCACCTTTTGGGAGGAAAACCGGTTGACACACTTCAGTATCTTATTCGTGAAGTGATTAGTCATTGGAATCAAGACAAAAGTGAAAAGTCAAAGATTTCTGCCAAAGACTCGTTACCATTTGTCAACCATCAAAATGTTGTATTTGTCAATGGTACGCCACCATCAACTCGAGTGCATTGTGTCGGTGAAAAGCTGTATCCAAATCATCTTGGATCCGAATGGTTTCGCACATGCCACTATGAGAATATTTGCTTTGATTTGTGGAAGAAAAAATTTGTTGCCTCTTTGTCATCTCAGAGCCAGGAAATCATGTCTACGGTAAAAAATATGAAAAAGAAGGAAGAAATTTATCTATCCTCAATGGTACAAAAGCAGGTTGTTAGCCCTCAGCTTAACAAATTGGGAGGTGGATATCCATTTTATGCTGAAATTCCACAAATTGTTGATTTATCTAATGTATCATCATATTATCTATACGAGGGAACTTGGCTTTCCACCCAAGTTTTCTCATCAACTAATTCAGGTATGATTTGATCCTAACCGTAATCATGATGCATATAGTTTCATTTTACTTATTATGACTCACCCTGTACCCTATGTTGATTCAGGTCATGTGCTGTGGGATGTGTTTCTTCCATTTTTTTCCTTGCTCGAACTGTTTGATTTGGACAAGCGAAAGGTTCTCGTTACTCTATTTCCCTCGAAAACATCTATTCGCCAGGTCTACACCTTTTTGGCCAACGCCTTTGGGATTCAAGGCGACCCGATGTCAAATGAACTTCTCAACATTCCCAACTCTCAATCCCGATATGTTTGTGCTTTACACGGAGGAAGTGGGTATGGATGGCTGATGGATCATGGATTTGGAGATCACGGATGGAGAGAAGGTGACACAATGTATCCGGTAAATTTGCGTCGTGGGCCAGAGCTTTTACGTTTTAGAAATTTCATCCTTGAGAATTTGAAAATTCCAACGGAATCAAATAGTACAGCCAAAGTCCAAATCGTATTCTCCATCAATTCCTCATTCGATAAGAAACGTCGAATAAACTTCCAAGAGGAGTTTAGATCTATGAGGAAACTTCGCTTACCGAAAAAACTTTATGCTGTACATAAGTATCATCTGTCTTCCTTTCCGCTACAAAAACAGATTGAAATTGCAGCCGAAACTTTCATTTTTATCTCCGCAGTGGGTGGGGGAACATTTCCTGCATTTTTTCTACCTCGTGGATCCACACTCATTCTTTATGGAGACAAAGAAATGCATTTAGATTTCGATATTTTCAATAATTGCGGCCATCTAAGGGTTCATTGGATGTCGTTACATTCTAGATTAAACGATACTGATACTTTGATGGAGCTCATACAAGATGAGATTGCAACTCGTGGATGGTCAAGGATGAAAGCGTAAAGAAATTGCATTCCCAAAAAAGGAATGCATCGGATGTGAGATAAAAGTACTTTGACAAATATTACACATTTGATTTCAAAGCAATTCATTGTCACTAAGGATATTTCCTCCGGCTTCAATGAAATGACATGAACAAATTTTTGTCAATTTAAAGCATGAATACTCATTTAATGAGCTAATGTGTAAATGAAGATATGTTGTCAAGTTGATGACTTGGGGAGAACATAACCCTTTAAAAGTTTTTAAGCAATTAAGCTGGGAACAAATCATTTGACCTAATGCAAAGAAATCATAGAAGTGTCTGTGATAGACTTAGAACAGGATCATCAGGAGATATAATTCTATGATGTAGTTTTTCAATTTTCATATATATTTGGTTCCAAGAAAGTTGTGCTTCATGTCACCATTGTAACAAAGATGAAAGTCTCATTGCAACAAGATTATCTGAGAAGAGAACAGTTGGAATGGCAAGAAAATGGATACTATTAAGGTTAGTAGTATTAGATTTATTAATTAAGTTTTGTTTGGTGCCTGAATTCAATTCCAATTTGCTTTTAATGCAATGTCGTGAATCCTGTTTCTGTCAAACACTAATTGACAAGGTGTAGCCTGTAGTGTTGTATGATAGGAGCTTCTAATAACCCATGCAGTAGACTGGAGAGAATAATCAAAAGAATTATCTTCCTCTAACTCTCAAATGATCTGAGCATATCATTTCCCACTTTGTGGATTCACTCAAAAGTTGAATTTGCTTAAGGGTTATGACTTGTAGTCAGTTTGGCAATGAAACAAAAATAATTGCACATTTGTTTAAACTCATGTTTGAATTTGCCTCCATTGTCAAAGACAATAAACTGAGGATGTGGATAACTCGCCAACCAGGTGACATGAAATGGCTTTGGCAATCTCAAACTTTCCTGTGGCTGGATCTATCATAGAGAGTGTCAGCAGTGAGTGTATCGTTAGTGGTCTCTTTATAGGATCCACAAGATCTACACAAACCATGACCCGGAGGTCAGATTCTGCTATCTTGGGAGGCACTATGCCACATTTCTTGCAATCTTTCTTTGTCAATTCAAATACTAAACAAGTGGAACATAAAGTTTCAACATCTTGTGTAAGGCCAGGCTACGTCATCGTGTTCCTGATTGTCTTCTCAGTCTGGGTCTGTCCTGGGTGAAGCAAGTATTCGTATGGAATATTTTCCCTCAATATTGGACTTGAGGGATTATTTTCAGGGTGTAACTGCTCTACAGTTAGATTTAAAACTAGGTCAAAGTAAAATTCTAAACTATTTTTAACCTTTACTTCTTTTTTAGTCTTGGTTAATCTTGGAACTTCTCTCAAGAGATGTTCTTGATCCTTCTCAAGAGGTCTGCGAGACTTCTCTTGAAGGTTTGATCTTGTTCCTAACCTTCTTATCGAACAACTTAGTGAAGTCTCTTCAACTTGCTGATAAGGACAAGTTGGTGACCCATATGGATAATTTAGTCTAGACCTTCAACTCTTTATAATTAAGGAGTTGGATTCTATTTTAGATTATTATAATAGCCGCCTTAGTTTAGACCCGGTTCTGGATTGTATAAAGATAGTTTCCATTTATATGCAATAGTTATGCCTCACTAAGTTTATCTAATGAATCATTTATCATGGTTAACGTGTGGTCAATATGCAAGAGGATAGTTTACATGTAACTATCCATATCTAGATGAGTAAATAGAAGGATATGCTAGTCCTACTACTATCTACGATGCACTAGTGGCACAGGACGTCTCCTTACATCGGTGCACATACACATCTCTTAGTTTAATAAAACATTATTTAAACTGTTATTGCTTACAACCTATTGAGTTAGGGATCTGCTTCTTGAACCTAGTCAAGGTAGTTCAGTAACCCTTCTTATATATATACATTCTCTCCAAAACAGTTGCTATGTTTATTTGGATTGTCCCAGTCTTGTTGACTTCAGTTAAATGCTGTGCAACAGTGCTAGGAGTGGTTAACTTCCTGAGACTCCTGTGGTGATGACCATTGATTAATCTCCAATTTTGTTTTTATAGGAAAGACAATATGTATTCTCTTTTTGATTAAGTTTGAAATGAAATATTACTTATATCTTCTCATCTGACCTCTATTGACTTTAAAAGCTTATATTGCGTATCATATACCTCCGAAAAGCTAGTTGTTGTTTGTATCATGTCCACACAGAGCATGATATGGCTGATATTGTCATGTCCAGTCAAATTATCGGTTGGCTGATGTGGTAATGGCCTGAAATTCTTGGGATGTCAATGTTTATGGGACAAAGTGTGAAAGGCTTAGAAGTATGTTCTTTAGCTGTTAAATGGTACAGAAAAGAGTGATGACTGCTGCTAAATCTAGTCATATTTATCAATTAAGTTCAGTGAAGTAGACATACTCATCAATTAATTTCAAACATTTGAAAATTCCGGAACTCTATGATCCGAAAATGCGCTAACCACTCAATTTGTTTTCCAAGTATGTTCTTCAATGTCGTAAAAATTTTGTCTATTGCGGTCCTTCGAATACCATTTATTCAATTTGATGATTCGTAATTGACGAATATTAGCCAATTAGATAGATTATCACAAGTGATCATAACTAGAATCGCATAGGATCTCAACTAGGCATATGTGGATCAAATTTCATATAATTTCTATCAGTTGATATACTCTGAGGACTGTCATACCGTCTTTTGCACGCTGAAAAATGTTCTTAGTCGAGGCCAATCAATCATAACAAATCTTTTCCAGGCTTGTATGCTTTGCACTGCTTTGGCAAGTGGGAAATTTCTTTTATTTTAGGCTTAGGCTGATGCGCGATAGTTTTACTCACAATAGTGTAAAGGTTATATGTTGCCTCCCTTTTCTTCTTTTGATTCGAAAGCTAGTAAAAAGAAGTTTATCTAGATTAAAAATTATGACAAGTTGATGAACGGAGAGTGGATGATCCTTATATAACTACCATGTATTTGACAACTAATGATGATGACCTGGACTGGTCATTTCTTTGATAATAGGCAGAATATGCGCGCAAGAGATCATAATCCTAATGAAGGTGAGGTCTTAACGTAGTTGATGTGAGGTTGGGTGAAGAATTCATAAGTATTACTATCTTTATCGAATACTTTAGTCAAATTTTTGCATCAATACTGATGTGATCTTTGTTAAGTCGATCTTTTTCCTTGTGTAACCTCTCAATCACTGGGCATCATTAGAGCAATTAAAAAATTGCTATTGTGAAAGGATGACAAATGAGGTCTCTGAAAGGAAAATCATTTGTTATCACAACATCTCGAAAAGAAAGAAATATTTTTTGTGACATCAGTATCTCGAGACAAGATGTATGAATAGGTTTTAACTTGGGGACATCAATGATTTGAAGATAATTTGATGAGAGAATGATTGTTATCAATTTTCATTTAACTCAATCCAACAAAAAAGTAAAATTATGGGAAAGTGGCATTTGAGTCAATCGAGTCAATCGAGTCAATCTAGTCAATCTAGTCAATCTTCGTTAAATGTCGTTTCGAATGTGCGTTTGTCTCGAGTCTCCAGGAGAGAAGATTCCATCTACATAATCGTCGTCCATGCTTTCTACCCATAGATCGAAACGTGTTTGTTCGATTGCAACAACCCCAAAGATTCGCCATTGATGCATAAACATCAAGATGACAAGCTGGAATTCTTGGCGTGCACCCAAGAGAATAGACTACAGGCTTCATGGCTGCATACAGTATATCTCAATAATCTCAATGGTAATACTTTATCACAAGTTCTTGGTTTTGCACATCTCATCTTTGATTAATGATGAAGAGTCACAACAAAAAATGTTTGTTCTTGATTTTCCCTCGAATGACCCCAAGCACAACACTTCTTTCACAGTCAACACAACTTCCTTTGCCAAGGAAATCCAACGGGACATAATGGAAACATTTATAACTTCTATAGCTCCGACTTCAAATGTCCATTGTGTTGGTGAGACATTTAACGAATCCAGACGCGAGGCTCCGGCTTCTCTGTATAGATCTTGTCGCTACAAGAATCTATGCTACGATATCAAAAGAAAAGATTTGGTCTTATTCCCGTCACAAAGGCATCTACTCTTGTTTTCAAAGCTACACTCCGACGTGTTTCTATCTTCCATTCCAAAAGCTGTGATGCTTTCAGAAGTTTTACCCTCAAATCCAGAGCAAACACCCCAGGTGCTTCCAACATATCAAGCAAGGAGACAGCAAGATAGATATCATCTCGTTGTTGACAAGAGTGCAGTGTGGATTCCATTACAACCTCATTCCTGTTCTAGTATCCTTTGGGACATATTCCTACCTGTGTATACTTTGCTCGAGCTCTTCAACCTACAAGACCAACGTTTTCTGATTCTCCTCTTAGAAGGCTCAAAGTGTTCAGCTCGAAGGATCCAAAATTTTGTAAATATGAAAGATTCCGGTGCCAACTTCTCAGTGGTAAGATTTAGGGATTGGAAGTTATCTGAACAAATCGATATTGAAAATACAACACATAAGGATTACATCTGTTTTCATGACTCCCTTGTGGGTCTGGGTGCTCACGGTGACCATCAGGCCTTTCGTTCAAGTCAGTATGGCGATGACTATCGGAAAAAACGTTCGCCTCCTAATCACCTTCGACGTGAGTCCAATCTACGCGGTTTCCGAAACTTTTGGCTACAACAATGGAATCTAGTTCCAACACAGCCGACAACGTTGAAGATGGCATATTCCTCCCTTATCTCGCGTCGATTGATATCGTCCATTACGAAAATTTCAGGAATTGAAGTTCTTGTCTGGCCGTTGAAGGCTTCCACTCAAACTAAGTTAGAGATGGTCATAGATCTCTCTATTTTAATCCTATCCTCGACAGAGGATTTGACCGTCGCATTTTTCTTACCTAAAGGTGCCACTCTTATTCTTTTAGGTAAAGCAAATGAAGATTGGGACCTATGGAGCAACAACTCTCAACTTCGAGTTCACCTTTTGGGAGGAAAACCGGTTGACACACTTCAGTATCTTGTCCGTGAAGTGATTACTCAATGGAATCAAGACAAAAGTGAAAAGTCAAAGATTGCTGTCAAAGACTCATTACCATTTGTCAACCATCAAAATGTTATATTTGTTAATGGTACGCCACCAACAACTCGAGTGCATTGTGTCGGTGAAAAGCTGTATCCAAATCATCTTGGATCCGAATGGTTTCGCACATGCCACTATGAGAATATTTGCTTTGATTTGTGGAAGAAAACATTTGTTGCCTCTTTGTCATCTCAGAGCCAGGAAATCATGTCTAAAGTAATAAAAATGAGAAGGTGGGAAGAAATGTACCTGTCTTCGATGTTACAAAAGGACGTTGTTAGTCCGCAGCTTAACAAATTGGGAGGTGGATATCCATTTTATTCAGATAATCCACAGACTGTTGATCTATCCAATGTATCATCATATTATCTATACGAGGGAACTTGGCTTTCCACCCAAGTTTTCTCATCCACTAATTCAGGTATGATTTGATCCTAACCGTAATCATGATGCATATAGTTTCATTTTTATTTATTATGACTCACCCTGTACCCTATGTTGATTCAGGTCATGTGCTGTGGGATGTGTTTCTTCCATTTTTTTCCTTGCTCGAACTGTTTGATTTGGACAAGCGAAAGGTTCTCGTTACTCTATTTCCCTCGAAAACATCTATTCGCCAGGTCTACACCTTTTTGGCCAACGCCTTTGGGATTCAAGGCGACCCGATGTCAAATGAACTTCTCAACATTCCCAACTCTCAATCCCGATATGTTTGTGCTTTACACGGAGGAAGTGGGTATGGATGGCTGATGGATCATGGATTTGGAGATCACGGATGGAGAGAAGGTGACACAATGTATCCGGTAAATTTGCGTCGTGGGCCAGAGCTTTTACGTTTTAGAAATTTCATCCTTGAGAATTTGAAAATTCCAACGGAATCAAATAGTACAGCCAAAGTCCAAATCGTATTCTCTATCAATTCCTCATTCGAAAAAAAACGTCGAATTAACTTCCAAGAAGAGTTTGAAGCAATGAAGAAACTTCGCTTACCGGGAAAACGCTATGCTGTGCATAGGTATCATCTGTCTTCCTTTCCGCTACAAAAACAAATTGAGATTGCAGCCGAAACTTTCATTTTTATCTCCGCAGTGGGTGGGGGGACATTTCCTGCATTTTTTCTACCTCGTGGATCCACACTCATTCTTTATGGAGACAAAGAAATGCATTTAGATTTCGATATTTTCAATAATTGCGGTCATCTAAGGGTTCATTGGATGTCGTTACATTCTAGATTAAACGATACCGATATTTTGATGGAGCTCATACAAGATGAGATTGCAACTCGTGGATGGTCAGTGATGAAAGCATAAACAAATTGCATCCCCCAAAAAGGAATGCCACGGATGTGAGATAAAAGTATCTCAAGAAAAATTGCTTGGCGTTACTTTGACACATTATTGATTTCGAAACAATTCATTGTCACCCAACGATATGTCCTCCGGCTACAATGAAGACATGAACAAATATTTTTCAATTCAAAGCATGAATACGCCATGCTTAATGAGCTAATGTGTAAATGAAGATATGTTGTCAAGTTGATGACTTGGAGAGAACATAACCCTGTAAAGGTTAAAAAGCAATACTCTGTAAAAGGAATTAACATCATACACTTTATTTTTCAGACCTAACAAACTAAATATTTACATGCCCAACCAATGAATTTTGATATATCTTTCCAAACTAATGTTATGACTTTATTTCAGTGATTATGTGATGGGGACTGATCTCAACTTTACACGGTTAGCAAGAGTTCATTACGTAAACAGGACGTCTCTAGGATGACACCACAAAAAGGATGTAGGACAAAGTAAGAATGAACGAGATCAGCAATAGCAGGTGTTCATTTCACAATTCATACCTTGAACAACTTATTGAGTAATTATGTTGGAAACAAGTTAATTGACATACCTGTCATGTTCAAGGCAATACAATCAGAGAAGTGTCTGTGATAGTTTTAGAAAAGGAGGCACTGGATCTTCATGAGATACAGCTCCATGATGTAGCTTTCCAATTTCATACATACTAGGTTCCAAGAAAGTTGTGCTTCATGTAACCATTGGAACTAAGATGAAAATCTCATTTCAGTATGAGAAGAGAACAGTTGGAATGGCAAGACAATGGAAATTATTTAGCTTTGTAGTTGAAGATAGAGAAATCAATGTTTTATGTAACAGTTGGATTAGCTTGTTGAACACCAGAAATGTAATTAGGATTTGATTTCAACTCGGGAATGCCGTCATTATCCTTCATTTTATAAAAGAGAGACAAATGCAATGTACTGAAGATTTAAACTTGTTCCATCCAAGGGTAAAGTTGAAAGCATTTTGACCTACCTTGACTAGGATCAAGAAGCAAATCCCTAACACAATAGGTTGTAAGCAATAACAGTTTAATAATAATATGTTAAGCTAAAGAGATGTGTGTGTGTACCGGTGTAAGGAGATGTCCTATACCGTTAGTGCATAGTAAATAGTAGTAGGATTTACATATCCTTATATTTACTCATCTATCTATGGATAGTTACAAGTAAACTATCCTATTCTATATTGACCACAAGTTTACTATGATAAACTTAGTGAGGCATAACTATTGCTTATAAATGGAGAGTATTGTTATACAATCCAGGACCGGATCTAAAGTAAGACAGTTATAACAATAATCTAAATAAACATCTAAATTAGAAGATCTAAATTAGAAGACAACTCTTTAATTATAAAGAGTTGAAGGTCTAAACTAACTTATCTTTATGGACAACACACTTGTCCTTATGGACATGGTTGAAGTGCACTAAGCCACC
>CAAAJI010000019.1:243304-360615 GCA_900642245.1 Fragilaria radians
TTATAACAATGATCTAAATTAAGATCTAAATTAGAATCTTTTTGATCATAAAGAGTTGAAGGTCTAAACTAACTTATCCTTATGGACAACAAACTTGTCCTTATGGACAAGGTTGAAGCAAGTTGTCTAAGCAGTTGGGAGGAAGCTTAGAACAAGATTGTGAATCTTCAAATTTAATCACAAAGATCTCTTGAGAACATCTCTTGAGAGAAGTTTCAAGATTAGACAAGACTAACAGAATAGCAATAAAATAGTCTATATTTTATCTGTGTCTCCTTTCTATATCTCACCGTAGAGCACATTTCCCTTTTTTGACACAATTCTACGTTTTTAGTTCAGTGTATGATTTTTTATCATCAATAATAATATCCGGGTATTGGTGCCAGTCAAATATCTTGCAAATAAATTGGAAATACATTATCAAAGTTTGTGAAGCACATATGCATTGTTATCACCTATATTTCAGAGGCGTTTGATTAGTTTCACCTAAAATTTGCAAATTAAAAAGTAACAGGCAATATTATTTTCAATTATGGTTGTTGTTGTTGTTGATGATGTTGATGTTGGTGGTGGTGTTGAAGGTGACGTAATATATCTAATATCTGCTTCATCAATATCATCATGCATTAGTAATAATGGACTTTGTCAAATGTTAGGTAAATGATAAATTAATTTCAAATGTGGTTAACTATCATCTTAAAGTAATATTATCTAGAATTTTGGAATACAGAATATTTGCCCTCATGATTGGACTTGAGGGATTGTTTACTGGGTACAACCCTTCTTATATATGTGCATTCTCTCCAAAATAGGTCCTATGTTTTTATTGTCCCATTATTATTGACTTCAGTTAAATGCTATGGAACAGTGCAAGGAGTGGTTAACTACTTCAGGAGAGATAATCTGTATTCGCTCTTTGATTAAATTAAAAAATGAAACATTACTTACAGCTTCTCATCTGACCTCTATTAACTTATATCTCCCAAAAACTAGTTGTTGTTTGTATCATGTCCACACAGAGCATCATATGGCTGGTATTATCATGTCCAGACAAATTGTTGGTTGACTGATGTGGTTAGGTCCTTAAATTCTTGGGATGTCACTGTTTATGGGACAAAGTATGAGCTTAGAAATATTTTCTTGTTATTGTATTCAACAGAAATGGCGACTGCTACTATAACTAGACATATTTACCAATAATTTTGATCTGAAAATTCCGGAACTCTAGGATCCGAAAATCCAGTAACCACTCAATTTGTTTTCCTAGATTTTTTTTTCAAGGTTGCAAAAATTCGTGTGTTGCCGGGAAGTGATCTGGGTTGCAATCCTTCCTTCACTTCAAGCATGACTAAAGTAAAATCAAAGCATATGAATACATCCCTAAAAGCACAGAAACGAAACTTGTCTCCTCCTCCTCCTCAATCAGAGTTGAAATCATCATCTCGAACGGTTGTGGGTACTATCTCTGACGAGGAAGATAACAACACTTCCATTGTACCCATGGTAGCGCCAAATCATTCAAAATTGGCGTCTACTTTGGAGACAAGTGACTTCCTTGGAAATAATAAGAAATCAAAAATTCTTTCACATCATTCCGGTATTTCACGATTGTTTGTTCCATATCGATCACTTGGGGTATTATCGGATCGAGTACCATTTTACTTGTTACAGCATGAATCATCAGCTACATCTACTCTTGTTCTATCTACTGGGGATCGTTTTCAAATGTTACAATGTGATACGTTGCAACCAGTCTTGGTATCTCAACCGATTGTTGCTTTGAACAATGATGTTGAGGATCCAAATACATTTCATCCTAAAAACAAACATTGTTCGAGTCCAATATTTCGATTGGTTAGTAATGCGTCACTTTCCATAACTGTGGTGGCGCATGGTTCTACTTGCCCACAGCTAACTCTTGTACAAAGAGCAAAGCCAATTCATTCCCTTCCACTAGGTTCTAGATACGCGAAAAAGAACAATTATAATTTGGTGGATATGATCTCTTTGGGAACGATGAAAGTACAGTGTACTGGTGAGAAAGAAGGAAAAATGGAAAATGCACTACTTCTAGCTGTGTTATTATGCCACAACTCAGCACAAAGGGAAGATGATGATCAAAATTCTAATGTCATCATCGTAGGTGACGATGAGGATGACGACGATCATGATTCCAACAAGGATATGGATGATGACGACGAATCTGCGTTGCCCGAAAGTCATGCCTTGGGTAGAGTCGTAATTGTCTTGGCAACGCGAGAGACTCTGTGCATTCACAGTCACTGGGACTTACCCATTCATCCAACGACATGCATTCATCCATCTTCCTATGTAAACAAAATCTTAATTGGAGGTTACGATGGTGCACTACTTTTAATGAATATCCGATCGGGAAAAATTCTACATAATTTTCAATGTATACGCGAAAATAACGAGAGGGTGACATGCCTTGAACAGTCTCCTGCCATTGATACTGTGGCCGTTGGATGTTATTCGGGAAGTGTACATCTGGTCAACTTACGATACGACAAGCATCTTTTCAGTCTTGGCCATAATTCTCCAGTGACATCACTGTCCTTTCGGACGGATGCATCAGCATTACGTCATAATATCGCTCCCATGGCAGTGGGAAGACTTGATGGAGTGATTTCAATTTGGGACTTATCTCCCCCCGACGTCGACGATGAGGATGATTACGAGGAAAAACCAACTACGGGAAAGACTCTCTTGTGTGAAATGCTTCATGTTCATCCCGGAGGTGTCGCTGCTATACAATTCATGCCACAAGAGCCACTTCTTGTATCTACCGGTATCTCGTCGAATTCTGTATTGTTTCATGTTTTTGACAATCCTGATCATTCAGGTCGCCTTTGGAAGAGTAGGAAGGGGCATACATCTCCTCCACAATGTATTCGGTATCTCCATCCTGCAACCAACGGATTGTTGGCACAAGCTGCGGATGGCACAGATGCATCATCCTGTCAGATCCTTTCTGGAGGTGGCTCAGATCGAACTTTGCGCATTTTTAGTTCGGCAAGAAGTGTTTTGGACAAGGAATATTCTCAGGGAGCAGGATTGGAACGACAAAGCAAAAAACTTGGTCTCACTTCTACAGCGGAACTGTTGTTACCACCCATCACGGCTATAACTTCGAGTGATGCGCATTCCCGTGATTGGGGAGACTTAGTCACAATTCACCAGCATCATGCCATGGCCTATGTGTGGTCTTCTCGTCGTGGAGCTCAATCTGGTCCTGTCCTTCGGCAATCTCATTGGAATATCAGTGCCATGAAGGTTCCACCACCAAAGAAGGCGCATGCAACATCCGTTGCGATCTCCTCCTGTGGAAACTATGCTGTTGTTGGAACCTTAGGAGGAACTATCTACAAGTACAACATCCAGTCTGGAATCCCCAGGGGATCCTATCCACCACAGCAAAAGGAGGGTCAAACCATAAAGATCAAAGAACCTGGAAGTATACAACGTACAATTAAAAATCTTGAAAAGAAATTCAAGGTCTCCAATCGAAAATCGGACAAAGACAAGGAAGAACGAGATAAATTTTTACAACGTGAAAGGGAACTGCAAAGAAAAGAAAAGCTTCGTTCTGCAACTCATAGGCAAGCAGTCACAGGTTTAGCTGTAGATACTGTCAACAAAACTCTCATTTCTGTGGGATTGGATGCCAAGCTCATTCTATGGAACTTCCGTACACATGCACCACACAAAAAGTCGCCATACATGCTCCCATCTGGTGCCACCCAACTTTGCCACATCCGTGATTCGGACCTCGCTGCCATTGCATTAAAGGATTATACTGTGGTCCTATTTGATTGCTCTTCCTTACGCTTAGTAAGGAGATTTGGTAGTGGCTTACAGAATCATACAGGTCCCATATCTGACCTTGCTTTTGCGCCAGATGGTAGGACGTTGTACACAGCATCGTTAGATCGCACGATTCGTGTATGGGACGTACCCACAAACAGCTGTGTGGATTGGTTAGGGTTCAAGACTGCTCCAACATCCCTAACTGTCAGTCCTACAGGAGAATTCCTTGCAACGACTCATGTAGACAGGCTCGGTATTTACTTATGGAGTGATCGTACATACTATCAGACAGTGTTTTTAGATTCATCTAGTCCTCCAACGATGCCGTATGCCATGGATGAACCAGTTCCGATTGCTGAAACACTTACCAAAAGTAGCAGCGGTGAAGATATGATATCTGGACATAAAGATTTCAATATGGAAGAAAGGATGGAAAAAGACCTGACCAGTCTATCCCATGAAAATGAACCTCCTAAGCCAAAAGGAGGTAACCTCGTTACTTTAAGTGGCCTTCCACCATCTCACTGGAAGAATCTCTTCCATTTGGAACTGGTTAAGGAGCGTAATAAACCAGAGGAGGCCCCACAAAAGCCACCGGAGGCTCCATTCTTCCTCCAATGGCGAAAGGGAGAAAATTTGAACGAGCGGATGCAAGATAGTGATACTAAGCTTACAGGGACTAGCGATGATGTATGGGCGGCAGCTTGGTCTGATGATGATAATGTAGATGAGGAAAATAGTATTGGCGATGCACAAAGAAAGGACTTGGCAATACTGAGTACGAAAGGTATGACGACATCACCATCGGGAACTCGAAGTAGCAGTAATAGTGGCTTTGGTAAATCAGATTCTGCTTCGGAACCTAGATCGAAGAAGCGTCGTGTAATCGTGCACCATAGAAGTCACTTGGCATCCTTACTACAGGAATGTAGCAGGAAAACGAATGTAATTACTGCAACCACTTCGATAGACGATTCTAATCCGTACGACGCTGTGACGGATTATATCGTAACCTTGGGTCCATCGGCAATCGATGTGTCGTTGTTGACTCTTTGTCATGGAATGCATGATTTGGAAGAGGGACTTCCACTCCTATATAAGGCATCAATGTGGCTAATGCATGCCACATCCTCTCGTCAAAGGTATGAAGCCATCCATGCCTATCTGCATCGATTTCTACATTTGCATGCGAATACAATTGCTGGTATTGAAGAATATTCCAACACCATAACAGCACCGGATGACGACAAGGATACACAAACAAAGAATACGTCAAAAACAGAAACAGAGTACCGTGACAAGTTATTGGAGGTTGTAAAGAAGCTCCGACAGTTACAAAAAGCTGATGGTTTGAAAGACAAATTGCAACATTCACTTTGTTTGCTACAACATTTTCTAAGAATGGTTTAGTATTGCGTGCACACGCTCCAGATTTTTATACCAAAATAGTTGTCGACTTCACTTTGCACGGATAAATAAATATAAATGATTTGGTTAAATTATTTACTAAACACCGACAGAAGTTGATGATTGTAAGTGTAATCGATTCCTCATCCCGTGAATCATACTAATACCTGGATTATACTTCCTCTTGTTGAGATATAGATTGATTCATTGAATAGCTTCTTCGATGGTGGTAGAAGTTCGACAGTTTGTCTCTCTGTTTACACAAGGTAGGAATTGCGGGTCACTCCACAATGCCAATGGAAAAGTAGGTGGAGTAGAGGCCTTATGTTCCCTTACTAATTCGGCAATGCGTTTAATGAGATCTTCATGATGACTAGGATCTAAGGGAAACGCTTCCGCAGGGTCTGACAGGACATCAAATAATAGTGGTGGATCATGATAGACTTCTTCGTCATCATTGTAGTGCCCACTCTTGGTCCACAACCATGCCTTGATTCTCCCAACTTTGACTGCTGCAACATCGAATCTCCCGTAGGGCTGTGGAAGTGGTCCCTCCCGAAATCCATCTCTCCAAAAGAAAAGGACACGATCGTTTGTAACTGGTGTGTCTGTGGATGATGCTTGGTTATTTTGGAACAGGACAGAGCTGACATCTATTCCATCAATATTCTTTGGAATAGGAATATTCAAGATGGAAAGAATTGTGGGCACAATGTCCAGTGATGATAACATTTCCATGGATTCCGTATGAGGTTTAATTTTTCCTGGCCAGCGTGCTATTGCAGGCATCCTTAAGTTGGCTTCCCAGAGTGATCCTAAGCCTGAATCGATCCCACAATGAATCCCAGTGACTGTCTGATTCGTACTCGGAAGACGACATTGCCGAAAGACATTTGAATCTGGAACAAAATCACTTGGACAAGCGGTACAATTCATTGGAACATTCTGTTGCAACCACCGTCCCTCAAATGGTCCCTTCGATCCTGCGCATTCTTGTTCTGCCACCCATGGTCCATTATCACTTGTAAATAACACTAAGGTGTTGTTAGTAAAATTTAATTGATCCAGTTTATCTAATATTTGACCAGCAATCCAGTCCATTTCTTGGACGGCATCGACAAAAGTCGGTATATCCGTTGATGACGACGATGATGGTTTTGATGCCCATTGACAAGTTTGTTGCTCGTTTCCTCCAAATTTAGGAGCACAAAGCTGATGTACATGTGAAAATGACATGAACAAAAAGAATGGGTTTTGATTATGATGTTGCTGTTCTAAAAAGTTTGTAGCGTGTGTTGCATATCGTTTGGCTAAATCCGAAAGCTGAACAGGTTGTTGAATGATTTGATCATTATGGTATAGCGGTAGCCACATAGTTTCCTGCTGGCTGTCACCTTGGTCTGAATGATGAGAAGGATGATAACATTCATGGCCATCAACTGACCCTCCTGACATGTGATAGGGAATACCCATCCAATCATCAAATCCTTGTTGTGTTGGTAGATATTCTGGTCTGTGACCTAAATGCCATTTTCCAACAATAGACGTAGAATAATTATGTGGTTTGAGATATTCCGCGACAGTCGTTTCTTCCGGTAACATCCCATAGACAGCATCCACCTTAAAAACTCGAGGATAAATTCCCATCTTGGCAGGATACTTTCCAGTAAGAATGGCAGCACGACTTGCAGAACACAAATGCGCTGCTGAATTCCAATTATTCAATTTGATTCCTTCCCATCCCAATCGATCCAAATTTGGTGTTTGCGCCGTAGGAGCACCAAACAAGGAGATATCGTTGTAACCCAAATTATCTGCCAAAAGTAAAACAATATTTGGATGGCTAGATGACGTTGAAGATGAAGAAGTTGATGACTCCCCATTGCTTGGATCAATGACAAGGACGAACAAAAGCCATGCGAGCGAAATAAAAACAAACATCCTGGTCGTCTGGGATTTTTTGGATCTTACCGAATCCTGTTTTGAGTCATTGGTGTCCCTAACTCTATTCAAGTTTAGTAAAAACTCGACCAAGAAAATGTTGAACTTTTGGAAAGGAAATAATGCCAAAATCGTTGGTACTTTTTCTAACAACAGCCTGGCACTCAGAATAAGTCCATGAATGGGCTTCTTTAGAGACAACAAATATTCTTTAAATGTCACCATACCTTTGTGGAATCGCCAATAATATCTCCTCCTTCATCTCTAGGTGTGAGAATATAACTTTAAATTTGAGGATCCCTACCCATCATAGCAACCAACAGGGTATTAAATGTCACATCATCAACAGAGGTGACATGTATATTGTTGAAATGAATATCAGGGACTTGCATACATTCATAAGCTACCAATCGGGCCTGAAGCACAGTATTTAATATCACTACATAATTTTGTCAAAACAATTACGAGGAAATATTGATGATTGTATCATCATACTATGTCTACATATATATATGTGTGTGCTAAATGGAAAGAAACAGAGGTACAGTCAATATAAAATTGTTTAGGAAACAGAGTTGCAAACAATGCAAAGTTGGTTTTAGTAGAGCACTAAATATCCCGGTATGACAGGCATTGAATGCGTGAAAGAGAGGAGTATTAGGAGAGTTGATGAGAGATTCAACAACAAAATTATTCTTGGAACAGCAGATTTATGAAGATTGGTCAGTTAGATTAGCAATGAACTTCATCAATGCTCGTATTACAACCTCGTTTTTGTGCTTTTGTCACGCCAAGTTTCGGTCGCTCAAGTCAAGTTACCTGGAGAATGTCATCTCCACTCAAGAAAGCAAACACTCTTTTTCCAAGAAGATTTTTTTCAAATCACAGGTTTGTAAGCCAAAAGTTAGCTAATTGTAGTAACTGGTTAGCACAATAACAACAACTGTAACGATGATTGGTGTTGTCATGCATAAGTTCAAGGAAATGTTTGACTACAATACAGCTTAATCTAATCCAGAGCAACTGCCACAAAGAATTCAATTTAAGTTCAATCATGGTTGTAAACACTATACCCATATCACTTGCTTAGAAAAGAATAACAGTAAGATGATAGTTCGTTTGAAAATTTTATTTAATTACCTTATGGGCTACATGTAACATATCCTTTAAAATGATGCAGAATACTCCTTGTCAACCTGTGTGCTTGACAGGGATGTAACTTGCATATACTGCTTTCATACAAATTGGAATCTTATTCTAAAAAATCAAGGAATGATTATATGATATTGAGAATAAGGAAAATAAAACTTGAATTTCTGTTGAAAAGATATATATGTATTTAGCTACTAAGCATTTAGAACCACCATGAATTCTCGGGAAGGTATCTTCACCTTGTAGTGGACCATTTGTTCTCACAGCTTGATGAGCTCTAGAAAGAATATGATTAATCACATCTCATTTTGTCTTTGAACCCTCCATACTTGAAACCTTGATTCAATGAAAATAATCAAAAATACTGTTCCATTTTGTTTGGATTGTTAAATTGAAATTGTTGTTGTTGATTGCATGCTTAAATGGTCCAATGCAAAGCATATTAGTAATTAAGCCTGCACTCATTATGGATAGCAACAAGCGTAACCATGGAATGGTTAAATAATGTATGAATGGATCTCAAATTTTTCAATGTCACTTCTACCCACATCACTGTGAACCAAAGATTTATTACGTTTATTAAATTTAAATGACTAGGACAACACGTTGCTTTGACCATATGCTTGTTTGTAGGCATTCTCATTCTCTTCCTCTGTTCATAACATAACATTTTTTTCGTTGAAAATATACATATATAGGATTCTAAACATCGATTTTTCTTAATTGAGAAATCCTTTGCATTCTTAACCTCTGTAATACCCACTTCGATCTTTCGGCTTCGGATAATCAACATATCCCTGAGATCCTGAAGGACTCTCAGATCGGGGGTGTCTGGCATAACCTCCGAGATTTGTTCGTAATGGTTCACCACCCTGAAAATAACCTGGGTCAGAGTATCGCGATGTGTTAACATGACTTTGTAAAGGATGGTGAGACGGTCCTCGATTTCGGTAACCTTCAAAATGGTTATTAGAATGAGACACAGGGGCATGCATTGAATTACCATGAGCCAGGACTAGATGAGGAGCTGGGGGTGGAATGTCATGACGTTGCAAAGCAACCATTTGGTGAAAAGTGTTCGGAGGATGAGCGGATAGTGGTTGATACATGCCGGAAACGTGATGAGTATTTATTGCCTGACGTCGAACCAGTGATGCCTGTAAAGGAGTGGAATGATTAAGTTTTGGTGGTATAGCATCCATCCTTTGCCCACGCATGAGATGTGGAATTGGAGCATAAGGTCTACTGTCTCTAATTTGGAAAGCGGTATGGTGCTGAAGACCATGTCGTTGAAGGTAGTCTTCTTCGGATTCTCGCCGTCGCTTTACCTGAAGAATTTCTGTATCAATCCACGCCTCCTCCAGGCTCAAATCATCGCTCATTTCTTTTCGGCTTAGAGTGTTAACGCGCGCTGGGGCATTGAAGACAGAGGCACCAGTGACTTCACTCATTTCGTCGAACGGCCGCACATCTACTGCCTTTCCTGTCAATAAAGGTTTCTGTCTGTCTCGTTCCATTTGACGTGACTTTGACACACGAGGAGGTACTGAGCGAGACGCATCACTTCCAGATTCAGATATCTTTCCCAGAGGGAAGCTTTTGCCTTTTTTACCGTAAGGGTCAATTTCAACAACATTTAACCAAGCTCGTTCCAACATTTTTTCTTCCGTTTCTACTTTCTCGCGACTTCTACGTTTCTTTTTCTTGGCTTTTTTGTCCCGTTGACGACATATTTCTCGATCAACTTCCAACTTTACCATTGCGAAAAATCTATGAATCACAGCCGCTGCATATAACTCTTTCTTTCTTCGTTTATAACCTCTCCACTGACGTTGAATACGCTTCGAAGCAATATTTTCTCGGAGACATTCAGAGTTCGCTGAGACAAGGACGCGAATTACCTTCAACTGTTGTGCTACTCTAATTGCCAAACAGCGTCTCATCGAAGACTGAATGATAATAGCACATCCCATTTGTAAGCTTGCAAGTTTTCTAGCCCTATGTCCACGATAGAAAGATTGCATGCGAATAATTTCGAATGAGATAATAAGATATTGAGAATATATCCAAAATCTACGCCATGCCGACTGAATCATAGTAGCAGCCTCGTGACACTTCTTTTCTGCCATCCAGCGCCGTAATCGCCACTGGGACTGAATCGTTTCAGCCGCCCAATTTTCGATTCGAAGTTGTCGCACCCGACGGATTGCAAGTCTTCGCCTGATAATACTTTGTACAATAATTAAATGTACTAATTTGTAAAGGGATCCAATCTGAGCTTTGTACCGCCGCCACTGACTTTGAATTATAGTGGCAGATTTTATACGCTTCATGAAATTAGCTTTGCGCCTTGCGAGCCATCCTCGAGCAACACGTTGTGTAGTCAGAATATCTGCAAGACTGAAAACGAAATCCGAATATGATTGAAATCCACGCCATACTTTTTGAATACGGGTTGCTGCCGCTTGATCCCTCTCAATTTTCAATATTGAGGCCATTTTCAATGCCTTCCAACGACGAATTATACTTTGAACAATTATTATGTCTACAATGTCGAACTGGAAGTGTAATAGCGCTGAATAGCCCCTGTATGCTGATTGAATAATAGTTGCTGCCCTAATCCTCTTTTGGACTGTAAGCTTGGCGAGATATCTCCGAACGATTGACTGAAGTACAATTATAATTCCTAACTGGTGTCTGGCTTTCACGCGACCAAGCCAGCCTCTAACTGCACATTGCATGGTGATCAGACTATAAAAGCGATCATAAACTTGAGTGGTCGCAAGGTAACCTCTAACTATTCGTTGGATCTCAACAGAAGCAAAGATCGCTTCGTCTAACTTTTGTCGAGTTTGCCATCCTCTAAATGCTGATTGAATCTTACACGCAGCCCACTTGTGAGCAAAACGATACGCTTCACATCGCCAACGACGAAAATATGCTTGCAGCTCTATAAGGCCCCACATTCGATCTAAGGCTTCTTTTTGAGCCAGAAACCTTCGTACACTTGATTGAATTGGAACCGCAGCCTTACATAGCAAACGGTAACCAGCGCGTTGTATAGGATCCATAGTAGATTCATCAACTGTATTAACACTCTTGGGAACTTTTACAGCATGGATTTTTCTCGGTATAATTATTCCCCATTCAATCAACTTTCGCCTTTTTCGGTACATTTCAGCCATGCCAATTTCTACAACATGAGGTTCAATTAGCATCCTTCGCACTTTGATATAACCATTCGATGGCTTTTGTTTGGTAGGCGGATTGCTTTTTCGCAATGCTAAAGGATTCTTTATTTTCTGGCGTAGGTTAACCGATTTAGAGAAATCACCTTTTGCACTTCTATTGTAGTATGGTTTCCTACCCTTTTTGGAAAATTTTGAAAAGTTCAACTGTGTAGGAGCCCGGGGTGGCACCAACGTTTCTATCGTACTTACGAGTGACTTATTTCTTTGTGGATGTTTTTTGTCTGCTGCTTTGTTCACAGCTTCAGTTAGACCGCTATGATACGTATTAGACACAATAGATTTAGGCCTCTGTAATCTGACATCCTTCTTGCGAATTAAATCCAGTGCATGGGTCTTTGCAGACTTTGAAGTTGGAACAATAGGCTCAGGTTTTGACCCGGTAGATGGACGACGAACGTGATTCTTCGAATTTCGAATTAAATCCAGAGCCTTCCTAGTACTTACAGGATACCCTCCTGACTTTTTTTCGATGTCAAATCTTTCCAACTCATCAGGATTTTGGAGTTTTGGTAAGTGCTCTGCTCTTTCTTTCTCATGAATTAAGGCATTTAAATTAGGGATTCTTTTCGTTTTATTCTCCAGGTTACCATCAGTTTTATTCTTCGATCCTAACACTAATGCTGACTTATGTGGGGATTTACTGTTCAAGAATTCAAATTCCTTCGAAACATTCGATGGAGATGAGGGTGATTCATGTTGAATTGTAAAATAGTTTTGAGTCGGAGAGTTGCGCCCTGAGATCGTGCTATGATCATCCTCAAGTGGTGGAAGAATTCTGTCTTGCGATTTCAGTTCGTTCATACTGCTACGCATGCGCCGTTTGCGAAGAAATTGTTCTGCTTCAGAATGAATAGGAGGTGATTTGGTCACTATGTTAGGTGCTGTTACCTTAACTGGGCTAGCAATAGAAGAGTTATGGTCTTCTGTTGTCATCGAAGAAGTGGATGACATAATCAAAAATGATGAGGGAACAGCAGATGCCACATGTGCATACTTGTCGTACACCTTGGAGGATTGAATGGGAGTAAGTGTAGACGACTGAACCGATGGCTCTGAGATCGATTCATCTTCACTAATAAGGGAACGTCGAGCAGCCTGTCTTAGCTCCTGGATATCGTGAGAATCTAGAGTTCGCTCATTCATACTCTCTTTTCTGGTCGTCTGAGATGTAGCCCTAGTTTGACCAGAACTAGCGATATTCTTGGAAGGTAAGTAAGTCTGGGGAAGGTATCGAACTTCAAAAGGATCGAGTTTTGTCGATTTTGAAGTCCGTGGCGGTGGTGGTGGTGGCGGCGGCGGAGGAGGTGGAAGATGATGTGTTGCCGATTGGACTTTGTTGCTCATAGCTGTTGATGATTCCTGAGCATGAATTTGTTCTATTCTTGACGGAGTTAGAACAGACTCGGGATCATACCGGTTGAAATTCGCGGGATAATCCAAACTAGAAGAGCTACTTTCGGTGATGTAGAACGGATCAGCAAAAGGATCTACTTGAACAGGCCTACTTGAGCCGGCGAAATTTTTTTCTTCATTGATGTTACTGCTTGTAATCGAAGTAGATGGGGCCGAAATGAAATCGCTTCCATCCCAGTAGACACCATGAGGATCACCACTAGTAGATCCTTCATCTTCGCCTATTGGATCCATTTTCTTCGAATTTTGTGCTCTAAGTGGACTTTCCAATATAAATGAAGGGTCTGTCAAGATACTTATATCATCGGGGAATCTAAGATCTGAAATTAGCGGATTTGATGTCGTGTTACTGAAAGCATCAAAGATGTTAGAGTCATCAGCGGAGTTATCGGCTTTATGGAAAGCTGTCCCTTCATCTCTGTCCTCACTTCGTTGAAGGTCATCAGATGAGTCATCCAAAGGAAATGCAGCGGCCTCTTGGAATTGAGAATCAGACGTTTTCTGGGGAGTTCTTGGCACAATTTCTGCTGAATGAGGAGTAGATTTATACGAAGACCCTGGCTTCGCATCTAGCGGCATCCCTAACTTGACATCTTGGTCTCTTTTCTTGAGATGGTGAGTGGCTCCAACTCCACGTCGAGACATTTTGGTTCCCGTGAGGCTGCTATTTGTTGGTGTCGATGAATCCGGACTGGTTAATGGGGAAGAAGCTTTGTTCGTTATCGGAGATGAAGATGATTTATTTCTGCTTCCACCCAACATGTTTCTTAAAAACCCTTTCTTCTTTACCTGAGGTAGCGAAGAGGAAGGTGACGAAACCATTGCTGTTGATGATTTTCTCTGACTTGAATCTGAAGACTTAGCTAATTTTGAACTGGACAAATTGGGTGAATCATTGTCTTGGAGTATTTGATTGGATGAAATACTCGATAAAGTAGTATCATTAACTGTATTTTGATACTTGAAAGATGCTCTCGGTGTCATGTCAGAGTTTGTAGGCGTAGACAATGCTGAAGCTACTTTGTTTCTGGGGCTCTTACGTTCTAATGGTTTGTTTTCAGTTGATGACTGAGATGAAACAGATTCCGACACAGCCGTAGTGTGATCTATCGAGGATTTAATTCGAGATGTTGCACGGTCATACAGATGTCTTTCATGATATTCGAGATGTTCCTCATTCGGAGTGTCAACCAAATCCATTGATTGGTAGATGGCCATGGCAGCCCTTCGCCGTTCCTCTACGATAGATTGACCAGTTTTTTTACTTGCACTACTACTACCGCTACTTTTACTAGTTCGAACGTAATGAAAGGAAGGCGATGGCCTAGAAGGCAAGGAAGGATCATGCTGATTTGTAGGTGTTTTTGAAAGAGAAGCAGTGTTGAGGGAAGAATTGTCGAATTGCCTTAGACTTGGAGAGGGAGGTATAAATTGTCCCCCGACGGCATCAATATGCATATCTTCATCGAAAGGAAGTTCTGTTTTGCAAATCATGGACTTCATGGTAATGGGCGTTTAGATCTAATTGATTTCCTTCTGTAAGAGAAAAAGTTAGGTCCTAACCAAGAGCAAGCAAGCAAGCAAAAGCAAAAAAGCCAAGATGAAAATTCTTTTTTTATCGCTCCTCGTTGTCGATGGAACTCTGATCTTCGGTTCTCACGGAAGGTGTTTTCAATTCTAAGAAGTGAGATATTGCGTCTAGTCTGGTTAGGTTCGATGATCCAATGCACCCCAACGCTTGGTGAATTGAATTGCGACCACAATGGGGGGTTTTGGACACGTCTACTGGTACAGAGAGCCTACTGGAATATGTGTTTCACATTTCAAGAGGCATCCATTCTTGACTAGAAGGAATTCTTTTCAATTACGGGACTCTAGTAAGTGAAAACGCCTGAGGGAGTAGTATCACAGTTTAACGTTATAGAAGACACAAAATTCTGTTATCGCTAGTCAGCTTGGGTTACAGTAATACTGTGGTATGACTAAAGCAAAAATTCACCGAGACAAAGGTTGGGATATCTCGTCCTTGGTCTGATGAAAAAACGTACAATATGTCCGTTGCCACAAATCGCCCAAATAACATTTTTAACAAAAATTGTTCACGATTAAGACTCATAACAACATGGTGTGTTCTCTAATACAGGCACGTATACTTTCGATAAATCCGCTTGACTCTCGCAACAGAAAGAGTGCTTTTTTGCATACTACTTAAAACAACTACGTACATTTTTCAACAGTGAATTTATTTGGTGTACAGCATGTACAATAATGAAAACTTTTTTCCTTCTTAACTCTACTTCCGAATTAATTGTTGACGTTCGAAAAATGGACTCAAGGCGGGTACTATCGCGCACACTACAATAATGGATCCTACTATTGTCATTCTTGGACATTTCCGTTATTTCGTAACCAACAAAGTAGGCCTTACCTTCCCACTTCTATTGCTTGTTTTCGCTTTTGTAACTCGATGAAAGCTTGCATTTTTCAGCCAAACAATTGTTACTGCTGGCGTGGATTGCAGTGTAGTGTGAAAAGTACTAGGCACTACCCAATGTAGTTGCTGCTATGAAGTGTGACACTGGATACCACAAAATGGACCCTTTCTATCATTCCATTTAAGTGAGGAAAATATGATGATGTAAAATAGGATTAATGCCACAATTGCGACAGGTTCCGTATGGGTGTCTTTAATTTCAATTCTGCATTCAATACACCTATGCCTTGCGGTTGCGGGAGCGATGATTCGTTTTTGAATGCTTCCTTGACTTCTGATGCTATAGGATTCCGTATTGCAATAATTTTGAACAAGTAATATTAAGTTTTCTAGTATATGGTTTTACATCTTCAAATATCTTTTGGCAATGTTCTGCGTAATTTATTGATAATGCATTTTGAAAATAGGGCTACAATATGAGCAATGACTTTGGTTCATTAATTTCTAGGAATGAGCTTAATGGATGTGTTCTAAAAAAAGGAAGAGTATCTGGTATCCAACTTTTTTCTTCTTGGTTGGATGCTTTCTCTTTTTACCCAGAATCCTTCTTAGAGGAGCGTATCAATTATGTCTGTTATATAATATAAGGCTAAACTTGTCTGGCAGGAGTAGTTCAAATAGTGAGGAGAATAAGTTGCAGATTAATGATTAGGCAAGACCAGTATCTTTATTGGCACTAATCCAGAAATAGAAATTGCTGAAAATTCAATATTTACTTTCAACTTTTCACAAAGAGGACAATAAAACAAGTTCAAGCAAATGGTTATCTAATCCTCTTCATTTAGGCTCTGTTGTCATTTGATTTGTCACCATGCACAATCAGTTCGGGGTGAGATTAGATTTACATTAGTGGTCCACTTGGAGTGAAACGCATGTGGCCAGAACATGGCGCTCATAAGTCCAGGCATCTTTTCTTAATTTTTAGTGAGGCTATCAATATCCAAGACAGCTGGAAAAAGCTATGAGAAACTGAAGATGGCAAGAATAATCTCAGAATTATTAATTGAAATATGCCTACCAAGAATCAGTATAATCAATCGATATGTGGGGAAGCAACGGAAACGTTCCTTTTCAGTTTGTTTAACACATTCAAGAGTAAAGACTACACATACAGATGCGAATCCATGATATGGGATATGGTGGCAAAGAATTTCGAACCTACCTCAACTCCTAAGTTAGTAAGACCTTAGAGGATGTTTGTGCATCTCTCATTTTAGAGAAATTAGGATTCAGACTCTTGAATCACGTAACTTGAGAAGTTAAGAATAAAGTTAGAAAATCATGGGATCTACATGACAAAAAAATTAGTTTTTACTTCTTGCTTTAAAAAGCTAACAATTGAATACGAGCTTCTAATGGTCATGTTGGTGTAAGGAGTTGGAAGCACAGCAAACCCGCTTAAATTTGATGATATACATGAGGAAATAAATCGAAAAAGCGCTACAAGGCAATCTGATGAAGCAAAACAAATCCAATTGAAATCGAAAATATGCGCAAAAAATATCAAGTTAGAATCAAGCTGAGAATTGAAGGTACAGATGTTCAAGCAAACTTTATGCTTCAATTCAAAGGCAACTGTCGCGATTTTAAATAGCTTGACCACACAGCAGGTCAATGACAGCTAAAGAAAGGTAGAGAGATGCTAGTTGCTAGGGAGCATCTTCACACGAGACTTGTGATTACTTAAGTAAATTGTTATTCCTATTGCTGAGTTTAAGTGGGTGTATCTCAAATATCACACTTTAACTCGAATAATTTTGCAGGGCATTCCAAATCGTGATTTGTATCTTGATTGCATCTCAGAATCAATCTCGTCCATATTGTCGGGTCTCACAATTTTGAATCGTGATGTGCCAGTGATCATGCAGATTCACCACTTATTTTCCAAACTCTTCCCCTAAACTATTAATCAAATGCGGTTGAATCACAATGCTTTTTGGTTTATTGAATATTGCAAATTAAACAATCTGCCAGATCATCCTCGATCTTGAATCCAAATTGAAAGCCTTTGAGGCAATCAATTATATCTTTGATTCCTTCTTCACTACCAACAACAAAAAAGTCAGTAATGTATACAGTAACCATCACAATCCCAAATTCTGAGTACTTTATCCTTAATTATGGATCAACAGGGCTTGCCAAAACCCTTAAGTGAAAAAAGGGGTTATTAAATCTCTTGCTTGTTAGACAAGACCATATATAGTCCTTTATAAGATTCATCATTCATCCTTTCTGGCCTTCATACTCTTAGGTATCTTCATTAAGAATGTTACCTTAAGACCTCCATGTAGGAACGCCGTTTCAATACCATTTACTTTTTCAACTAAACTCCAAGTCAACATTGCTACCAAAAGAGTTCAAAATGTCACATCATTAATAACGGGTGCATCTCGTGCCGCTTGAGAGTATTGTTTACCTGACGCAATGTTATCACATGAATTATCAAGTATCAGTAACTTCATAGACCCTTTAATCTTTTACCTCTTGAGTAAGCTCAATTTCCTAACTTTCAGTTCATCGTTCCAGTCAGCATAGTTACCAACAACCATGGCGCAAACATTAATTTTTCTTGGGCTTTATCCTTTTTAAAATTGATCCCAATGTATAATCTATCTCAAGAGATCTCAATACTACAATTTTCGTCCAAGTCTTATTTTTATTCCTCTGCTTGGCCTTGCTTGCTGCTCAGGCTTTCAATGCCTCAGAGTGGCCCGTAAAGGCTTCGTTATTGTTGTGTTTTGATTGAAAAACGAAGATGCAGAGATCCCATATATTCTTGATGTAGTCTGCAACTGTTTTAGCGTAGTTTATTCTTACTTCAAGGCAGAGCATAGGAAGAGGCTATAAATGCAGAGCACTTATGGCACAATAAAAACACAGAACGCGCATTTTGGTTCATTGGACTAAATTTGACGAAGCCAATTCCAGGAACCTTCCATTGACTTATACCACATGTAGCTTTCCTGAAAATTCATGCCGGGTATCTGACTTTCCCTATAGGCCAACTTTTCAACTTTGAAGCTCCTTTCAAGGCTTTATTGTATTTCTTTGGCTTCAATTCCTTCAATAGTGGCTCATTCATTTTCAAGATGATTGAAGTTGCCTTTTGTTTTTACTCCAATTTCGATTATTTATATCGAGCCAAATCAAATATCTTGATTTAGTTATTTGCCCCAATGATTTTGTGGATAACCAACAAACAAGCCAACGGTTTGCATTTCGTTTACTTTTACTTGCATGTTTCTTTTCGTCGTCTAAGATCCTTCAAATCACATTTGAAAAGTAGTTTTCATCTTTGACGAAACCGATATCTACGTAGAGTCTTTCTCCTGGATAGATGCTGCTCCGCTTCCAGTCATTGTTAACAGCTGTCTGTCTTGCCTTTCCCACTGAACAGGCTTCATATGTCTTATAAGTTACCCACAGCATCACATCCATGGGATTTTGTAGTTGTTCTAGAAGTGGCTTCGCCATGGCACACAATCTTCTGCACATTGTTGATGTCCTTTCAATCTTCAAGTTTGTGCTATTTTTTCAAAAACTGTTGCTGTCGTATCTCCATAATTGGTATCAACTTAATGCTCAACAAAAAATGGCTTTTGGTCTTTAAGACTCTGTCAAAGCACACAGTTATGCTTCCTTTCATGAACTTCATCGGACTTGCACTATGTTGACATGTGACCCAGTTTGCCGCAATTTCGGCATTTTCCTTTATATTCAATAGTGCCTTCTCTTCACCCAAATCCTCGTGTTTTGTAGATACTGACTGTGATAAAATCTCAAATCCAAGTCCTCCATGAGTTTTTCAATTGATAACGCTTTCTTACCACTGCTCTTTTCCCTAAGTATCATTTGCAATTAGTAGCCAGTTTTTAAGCTGCTGAGCACTAACTCGCGGGTCTTCATTCTTTCCAAGCTTACTTTCCCTAAAATTTCTCTTGGCTTTGACAAGATACTGGTTAAATCTTCTTCTTGAGTTTTTTACACGCTAACCTTGCTATTCCATCTTCAAAGTGTCTTAAACAATTCCAAATGCAATTTTACCGTTGATGTTGTTGCTTACGCCAATTGACAGTACCAATGCTGTAAAGGAGAGTTTGTTGAGGTCAGCATTCTTCAACATTCTTCTTCCTTCTTCTGACTTCCCCTAAAACTCATCTGAACTTTTGGAATCTTCAGCTTCCTAATGAGATATCCTTTGATACTTGAAGCGGAGAAAGTTTCGGGAGTTTGATGACTTCCCTGACTATTGCCGGAGCGTCTTAATTCAAGAGAACAGATCCTTGAAAGAAATGGTTATCAGTCTATTTTTGGACCCGATAAATCAGAATATTCAGATGAACTTTATAGAGTCCCTGTAAGGAAACTTGAAAGAGGAGATCTTATGGATAGACCTCCCTATGGAATGGGAGCAAATAAGGATGCATAACTGACTAAAGATATGACTATCTATGGACTGGTATAATGTACTAAATAGCTCTATGTGAAGTTGGCTGAAGTATTCAAAGAGGGTTTAATCAAAGCCAACTTGATCCTCCTTCAGGATCAAGAATAAATACAGTTTTATTGCATTGATGGCTATTTCTATGAAAGTAACTTCACGATTAAACGTTATGGAGCCATCTATGAAGTCATCGAGGTGCTAAAGGGTCATCAATTTGTTTATGAAGGTAGACAACAAGCTGATCTACTTTTTAGCTGTAATATTTTCCAGGAACTTGAGAAAGGGAGCGCTTACACCAAACAATCTCATTACATTCATTTATTAAGAGGGAGACATTACTTCAAGCAAATTTTAGATTATGAGGCCAATCAAAGGAATAAAGCAGCAAGGTTATGCATTCCAAATGCAAGTCTCATGTAGGAATAAGCACAAAGGGGTTGGAGACTGAAAATAGGGGAATTTCTGAAGCAGCCAATGGGATCAGATTGATCTAGTCTTTGTAAAAGCCTTTGGAATCTCTGTGACATCCCTATCTTGGTAGCTTCCATGGTCTTTCCATTTCTAACAGATATCTTCTCAGAGATGTCATCTACAATGTACATTACAGTAGTGGCACGAGGCTCCACTATCACCAATCCAATTCTTTTATGGAAATGGGATAATATGAAAGTAAGGACCAGACCAGCTGATGTTCCCATAATTACAGGTCTTGAGGAGTCTGAACTATTTGCATCACAAAGCAGTTTGCATTTACATGTCTTAATTTCCTGTAGTGTTTGGAAGTCATTGGTTTACCACTATTGAAACTCGTTTCTTGATTGCTTCTACATGTGCTCTGCGCTACTTGGGACCATTCTATAAATAGTTACAACATTTTGCTTTGATGTAAAGATGACTTGATCTTCTACATCTATGTCAACATTATAGTTAGAAGTCACATCTGGCATACCCTTATATACGAATCCAGAAGATAATACATTTCCAAAAAAAGTGATGACCAATATCCAGTCCATAAAAAATGAATAGGTTAATTTTTGTCTCGATATTGGAGGCGTCCCTTATCGTGAGTACAAGTAAAAATAGAAAATACGGATATTCTATGTATTTATACATACGCTGACGGAAATTATACGTTAACTGTCCTTTTCATTTCCCCCACAAATCTCGATGATAATAAATAATATTTTACCATACAAATTTAGTGCTGACAAAATATTGCTTTGTAAATGTAAAGTATGTATAATGACTTCCAGGACCATCTAACTAGATGGAGAATTAATGTGATTCAAATCGTGTTACAATCCAACTTCTCATGAGAGTTGAAAATCCCATCCAACTTGTCGGAAGATTTGAAGATCCCCTCCGACTTGTCATGTGAGTTGAGGATACAAGATTCAATCCAACTCTTCATTAAATCAACTCTTCACAAGAGTTGAAGGCACAAGAGGATACAAGATCAAATTGTAGAAATAATCTAAATGAGATCATAACTTCACATGTTGTCCACTGATTGCTCAAACAAAGGTCAACTCAAAAAAGATCCCTTACTAAATAGCTAAAGATATTTTTAAAGGCTCTTCTGTTCAATCAGTCTTCTCCCCATTTGGTATCACAGTCTTTTTTGTGTCATCCTCCATTTGTATGTAGGTCCAAGATTAAATCTGGAGCATCTCTGATGTGGCTATCTCGAAAGCAGTTAAGGTAATCCGGTACAGAAAAGTCAGCATATTGATTTGAAAAGTTTCGTTTTGTCAACGTGAAGCTACTACTTTTTCAAATTCTGAAGCACTTCCCCATCACACACTTTTACATATTGCATTTGGATATTCCAATCTTCATGGACGGAAATCGTGTTCCTATAATGAAAAGGTGGATTCTAGAAACAGGTATACCAATAGGTAAATTAGTCAATCATTTATAGGCTCAAGTGTCTTGACTAAATACTGCATTCCAAGCAAAGAAGACTTAAATCCAAATCTAAATTAGGATATCTAACTTCAAAGACTACAATTGAAATAGACTCAAATGATAACTCAAAGCTATGGTATTTGCTGATCATCTTTTTGACTTTTGGAATGCTTAACAAGGAGTCGATCAAGATCCCCATCCTGGCCTTTCTTTACCAATTGAACACTAAAACAAGGCTAGAGATTTCTACATTAGATATACAAATTACCATCAGGTATTTCCTATGATTTAAAAATAAGAATTAATTTTCCTTTAGCGTTTTACCTTGAATACGGTCGTTACTAGGCACATGTTCCTAGATGTCCAAACAGTCCCAATTTTAATCTAAAATAAGCTCTTGAAGGGCTATCGTTGTCATCTATAAGGTATATTAAAGATTTTTCCTGCCAAGTATATCCATCTTTTTTTATCCACCTCCCATTGACAATATTCTCTGGTATTAAAATGGTTAGTTTACCCATTCATCAAAATGCTTCGTCATTGACCGTCACATATGTACGGCGAATAATGGTGAATTGTTTCTGTGAGCAGAAAGTGAGTAAAGCTTGGGCTGCAGAGTTTTTTTCTCTAATTTGCGAATTTCGAGTATGGGCTATGCTATATCAGACTGTTTGATGCTTTTGATTGAATTTCGGTTATCCTTTAGATCCTACTTGAATTTAAAAGCTGTTATAGCTATGTTGTTTCCTTGATTTTGTTGAGATGTTGAAATTCCTGTTGAAGTAAGATATGATTCTGTTCGCGTAACCTGCTAAGCTCAAAAACATCTGTGCCTCTGGAATCAAGAAGTGATATGGATTGTGGGAAGTCGCATACGAAATTGAAATTCCAGAAGCAGTTTGTTCTCTCATGCTGGAATCATTAACTACTGAGAGACTGTGGCATGATTCACCGAAAATGAAGAAAATTGGAATAAAATCTCTTGTTTACTTAGAAACTTACTTTGATTCTATTTAATAGTATGCGCCACCTACCCACTCGTTGACAATATCCAACATAGGCTTCTGCTCAAGGGCAGTTGTAATTAGAAGGGCGAAAATTCCAACCATTGCCAAACGTCCATTCACAATCTCAGCTTCTTCTGTTAGTCCAAGCTTGAGGGCTGGCAAATATCCAAAAGGCTCACTATTACGAGCCATTGCTCGGTCATAGACTGGTGAAGAGGGGTCGAGAAGGAGAGGATCAGTGAAAGGAAGAGGGCAAATAGTGGAGAGAAGAGATACCGCAAAGAAATGCACATTGGCAATGAGGATTAGTGCTCGCTCATTAGTGATGGTTTCTTTTCCGGAAATAATAGCTAAAGATCCCCATTCCTTAAGATCCAGTGCCATATCAGCATCAGGAATAAGACCATGTCCCTTGCAGTAGGCAGTCGCACAAATAAAGAACCATCCAAACATGGCGTGACGTCCATTCCACTTTTCAGCATGCACTGAAGGACCCCATCCCCACTTCGCGAATTTAGGAAATTGAAATTCAAAATCACTCGTGGCAGAATCGTAGTCGAAGGGAGCAAAACCACCTTTAATGTTCAAGGAAGTGCTAAGATAGAAACGAGAAAGTTAGTCAACATATGAATTTCAAGGTCCCTGCCATCAACTTTAAGATTTGATATCCTTCGTCACGTAAGTTTACGTAGGCCTTATTGGTACGACACGCGCAAATCCAAAAACCTCAACTTGGGCGCAATTACGATGAAACGACCTTTGCCTGATGATACTAGTGTGAAACCCTACATTCATACCTTTGAGACGAAACCTTAGGAATGGAGGCAGGGGTGAAGGCAGTAACACCGCTGAGGGCGAGGACGGCGGCAAGTGTCTTGATGATAGCCATGTTTATTTCCTTATGAGAATGAAGTCGGATGAAAAACGTTTCGGGTTCCTTTCCAAGTACACTGTGTTGAAAATGACGTTGAGCCAATCTTTTTCACTTCAGTCCGTCCGTACGTCACGGAAATCCAGCCAATTGTTAGCACCGTACGATACGGTATTGACGATAAAATTGATCTTTAAAATTCTTGCCATACTTCGATTGGCAATCCGTTTCTGTGAATATAGAAAAAGTCAAGGAAAGGTCTTTAACAGTTTATCGTGCATAAAGCAAAGGCAGAATTGAATCTTTCAAAAACAAAAAGCAGGTAAATCATGATTTGAATTGATTGTCATAATTTTTTGATACCCCATTTCGTAACTGAATCATAAAGTAATTAAGCGGAATAATGATTACTCTTGTATTAAATTTTTCTTGATTCTTTATGAGCGCCTTACAAACAATCAATCTTGTCCTTATTCAATGATACTATGTATTTCATGAGGATCGTGTGGTCCTAGAAAAAGAGATTAAATTTTTCAGGAAAACATACACACACTTTTCAGTGGTTAAAGAATTTTCGAGAAATCTATAGTAAAGATTCTCAAATTAACAAATAGCAAAGTAAATTTCTCATCAATCCTTTTCAACAATCTGCAACGAAAACTTAAATCTAAATCTAAATTAGGATATCTAACTTCAAAGACTACAATTGAAATAGACTCAAATGATAACTCAAAGCTATGGTATTTGCTGATCATCTTTTTGACTTTTGGAATGCTTAACAAGGAGTCGATCAAGATCCCCATCCTGGCCTTTCTTTACCAATTGAACACTACAACAAAGTTAGACATTTCTACATTAGATATAACAATGCACGAACTTACATTTTACTAGTTTCGATCCATTTCTTGAATTCATTCACAGTAAAATAACCGTCCTTATTTTCATCCTTACGCATTGTGAGTTGTGGATTCAGACATACTGAAGGAAATGACACATTACTTCAAAGCACATACCATTAAGGCTGCTATTGCCATAGCTTCATCGTAAGATAAACTTCGCTTCAAGACGCGTTGTAGCGCATCGGCCATTTCTTCCAATGTAAGAATACCGTCTCCATCCTTATCCAAAAAGTGAAGCTTATCACCAATCTTCTCCTCCACACTTTCGAGTTGGGATTCAATCTTGACAACCATCCTGGAAACTCTTGCCTTTAAGCTAGCATAAGTGCTGTCCATTTCGCCTTCCGATGTGGAATCGATATTTTCTGTAGTAACGGCATCACCAGCTTTTGACTCTGCAGTATTAGTCGATACTGCAACTTCATTCAACACTTCTGCGTCTT
Source organism: Fragilaria radians (assembly GCA_900642245.1). NCBI lineage: Eukaryota > Bacillariophyta > Fragilariophyceae > Fragilariales > Fragilariaceae > Fragilaria > Fragilaria radians. The sequence continues at coordinate 268,363 of CAAAJI010000019.1, forward strand.
TCAGAGTGGTTGAGGCACTCGTCTTCTCTGCTTCACTCCTTTCTATATTTTTCTTATCGACGACAATGATTTCAGACATTGATTGATCTATGTACAGTTTTTCAGGGATATTGCTATCACCGTTTTCAATCGATACATTTTTCACAGTTCGTTCAGTATCCCCTTCGTGAATCACACTGGACATCGCAGCTTTGATCCTTTCTAGTTCTTCGCGCTCTTTTGTCAAGGGATCTGCACTGATCAACTGAGAAATTGCATCCATTTCTTGAGTTGACAGAAACTCGTCATCAATATTTTTGGTTTCATCAACAACCTTTCCTTGCGATTCACCACTAAGTTTGTCTTGAGTATCGGCCGTATCATCTTTACTAACAATATCTTCCGAAGCAGAAGTGCCTTCAGACACTTTATTCGCTGACACTTGTATATCTTGTTTTTCCTTCTCTTGCTCTTTTTTCTTGCTTGCGGCCGCACGCTCTTGTTGTTCCTCGAGGATGCGCTCATTTTGTGCCTCAATGACTTCTAACTTAATTTTGGTGATTTCAGGGTCACTTTTCTTCTCCTCAGATGTAGCAACTTGAAGAACTACCTCATTTACTATATCTTGATCTAAACCCGATATAGCTTCCGCCAATCCGGCAACGGCTTTTCGACCATCGTCATGGGCTACTGGAGATTTTAACTCATCACTTAGGAAGAAGATTCGACTCATGATCAACAAAGAGATTGGGACATTCTTATTTACAGACAGATCAAGCCACTGCTGTAATGCTTCCCTGTAGGCATCTTTACTTAAACCTGTCGATCGCATTCCTCTCTCTTGGCAAGCTTCACGCAATTCCATCTTGGTGAGGGAACTGATTCCTTCCCATAGGATGCGTTGGTCATCTTCAACGAGTGTTCTGATTTTGTGACGAAGCTGGAATCGCAAGAAACTATCTCCTCCGTAAGGGGGTATATTCATGTAACGACACATATTGATCAGCTGCATGCGAGGCATATTATCCAACGTCAAATCATCATGAAACTGTGATGCAAATTGAATGATAACATCGGCAGGAAGAATTTCACCACTACGAGCTCTACCTAAGAAATCCAGCATGGCAGCCGCTGATTGCTCTTGCTTTACTGACTTTTCTTTCTCTGATCCAACAGCATTCTCTAGACGCGACGCGGCATTCGATTTTTGTTCTTTCGCCATGGCTTGGAGCGTTCTTTAAGCACATAGTTATGAGTAAGAAGAGGAAGAATATCGATACAATCAAAACGACAGCTTTGTGACTTACTCTTGGAAAAATTGAGCCATAGCGATTCTCGACTGTAATTCACGTTTCATATTCTCTTCAGCCTTTAGGGAGTCTTGAAATGTCGAAGGCAACATATTCGGGAAAATGCGTAGTGCAAAGGGCAGCGCAAATTCCATGAACGGGATAATTATAAACATACTAAATGGAACTAATCGGAAAAGGTCAGAAACAGTTCTTAGTAACTGCTTCCTCTCACGACGCGTCAAAGTAGAGCCCTGCAAAGTCCGACCGAAAAGCTTCCTCGCAGTTTGCATATCTGCGTACAGGAGTTTGGTTCCCATCCAGTAATGATGCGCCTCGTGCTTTATAACTTCCCACAATCGATGCAAGGCCTGGCGTAATTCTGATGGGTGTGTAGCGTAGTAAAATGTCCATCCAGGTAACTTTACAACAAAGTTGGCAATTGCCATAGAGGCAGATTTGATAGACGCTTGTACTTGTTCCAATATTTTCTCCGTTGTCCCTTTTGTGCTAGTCTTCATCGAATCAGACACCTTAGAAAGAGCTTCCTGGGTACTGACATCCTTGACAGCTGCATTCTGAGGATTTTTCGAAGAGGTTGAAAAATGAGCCCGGTGAACAGTACAACATGAACGCGAGAAGTCATGGCGTATATTCTGCCCGGTTACAAAGTTACGAATAAAAAGATTCGATGATGAAGTTGAGAATCGATGAAGATAGTCCTCGAAAGATTTATGCTCATTCGATTCGGCTATAAACTTAGATTTGGGTACCGGTAGTATGTTGTTGACCTCAGATCCAAGTAATATGGAGTTTCTCACGCTTCTCAAGGAATGCAGGTGATTTCTTGCGGATTCTGAAATGCGAAAATCATCAAGTCCCCTTCGGTCAGGCGATGAGACATCGTAAGGCAAATTATCGCGTACATTGATTTGATTCAAATATTCATTCTTTGAGGAAACCGAAGTCAGTAAGTGTGAGGTTGCAGGGAGGAATTCTAGAGCACTTTTCAATCGTTTTTGTTCAAAGATAATACGCTGAGAAGAACGACGCGCAATCAAACAGGAAGCAATCATTCTCAAAAGTTGAGATCAATGAATTTTTATGGAGGACGACGATGTTCCAACGCTGACCACAACGTCTCAAAAATATGGACACATGCGCAGAAGATTCTTAGAAACTGAAATCCATTCGATTTTAAGATTCCATTGAACTCCGTTTGCGGGAATTATGTTTTTCCACGTGAATTTTTAGCTTCCGATAATTTCGAATTCCTCGATGGAAAACAGCTGCTAAACATAAGAAGTCGTTGGTTTTGCAACTCCAATGTTTAACAAATCCATCTAAGAGCATGTCTCATGCGGTGAGTAAATCATAAATTCATTGAATATGAACTCTTCGCTTGACATGCAATAATGTGCAGCCAGTGTTATGCACATGCCTCGAAAGTGTTTACTTATTTCATAATCATTTTTTTGTATACTACTTTAATTAAATTGTTTTAAATTTAATTTGAATGGTCATTATAGCACCTATTAATACGAGACATACATTCAATTAGTCCTGACATGTATGACTGAGGTAAGCAATTACATCTCTTAGATCATTTTATTTCAATTCCTATTTTATTCGATATTTTCCATTTGATTCATTATCGGGTAGGATAATGTCTTCTGAAGAATTCCCAGTGATTTAAAGAATAGCCTTTTATTTATTAGGACTTTGGATGTCTGACTTTTTTCCTTCCATGGCTTGTATGTTGATGCAATTTCCGAAGCAAGCAAAAAGGCAGAGTGACAGTTGAATTATCTGTCTCTTTGTTGGATTAATAATTGGTAGAATTCTCACGGCAGTAATTTGAGATGCATACGTTGCCGTTTGTATTGATTGGCTTGCTATTACTTAATTTTCTTTTTCAATTCAGAAATGAAAAGGTATTATAGATCCCATGATGATCAAAGGTCTCTACACTCATACTGAGATAGCATATCACTTGATTTATGGATTCTGCTGTTGGCAGAGCCCTCAAAAGTGAAAAGTGTCTAATTTAGGAACAGAAAGGCTTAAACTGTCAGAAGCGTATAGAAGGTAACTCAATTATAATTAAGTATTAACGCTTGATCTGGATCAGATTACCACATTTATGTAACGACTTTATGCAACCTGTCGTAAGAAAAACGTGTCATTGTCTTACTTAGTATGCTATATCCAAACTATAAAGTGATATCCAGTACTGCTATCATCGAAAAAAGACCTCTGTAGATGTAAATGCCTGATGATTTACGCCGTTTAGTTCTGATGGTCACGCACCTAAATCTTGAAGTTCTGTCCGAATATAAGCTTGGATTTCTTGAGCTATGTAGCATAGCTGCCTCTTGCGTTTAAAGCAATATTCCAGGAGTCTCCATTCCATTATTAAGCAGCGTTTGATTACAGGTACAAAACTACATCTCATATCATGTTAGGAATATTAGAGTAATAGAAGCCTTAAGGACACATTACTCCTATAAACGTTTTCAAGCACGTTGTTATGCGACTAGCCAAATTGTACTTTAGCATTGTGCTCTCCTTAGACGGCTTCCTTTGTTTGATATGATCGCATTGTAAAGCAATCCCTTTTGGGATTCGGATTGTGTCATCTATATACGTGCCCGAGAGGGTAAGGTCAACTTCAAATAGATTTAGCGCAAAGATTTACTCTAGATGGGTTGAGTGCCTTTTGTTGGAAATCATTCATGTTAGGATTCTTCATCATATTTGTTAATGTAGCCTAAGGATATAAATCTCTCACACCAGCAGTGGAGAACCTAACAATAATTTCAAACTTGACTAAACTTTCAATGAAGTCCTTTCATATTAGTACACGTAAATCATCAAGATCTGTCAGAACATAGTCCACACTTTATACAGAGTTGTAAAGGAAACTTTTGAAATCTGTGTATAGGCGTTTATGATCGTAGTTCCTTAATTTTGGGCAAATATCTTAGCATTATATCAGATTTAATTGGATAAGTAGTGATATTCCAAGAATTACATACGGCTCAACGCTTACAAAAACTAGAATTAGCAATATAGAGATTGCGAGAAAGGAAATTCAAATATGTGCGAAAGGCATTCAATCACAGAAAATGTAGGTTCTATATATCTCATCACTTACAGAACCTCCTCAATCATTTTAGTCGCAGGAAGTAAGAATTGGCGTTCGATGTTGCATGTGGCTTATTAAACATGCTTATTAAACTTGTTTGAAAAAGTTTATAATGGCATTAAAAGATAATTAATGCTGTGCACTCAATAGTCAAAAATTTGATAATTTATCAATTATGTGAAAAGTTGAAATAAGATTCCTTTCCAAAAGATATATTAAAACACTATCAATCAAACATACACACATTGGCAACTGATAGCCAATCGATTTAATTTTTGAAGTGCACTTCATTAACTTCCCATCAACATAATCTCAGTTTCTAGGATTCAACCAGCCTACAAAAGAGACATTCGAACATCATCAAATCAGCAAATTTTGTATCGACCAGTGATAGACAATCTTTTAATATACATCCCATTAAGTAAAGTGTTCGAGGTATGAACATGTCACTAAGTTAGCAGTTGAAGGGATACAATATATATTCCCTCCAGATAAGACTTTTATAAACGAGTTATCACACTTAATGTTTCGTCAAAGATTAGGATATATGTGTACTCAAAGTATCTTGTAGTGCTCGCATTTGAGTTTGGAGCAGGAGTTCCAGTCTAAATTTATTTTGGCAATCGGTGGTATGGATTTGGCGTCATCTTCGATAAAACAAAAGACAATAAGCGTCTCCCAAAGTATACACCTACCCAAAATATATGGCTTGCCTTTCTTCACTCTGCAAGGGCATGTAATTTGGACTGATTAAACACTGCAGTAATCAGCCATTCAAGGCTTGGTGAAGCCTCCAATCAAAGTTCACGAGATGTACTGAAAAAGCTACCTTCCAAATCTTGACATGTCATTATTTAGGTGCAGATTAGATGGCACTAAATGTGACCCTGAACTCAGTTTTACAGTAATATACAACCGTAACAACCGTAGGACTCAAATTGATCCAAGATACAAGAAGTAAGAGACACAGATTAAGTCTCACATCATTTGTAATATCTTTCATGAATTTGAGTCTGTAATCATCAAACTCATGAAAAGATCAAGAAAGAGATTAGGAAAAGCCAAAAGAGGTTGCTTTGACTGTATCTCGGCATCACTTCATCAAAAAGTCTCAAGGTACATGCCCATATTGAGGACATTTGACCATAAGGATCATGAATTTAAATTAGGACCCGTAATGACAAGATATAATGATTGCATTATGACAGGAATCGCTCCAATGATTAAATATTTGATGCAAGAAATCTCAAGAAGCATTAATGTCACTGAGGTAGGAACCTTCATATACCATCTGACTCCTACCTCATCCACAAGCAGTAAGTCCAATGATGCAGAGAGTTCTTGATATCTTCAAAATAGATTTTCAAAAAAGGATGCTAGTAAAGACATGAACAACATATAATTGAAAAGAATTCTTTCAGTCCTTTTAAGAGGAGATTTTTATTGGATCGGATATGCATGGCCTCCAGTTGCTCATCCGCATAAATTGGGTTCAAAGGTAGAGCATTCAACCGCAATTATTGATTATCGGTACGAAACATGATCAATTCCTATTCAGCAAATCCATACCTTTCTAAAACAAACACAGTTAAGTGACATTCCATGTCCTTCTCAACAGTTTAATGGAGTCTACTTGATGTACAAAATCGTTTTTGCACGATTTTTTGTGATGCAGTTTTCTAAGTTTGGTTTTTGTCATCCATCTTTGGTAAGGCTAGGTATTTTCCACACTCTATAGCATTATGCTTGAAAGAGAAGTACTTACATTTTACCGGTTCTCAAAATACTTTTTATCCTCTTCATACTTTGAGGTAAGATATTCATTAGAGGTTTTGTACAATCCTGTTTGAGCAGATCGAAATCTTCTCGCTAGTTGAATTGACCTTTCTTAACATTCTAACAGAAGGCATACTCAAGGTTTAAGAGGCGGCTTCTCTCTCTCTCTCGACATTCTGGATTTTGTATAATTCTAACATAAGACTTTTTCATATCACTCAGTGCGCTGTATTTGAACGATAGTAATGGTTTCATGGTTCTCAAATTTGTGATGTCTTTATTTTCATCAGATGCCATGTCTCTTATTAGCCATAGCCAATAGAGGGATGTTAAAGTCTCCATTCTTGCATTTCAGTTTACAACAAAGATAACGAAACCTCATTTTATAGAAAGACTGGACATGTTGGTTACTTTTTTCGTGTTCATGATATTCAGCTAAGCACTGTGGAGGAATTTTAAAAATCTTTAAACTGACACACATTTGGAAAATGAACATTTACCGATTGTCCCGATATCATCCATTACCAATCATATTGAGACATGTCAATCTATTGGATAGTTTGATATTTTTAACAGTTTTTTCCTTACTTATACTTAACAATTTGATATCTTTCTATGTGTTTGAGGAATCAGTTTTAACATCAAGATCAAGCTGCATGGACGTATGTGCATTGGGATAGAAATATTGCTCTAAAAAGCAAAGCAATGACTCCTAATCATTATGTCTGTGATGTTGTTGAATATCAATTAAACCTATTCCTAGAAGACTTTGTTTTTGGCATCATGGGTCCTAGGTTTTGCTGTTAACGCTAACTTCGATACTACATATATGTGCTTCATTCAAATTGTCGCTAATTTGTCAAGTGTCCACTCAACAATTTCTTGTATCGAAATATGGATTCCTGTTAAATCCTGCTTTTTGTTAAAGCTTCTTTCATTATTTGACAAGTAACTTTGTGTTTGTGGAATTAATGAAAATTGATAATCATGTCGAATGAAAGGTTGCTAGCAACAGAAAATCCTGCAGCCATTGTTGCATACACCACAGGATGCCTTTTATTCATCATTTTCATGGCTTATTGTTGCTTTTCTCGAGGGAAAAAGAAGCGTTGCAGTAGTGGTGGAACTCAAGGAAACCCTGGGAAAGACACATCACATCATTATGATGAAGATAGTCTTTCCATTGGGGTCACGAATTCTTCGGGATCTGAAAATGCAACTGATGATTCAGCGCTTTTACTTTTTATGAAAGGACGACAAGCAGGAATGGCCGAAGGAAAGCGAGACGAAGATCTTGAAGCCTATTCGATTGGGTGCTACCACGCTTCAGATAAGCCTCTACACAATGCTGAGATTCTAGGTGGAATCGAAGTGCAGAATCAGGCCCTAAAACTAGGGTACACAAAATCTAGTCGGAATGCTTACATAAAAGGTTATCAATACGGAAAGAGGCTATCCAAATCTACCATGAACTCTGAGGGATTATATTATAAAGCTGGTGTGAAGAATGCGAAGTCTATGAACTTATATGGGAGAGATGGCAAGGCATATGCCAAAGGATACTCTCATGGTGCGATTCATGCTGATAGAGTAGAAAAGGGCTCAGATTTAGAGAGGCTTGCGAATAATCGAGGGCTAAAAGGGCGTTGCTTTGATTTATTCGAGATCGGATTTCAAGATGGAATGAATGGTAACGACTGCACCACACTCTTTCATTCTAGGGCAGCGTCTCAAAAGGGTCTATCAAACGCAATAGCATTGGGCTTTTCAAGCAAAGAGGCAACGGCGCATGCTCATGGCTTCCATGAGGGTTATTTTATCGTTTTAAAGTTTCAAGGACACTCATTCCCAACCTTGCAGAATATTCACAAATTGGCAGCCAATTCAGGATGCGACCAATCTGAGGAGAAACATTTTGTATCAGGATTTGAAGAAGGCGTAGATGAGGGAAAGGATGCTCTTAACTATTTAACAAAGGAGGGACAGACTAGAGCCATCAAATGCAGAATTGGGAACGACCTCCAAAATCCATATACCATTGGATACATCGACGGATGTGTTTATGCTGCTACGACCGAGCAAAAGAGCTTGGAAAAGGCTCTTTTGGAGAATGCACATAGGCATCAATTCACAGGAAAAGCACAATCCGCATACTTAGCAGGAGGCAATGCAGGATTTGAAAGGGCTGGAACCATAAATGAAGCTGAAGTTAGAAACATACTTGTCCCAGATTTAGCTTTTGAAAAAGCATTCCTACAAGCCAGAAAGAAAGGTTCTGACGATGAAACTGCAGCTGCCGATGCGAGCGGACATCGAAAAGGCTATTGCATGGGTCTTGTAGGTAGATCTTTTGAGGCCGAAGCAAAGATTCTTAGGTTATTTAGAGAATCTGGATGGAATAATCAGGCCTCTGATTCTTTCTGTAACGGCTATGAATCAGGTTGCCGAGAAGGAAATCAAGCAAGAATATTGATTTTCTTGAGGAGCAAAAGGCAGGCAAGGAGCTCTGGCTTATGTCTAGAGAGTTCCATGGCATACGCATCGGGCTATCGTCGTGGATACACACACTCCCTGATAGGAGATAGTGATGATCATCTTGATGTCATTGATTCCTTGGCAGAGGACGATGGATATGGTGGAGAACTCAGATCTTCATACTGTGATGGATTCAATGATGGGCAGCATGAGGGTCATGTGATTGTTTCAGAGGGATACAACATATCGTCCGATGCAATGATTGCCAAAGGGTTTGTAAATGCAAATAGTCAAAACTTAGCCGAAAGTTCAAGGCACACTTATGCAAATGCTTTTAAAATTGGTTACTCTGAAGGTATCCGTGGCCTTGATAGTAAGAGCAGGGAAGAAATTTCAGTCAACGCAAGAAGCAACGGGTTTCAAACCAAAAGTCATCAGGATGCCTTTACTAAAGGCTTTGCTGACGGGCACAATGATGGCTTCATAGAATTTAAGACCAAAAGAGGAAGAGTTCTTTCCCCGGCTGCTGCGATGGAAAGAGGAAACGCTGAGGCTGAATCAAGAAGCCTTAATCAGAAGGAAAAAGTAGGATATTCGGGTGGTTATTGCGATGGATACGCAGTTGGGCTTGCTGGTCATAAATGTCCACATGAACAACGACTTAAGATACAGGCATCTTGCCGTGGCTTTTCAGGCACCCTCTCTAGTGCTTACGTCATAGGATTTCAGCAAGGTAGAAAGGAGGGGGATTCTAAAGCCATTAGGAAAGCCGATTTAGGGTTGAATCGAAATGCTGCATTGAAGAAAGGTCTCGAGAAAGCGCAATGTCTCGGTATGCAAGGTTCTATCTCGAGTACTTTTGCTGAAGGCTATTCTGACGGGTATTACGACGGTACATTACACGTTGATGACAATGACAACGCCCCACGTCTCAATCGTGATGAAATAGTGCGACTCGCAATTAACCAGGGCTTTACGGAACCATTATTCATTCAAACATTTACTGCTGGATATTTAACTGGCTGTATTGATGGTGGTAGTATCATTAGGCATCATTCTTTATGCGATGTTCACATATGCACATCCAACTCATGTACAATCTGTCGACAGAGGGTAGAACCAAACTTTCTTCAAATTCCTCTTGGAAATTACTTTAGGTAATTGCGGTGGGTCTGTTGTATTACGCATTTCAATCAATTCCGGTATGAAAATTGCATGTCTTTTGCTTCATCTACTTTGAAAAGAGCAATAAATTAGCCATGTTATGGGTATAGTGTGAAGAAAGCAATAAATTAACCATGTTATGAGTATAGTGTAAAGAAAGCAACAAATTAACCATGTAATGATTATAGTGTGAAGAAATCAATAAATTAACCATGTTTTGAGTATAGTGTGAAGAAACCAATTAAGCAAACATCGTATGAGTAGGTTTGTTAGTGCGAAATGTAGACTCAAGTATTCTTGACTGGGGGCACATACAATATTGCCAACATTAACGAAGTCTTGCCGCAATCATCTGAATAATTCTTTTGTTAAACATCTATATGGCAGTTCATACAAGTCAGATGATTGTAGCGACATCAAATTTATGACAAGAAATAGTTGCATCATAATCCATGGATTTATTTGTTGATTAACTCTTGTTAACATCCTTATATCTCATGAAAATTAAGAAATGATTAATTCACGGGCAAGGATATGCCAATTGATTTTTATAATTTTCATTTACCAATATTCATGGGATGTGATTAATCTCGGTGACTATCAGTAATAAAGAGGCTTGTTTTGGAAAAGATTTTCATACGCTTTCGCAAACCCATCCATGGGATACTTTATATAATATGATGGAGTTGATACACAGGGAGATATGCATTTACATGCTGCTGTCGCAATACTCTAGGTTGAGGACTTGGAGGATCAAATCATAGAAAACATAGAGTTTTACCTTCAAAGTGTACCATGACTTTGAAAGCATTTCACACTTTCCTTTTTTGAGCAAATATTTAGTTTTGCGACCTGCAGGCATGAAATGCTTTATTAAAGATCAATTTGTAAAGTTGACAATTGAACTGAACTCTTTTTTCATTCAGAAGCTCTAGTACGGAAAGGAAATGCATCTCTCAAATTGCCGCTTACGATGAACTGATTCATGCGAAATCCTAATCCAAACAATTAATGCTACTTTAGCCGAAAGTTTAGGTATGTTGGAATAAGATAACTAAGTTCTAATCCATTTAGATGGCATCTTGATTAGATAGATGAACTTAAAAGATTCTTTCCAAATATGATACGTTTCCATTAGTACTTAAACACACATAGAAGAACAAGAGTTTCAAAATGGAAGTTTATTCACGATCCATCTGATAGTCTTCAGCGCTCTTCTTTAGGTCACCAATTTTAATGCAACAACCAGTTTTGGGGTAAAGAGTGAGCCCCAAAATGGAGACTGCAACAGGGACCTCCTTGTTGCATGGAATCGCAGCCGAGATGACGAAGTTGCATGCCTGAATCTGAGCATTGACGCATGAGCAGCCGTCACACTCAAATTTTGGACCACAGCAGATAAGTGGCAGGCATGGAGCACTTGGCTTGCAGCATACTTCGCAGTTCAAGCAACACAAACCGATCTTTCCTGAGCATCCAGCACAGTCAGCATCCTATAAAAAGCGCCTTATGCGTAAGAGAAAGCAAAAAAGTATATAGGCTGAGAAGGCTTGAGGACTTGTGACTTACCTTGTAGAGACCACAGTTTGCGCAGCAAATTGCACAGCACAGGACAATGTTTTCTTCGTCAACCGCGTCGTCACCCATTTTATTTCGAAGTTTTGAAAAGGTGTTATTTATGAAAGAATGCCTGATAACTGAAATAGATTCTGTTATCGTTCATTTTAGCGAACGCTTTGTATGAAATAGAACATGTCGCAACGGATAGAACAGGTCTAAAAAAAGGGATATTCCTACATAATTCGAAATCGCCAATGCTCTTTGTGTATCATAGAATTTAAGATTCTTTTTGAAAATATTATTCGAATCCAGAATCTTTTTAGAATCTCAATCTGCATGTTCTCTTTCTAGTTTATTGTAAGACAGTGTTCAGTAGTGCAGTATTAATTTTATTCATTTTGAAATTTGGATGCTTTGCTAAGTAAATGAACAGAAATTAAGGAATCTATTTACTTCCTGAGCCTCGATCAGCCCAATCGACCCCAGATATCGTAATTAGACCAATCACCATACCCCAGAAAATGGTACTTGATGCATAATACACACCACTCAAACGTAAGAGAAGGGGATCTATTCCACGCAAAACTTCTACTATGAATGCGGCAACTGAGCTAAGTGTTCCACCAAAACCGGAGATAAAAGCAACAAGAACAATTCTTTCACGCGGTCCTGGATTTCCAGCCAATAAGGAACCGAGTGATCCGTGCAAAGCACATGCAAGCATATTACAAGAAAATGTTCCAAGCGGAAAACCTTGACGAACATCATTATAACGAGAAAGTCGCCACCTTGCCATCACACCAAAAGGACTGAAAAGGAGACTGAGAGCAACTAACTGATCCTCTGGATTTTTGTAAAAATTAAGGGAAGTGACCTGTGCCAGCATTGACATAATAAAGAAAGCTGTTGCAATAGCACGGACGGAAGGTAATTCTATTTTCGGTTTCAAAGGACTTTCCATATCTGTATCAGAACCTTCTTCGCCGAGATCAAGTGAATGCTCATTTTGTGACAAACGAATCCCGTAACCACGGCGTTCATCGCTCCTGACTTCTCGTCGGCATCTCCAGACAAATATGTAGACAGCAACATGTTGCCCAAACCTATAGGATACTAGTGGTAATTGCAAACCAATAAGGTAACCTACAAGTGCTTCCTGAACATTTCCTTCTCGAATCAAAGAGACCATACTGGAATTCCAGGAGCTAAAAGACGATAAAGCTCCGCAAAATCCATCTCGCAATCCTAGTAGTAAATCTTCGCACATTGCTTCAGGGGTTGTCCCCACGTCCCAACCATCAGCCAAAGTCACTTTTGTTAATCTTTGGAAATTACAAGTCAAATTTTTGGCTTCATTTTGTACATGACCAGCAAAAGAGCTTGAAACATCTAAATAATTTGATCGATGTCTCGACTATTCGTAGTACCATAGTCAATAGCATCGGTATTAGGAATACCCCTAGATTGTTGCAATTGCTTCGAGTCCTCATTCATCCTATCATCTTGGCATTCCTCCTGTGTTTCGCTTTCACCAACAGCAGTTTCCAACTCTTCTTCTTCCTCTCGTTCCCTAGAACGGTAACCCCGCTGAAAATAGTGTTCCATTAAATCAGCTTCTTCCTTTGCGACAGGAAATAATAAAAGTGACGGACTAGCACGAATGCGTCGTTCCAATGCCAATATCTGCACTTGACGAAGCTCCGAATCACCTTTTCTCCGATGGTAATGATAAATTCGATGACGCTTACGCCGACGTAAGCGTTCCAAACGTGGTGAAAACCTTTGATTGCCTTCTCTACCTTCATCCTGACTGGATTCATCATGCTCGTCTTGTCTAAAATCAGGCGTGAAGCGAGTCTCTATAATATTCATTAGATCCGGGCCTGATGCCATGCAACCTAGAATGAAGCAAGATAAAGAATTCAAGGGAAGATTGACAAAAAGGGCTGATCCGGCACGGAACGTTCCATCAAAATATGAAAACCAGCCTGCCGCCGCCAATCGAAAAATAATTCCAAATTGAGTAAAGATGGACAAAATGATGATATCATCATAGTACTTCCAAAACTGTTCCACAAATAGTCGGTTCTCTTCTTCCTCTGTACTAATGCTGCTACTACTAGATTCTCCTGACTCTGTCACGTGTTCCGGCTCAATGCCGCCTCTATTGGGGTAAAAGAAACTTTTAATGGCCTTTCGAGAATGTAGTCTCAATTGTTCATGAAGTGCTGAGTTACAAGGAGATTCACCATCTTCCAAACTTTGAGGCATTTTTTCTTTTTCTATTTCCCCCGTTTCCTGTCGGGTAGGAGGGATTGGTGATGGTGTCATCTTCGTTCCCGAATGAGGAAAAAAGATCCCTTGAATTAGAATGACTCTAGAACGTACAGTACGTAGCTGCCTTCGACAATTTCGAGAGATCAAACACACGATACTCAAACGGTCGTTGCACGAGCGTTTCGTTGAACTTCTGTCTTCGAATTAATCTCACAGGAGTTCTAGAACAATCGGAGTGGGCGTCAAAAAATGCATTGGAGCGTTGGATGCAATGACATTCCGCCCAACCGAAAGTTTAAATTACAGGCGGTTCGACATTGACATTGATAGTCAAAATGGATAAGGTTCGTTGTAATTATGGAGAGTGTCTGAAGCCCACGCGTGCACATTCGCGTGACTTGATCATGGATTTGAGATACAAAAAAGTAATGAACTCGCATGAAATGAAGTATCGAGTTATGATATGTCCTACATGTTGCGGTTTCAGACACGTCCAGGTCTGAGTACAGCTACATCTGGAATGTATTTTAAAAATTTAGAATGGATAAAAAATCATATAGAATATGTTGATCACTTCAATCATAGCTACAAGACATTTTATATATCTAGGATATATCAACATTTCACCTGGAGCAAAATAAATTGGAATGCAGATTACGAGCGTCAATAGAAATGAAACATGACACAGTTGAATAATCTTACATTTTACATAATGGATGTCCCAATTGGCATGTTTTAAAGTCCACAAATGTGTGAAGACCTACACAAAAATTGGGAAACAAATAGGTTTTGACATTAGGGCTGCCAAAGCTGCAATGTGTAAAAAAATAGTATATCATCCCTAGAAATGATTGCACTTATTTTGTTCTACATGATAGATTTAGGATGGCATGTACCTCCTTCTTTTCTCTACTGCTGTGAGCCTTTTACTTCGGATCGTGAAAACAAAGAGTGGCAAAGATGTATCTAAGATAGCTAGAACCAGATGTCCTTCATGTGAACATTTTGTGGGTACTAGATTATCCTTTGCTCCTCCCCTTACTTTGGGTATACATTTAATCATCACTAAATTTATCCGATGAATTGAAGTCATCCAAATTGGCAAGTGGAATTTAATGAGCAGTTAAACCGTTGCTGGTCATGAACTAATATGAACATTTATAGAATACTCTTTTTCTCAACATTTACTTGTACCTACACTCAGGGATGGCTTCGATGCCAGTACACAATTACATACTCATTTACGTATAGCAAGAGTATTGCCCATACCATTACAAATAGTTTTTATTCAAGTATTCTCTTTTAGTTATGTCAATAGGGTCAATACTCATTTGATTTGAGAAGCAAAAGCTGAAGTCTAGGTATGGCAAGATAACTTTTAAGTTAGCTGGTTAAACATTTGAAGTGACTGTTCTTTGTGAATAACTCGTTAATATGCCATAAAGATGATAAAACAGGGATAGTAAAGATCATATCCTATGATCAAAGTTTTAATCTGAAGGACTTGAAGCCATTTTGAAGACATCTACCCACATGCCCAGCAGCAACTCCAAGCTAGAAATTTCTAACGTAAAATTAACGGAAATGGGCGTATAGCCACTGTTGTTCTTTCAACGACGTTTCGAAAGGCTTCGGGATTGAAACAAATAAACAAAGACATACATCTTAAACTATGAATGTTGAATTCCTTAACGACAACACGTCCTTCGAGGTAAGCACGTACATGAGATGATCGATGATGAAACTAGGTGTATCAATGGTCTTTCTGACAAGAAAAGTGTATCGATCTCCCCCTATAAGAATCCAAGTACACCAAGTATGAAACATGCCAACCGTCACATTGCTCGGTTTCTAGAACACTCTCCTCCTCCTTCAGAAAACCTGCAGGTCGTCACGAACGGCTGTATGCTTACGGCGAATGCTTTATGCCAAAATATTTACGACGCGTCAAAGCCTATTTTGATCAACGATAATCCGGAATCGCTAGGAATGGTGGTTCCAAAAAATCTTACAATGCAAAAGCTAGCCGATATAATTGGACCTGGATATCCAATATCAGTAATTGACGTACAGCACCAAGAAGAGCTAGATGGATGGACTCTGGGAGATTTAGTAGAGTATTTTGAAGATGAAGAGCGCCTGTTGCATGTCCGACAACAGCAGCAAGCACTGGCCATCTCAAACACCACTCGCCGTAGGCGCAAATCCCAAACTAACTTGGTTAAAAAGCCAAAGATTCTGAATCAAATATCTTTGGAGTTTCGAAATACTCCTTTAGCATCACTCGTTAAATCGCCAAAGTTTGTTCGAGATCTCGATTGGATAGATGCTGTATGGCAATCAGAGGATTCGAAACCCCAGACACAATATTACTGCTTAACATCCACAGCAGGCTGCTTTACTGACTTCCATGTTGATTTTGGTGGTACTTCTGTTTGGTATCACGTTTTAAGTGGATCCAAGCATTTTTTGCTGATTCCGCCAACTGTGGAAAATCTCAAACTTTACGAAGATTGGCTCTGTCGTCCTGATCAATCATTGGTGTTTTTCCCAGATATCGTACCCGAGAATGCTCTTAAAGTGATTTTACAGCAATCAGAAACTCTTTATATACCATGCGGGTGGATTCATGCTGTTTACACTCCGATCGATTCCATAGTAATAGGAGGAAACTTTCTCCATGGTCTAGATATCGCGAAACAGATTGATGTCCACTCATTGGAAATGAGAACTCGGGTACCAGCGAAATTTCGATTTCCGAAATATCTGGCTCTGGCTATGCATACCGGAGTTTGGTACGTTGAAAAACTTCGCAAAGGGAATGTTTGTCAGCGTGAAATCGACGAACTTCCCACATTTCTCGAGGCCTTACGACAGTGGAGCCGAGTTCCATCGGATCCATTCATGGTGAAGGCAATGCAGGAAATTGGTGATGTACAATCCATGCTGCAGAGCTTTCAGGATGAGCTTCATCGAACTATGCGTGATGGGATATGTCCAAATCCCGATTATGTGGAAGATATCAAACCGAAAATTCGTTTAAAGCTATCTGACGCTCAAACAACGCCTTCCTTCGATGCACCGTTTCGGATCAAGTTATCTTCCGGTTCGCAATTCAGTAGCGTTCCCTTACCGTCTAAAAAGAAGCGCCTTCGTGAAGATTTGGACTCGGTATCGAGTGTCGGAGATGATGAATGGAAGCCAAAATCTTCGGAAGCATCCAAATCGCGTGAAACTAAAGCTAAATTTTCAAAGGACACCATGCCAATTGCCCCGAAACCTCTGAAGGTCATATCTTTACCTCCACGAAAGGTTGGATCGTCACGGCAGCGACTGTTGAAACGGATGCGATAAACTCAAGTCCACGATGTAACGGATGTGTGCGAATACAAAAATATTTGAGCAAAATCGTGGGATTTTTTCATGGGAATCAAGGTCATAAATCTTTCGATTGATAAATTTCACTCAAATTTATTCTTCATCCTGTGTGTTCCGTCTGTGATAGTTGTCACAAATTTTTCTTTGGTGTTTCGAATTCGTTGTGTCTGAGAGTGTAAGCGAAGAATGTCCCCAAGTATTTCCTGGTTTTGTGGGGAAATTATATCGTTAAAGGACATTAAGGAAGCAGTTCACGAAAGTACTACAATCCTCAGACAATGGACTTCCAGTGCCATGACAATGGGAATGCGTCGATCAACTCATCGGGATACATCAGGAATTGTAACTAACATGAATGAATGGCACGATTGTGACAGCAACGACTTGCAACCATATGATGATAACTCCGTTCAAAACTTCAGCGTTTCGACAGAATTCAACGATGGATCGTCATATGCATCTTCTGTGAAGCCGATTTGGCAATCGAAATTAATGAAAACAACTGAGAACGCTATTTATCCTACACTTTGATATGGATTTCGTTGAGAGTTTTTCATGTAGATTTCATCATAACTAAAATGACAAAGGGAGTAAAATACTTTGAATTTCGTAGATTTGTTACGCTAAAGATCTCGATGTAATATATAATTCTTTTTGAACAACTTAATAGTAAGCCAAGTTATACGTCCAAAAAGTCTCGCCCTCGACTTCCAACCGGATCCATGGAAGGTGGCTGCATCCTAGCGCCTCGGTTGTTGCTGCTGCCACCATTTTCATTCGAATTCCTCATTTCATTTTCAACCTGTCGAATAAAATTAAGCCCCCCTCCAGCTGGAGAAAAAACAATAGTTAATCTTGGGCACTGTAACATTCCAAAGCAGCAGACACGATCTGGTTTTCCTGCTGATCGTGGCCACATCCAAAAGGGCGTCGACGGCACTGTAGTAACGATACAAACTCCATCCGTTGGTTGTGACAAAAATCCACGGTGAGGCCTACAGCTTACCACAGTGCAGGGTGTTTCCAATGCAATCCGCCGTAGTGACACAATTTTATCAAAGGGGACATCGATTTCAATGTTACCAATCCAAAACCGGAGCGCATTGTCTGTGGTAATTTCAACCGATCGGACATTGTTGTACCAAAACCATGCAACAAGTAAAAGATTAACGACTGATACGGCCACAACAGTGCCATGAGCCCCAATAGGTACCGCGGCGACCATCAAGAGAACGAAAATGATTTCAAGGAGAAGAAACCTGATTTTGAAGCCTTGACATCATAGTATATGGCCAAATTGTTCGAGGTATTTCCAATAGAATGATTAATCCAATTGTTACAGGGCGAATTTTGGATAATAAGAATTGAATATTAATCGCCAAAGATTATGTATTTACAAAAGAGAAGGATACGATTTAGTTTCTTCGTTTTGGCGCAAGGACTTACGCTCCATGGGAGGCTTACTTTATACACATTTCACGTACCAAGGGAAAACGGAGCAGATTGAAATGAAAGAACTACACTGCCATCGTCAGTAACGTAGGTAAGTGTTTGAGCAATAAGAAGTGGGTCGTCGTCTATTTCTGTTGACTGAATCATTTGTGCTTGTGTATTTGTTTGATTTTCTGTAGCGCTTGGTTTTGTGTCATCAGCAACCATCATTGTCCATGACGATTTCAAATGGGTTTCCGTTATATTTCCTTGGGAGTTGCTAGTACTGAAAATACCTTGTTACTACTCAAATATATCTCAGACGACCTCCTACCGTACTACTACTACTCTAAAGTTAAAAAACAATGACAATTTGTTGAGGAGAACATTCAAGATTGTGAGCCAAGTTTTTATTCTATCCAATCTATTTCTAAATCTAAAGGTTACAATCAATCATGAAATCATCCTTCCATATAAACATAAATACTAGTAAGCTTCATTTGCCATAAAGAAGCTAAAGTTTTGAAAGAATTTCACAATCTATACTCTGAAGATTTGGCTTGATTAGAAGTGAGCTTAATACTACAGAAGACACATGTACTTTACCCAGAGTTAGATGCCTCTTTACATAAATCCATTATGATGAGAAAATAAAAACATATTGAAGAAATGGAATTGATGTTACCTTTTAGTCAACGTCATGGAAAGCTAGAGAGAAGCTTTCCTTTGCTGAATGTTTAGTAGACACAATTTAGATCATATCTCCAATTATCTCTTGCGTTCACCTCTATCAATGAGTTGGAGTATATGTTCTTCAAATAAGTTACCTTTTGTAAGCCACAACAGTTACTTCGCTTCTGGGGAGCATTGCACACAATAACTGTTGCCGATGAAATATGCTTCAATATCATTCGAAATTTGAAAGGGGATTTTAAACATTTACTGTCCGATAATAGATGCGTTTCAAGGGAGAGGGATTCGAGCCGATGGAGGATGTCACAAACACACTTGATTCCCATATTCAAGATGATACCTAGGTAGCTACTTTGAGATTAGAGGTATCTACGTTGAATGAAGACAATGCGAAATAATCATCTATTGTATCTATAGTTGTATTGTGTATACAACTTTTGTAAGCGATGCGATTTAAATTACTTCCATCAAAGTGCCTTTGCGTAAACAAATAATGCTGTTCAGGAAAACATTTTTCATACATTTCATTTAAGAGTAATCCTCCAAATTTGGAAGGGAGATGAAAATATTTTAATTGACACTCTCCGATAAATGGTGCATAAATATAACGATCATCCTTTTTTCTGTATTCATTTGTAATACAAGTAAGGGACAGTCATACACATCTCTTGGTTACATAGTGATTTACAGATTGATTCTTGCTCATAGCAACGTATTTCTTGTAAATTAAATTTTATCATCTTGGTTTATACGTCAAAGAACTTTGAAGCAGCTTCAGAGCGCTCATCTTTCTTGACCAAAGTCTCAAGTATTTGGGACAGGGAGACTTCACGTGCGTGCTGGTAATATTAAGGGTTTAACACCCACTCAAAGAATATTCTGAACGCAGTAGTCTGTGCAGAGAGCATTTCACCTGAAATACATCTAGCTTTAAAAGGTACTTCGCATTTCTAACGTCTTTACTGGTTGTTGGAGGATAGAGTGGACCCCAAAGCTTGAGAGCTAGGAGATACTTGGAAATGATTCAACTTAGTCTACCTAATATTCAACTAAATTTTTTATGAAACTAAGGATGTAAATCAAAGCACTGAAATCAATGGAACACATGCTTCATAAAAAGTCAATGAGCCCTATTTCCAAGTTACACTCTCCTGATTTTTTTAAAATACAATTTTTCTTTCTTTCGATTTCATGTTGTGAAAATCTTAGGAAGAACACCACATCAATGCGCTATCTAACGTGAAAATCCTTCAATAATTCTTTTTTGATTTTCTTCTTTTCATGTTCTATTCCATTTCACGAGACAATCTTTTTCTTCCATTAATAGCCCTACACCTACAATGCTGGACTGTGCTGGAGTATACCCCGTCACAAAATGACTATGAGTCACGCGATTTGATTTTTATTGACCGATATTCCGAGAAAATTATACCCGATTTGGGTATTGGTAAAATAGTTGCCATATGTTGAGATTGCTAGATCTCAAGTCCTGATACGCCTTTGACTACTCAATTACTCAAATCCAGTACAAACGTTCCAACAATTCATTTCGATGGGAAAGGAAGTTTCTAGGGATATAGCTTTCAACTGAAAAATACTTTTGTAGCCCTTTTAAAATCATCTAACCTACACTTGTTCAGAAAACATTTCCCTGCAATTTTTCAGTTCCGTTTTCATCCAAAGTTACAAACTGGAATGCTGTCGAGACTTTTTGTTGAAACATGAAATCACCTGCCGTACGAATGCTATCAACAACTTCATTGCAGTATTGACTGGATAGGTCTTAAATTAAGCTGCGAATAAATTCCTGAATCTTAACTCTAGTGAACGAGTAATTTAAAGGGTATTATGCACTTGGATCCATATAAGTATTGCATTTTGGGACGCACTGTTATGATGCTAATATTTTGAGTGTCTCAAATTTTAAACTCCCTTTCAACAAGCAATTCAAAGAATTAAATTAAGCAGAATTTTGGTATTGACTTTGCAACAACAATAGTTTGACATTTTGACTCTACCAACAACAGCAACATCCTTTTCAATTTCCAACAAAAACTACGGAAGTACCTTCTAATACAAAATTAACAGCATCAGGAGCAATAACACGTTACCTCATAGTAGCAATTAAACAAGGAGTGACATCATCTATCTTTGAACTTTCCTACTGCCAATACTCAATCATGGATATGTTTGATGAAGTCACAGAGACATTTCTTTTGTAGGTAGGCATTTATTTGTAAGCACCTATGGTTTGTTGTGTTCACGAATAACCTTTGTCATAATCTGTATCACACGGATATAACCGGAAAATTGAACGATATGTGATTCAAATGAAACGAGTTCTAATGACATCTGAACAATCAAACCTACGTAACATTGCAAGCTCCAATCATTAGTTTATGCTATCTATACTACTAAAAAAGTTTCACTTCCGATCTGGCTACCCAGTAACCGTTGTCCGTTTTGTTTGAAAATAATACTCGAGAAAATGATCGAGTACGAGTACAGCGTTTACAGAACAGAGTGAGAGACTAAAATCTATAGGGATATAGCTAATTCGAACGGTACCTGATTTAAATATTGGGTGGTATAATATTAATTCCATCCTACTTTCATCAAGAATTATAAACTAGAATGTTGTCGAGACCTTTGGTTGTAAACTGCAGAATATTTAACGCAATCGTCATTCAAATGCTACTGAAATGTGGATAGATATAATTTCAATATTAATCTGCAACTAAATGAAATTCCTTCAAAACAAAACTAAACATCACTATTCCTTCAAATTGAGGGGAAACATCTATTGTGTTTCTTAATCTCAAGACTATTTACAACTGGTTTAAAAGGCATTAATCATTTGGATCAATTATATTGTTGTATCTTTGGGATGATTCTTATTGCATTAATCCTTCATTTGTCTCATTTTTAAAACTGTCAAACAAGTAAAGAATATATCTAATAAAGCTAACAAAACAGCATTATTGAATTTACACCAACAACATTATTTTGATTTTTTCACCGACAATCCTTGACGTTCCAATAACAGCAGCAGTAATAACTTCTACAACAATAACGCAAGAAAAAGCTGAAATATTTCTATAAACCACAATTTTTATAGGGAAAAATGAAATAACTACCTTTGCACCTTCCTAATGCCAATGCTAAATCAATGGTATAATTTACTTTAAATTCTACGATGTTGAATGCAACTGTAGATAGCAATGACATGTTAGGTCAAGAAGTAAAACTTAAATATTGTGTCATGCATCAGATTGTATGACCTGCAAATTCTAGGTTCACAAAATACGACCATACTAATCTCTGTCATAATTCTTGCTGGAAACGAAAATATTCAAAAATAATTTTCTTTTGCAAAATAGCTAACTCTGCGGAGCAAAGCAAGCACCAACTACTAGTTAACACATAATAAATATTGTTGAAATGTGTAAAATCGAATGAAACTTTACGTGATATGAGTACGAGTACATAAGAAGAAACTTGGAACATTGAGATGGAACCTGTAATTAAATTCCAAGTTTCGTTTAGTAAAGTTGCTCCAGTTAAATCTGTTTGTTTCATTACTAAACTTGACGAGAAAGATTTTGACGATGACGAGGCATCATCAGACGAGGAAATGATCTCAAGATCACAACAATTATTACCGGCAAAAAGCAAAGCCCTACAAGAACTTTCCAATTACTATTTGGCGACATGTCATACCAACGGAGAAGCCTTTCTTTGGGATTTATCATCTCAGAGGATCATTCACAAATTCGACAATACTTCACCAGGATTGGCCATGGCTCGGGTTCAGAAAAACCGACTTGCATATCAAACTCGCGACGGTTTGGTTGCCATATATGACGTTTCCTCTCGCAACGTCGTCCATCGACTTCAGACTGGATCCTTATCATTTTGTGCAATGGCGGTTAGTCGATCTGATGACTCCATTTTAGTCATACCTGAGAGCGACAGATCTTATTGTAGGATACTAGATTTGAACCATGCTTCTGTTGATGACGCAAATTCTGCACACGAAGTCATCCTTCATGCCAGTGGAGGAGACAAGAAGCATGGTATGCTTATGAGTCTAGCTATTTGTGATTCAATAGTAGCATGTGGAATGGAAGATGGTACTCTTTTCTTTCACGAATGGTGCAATGCGTCAAAATCCCATTGCTTCGTGAAACTATCATCAGAATTCATACTCGGATTAGACTTGGCAGCATCATTGGGGGGCAGCATGGTAGCCATTGTGGGAATGGCGGGAAATGCAGAAGATTTGGAGGATCGTCCGGAAAATGAAAAGGGCACAGTGGCAGTAGTCAAATGCCTCACGAATCCTTTGCGAGCACACCTGCGTTCTCGTATTGGAACGTGTTCCTTAACAGGAGGGGGGAAGCCCGGTGTGGATGTCAGTCGATTTCGACCGGACGGTCGACTATTTGCCGTCGGAGGTTGGGACAAACGAGTCCGACTCATGAATCGGAAAGATGCAAACCCCTTAGCTCTTCTTAAAGGTCATTCGAATAGTGTGGCTGCGCTTGATTGGGCAACCAATTCCCTTTTAGCTACCGGAGATAAGGACGGTGTTATCAACATTTGGAATATTGATATTTAGAATTCTCCTTATGCAGAAGCAAATTCCTTCTTATTTGATGGAGTAAAGTAAGCAAAGCCTAAATCAACTCCTGCTATAAGAATTATAAAGTAATGCATGTCGATTTGACTTTTTCCTAGAAACTTCATAGAATTAATGTTACTCTGATGAAGTAAGATAACTCATTGATGCCATACCTTGTCTATGGACTGATTGAGGCACATAACTCATATTGTCCTCTAATTGAGTGTAGTCTATATTTCAACAATCAGAAACAAAATAAACAAGAGAAGACTAGAAGTTTGAAAAGAAATCTTATTTTTGAATGGCTTTTTATCACCATTCCAATATCCAAAAAGGCGGAGCAAATAAAAGTTATTTCTAGTTGAATCTTTGTAGGCTCCAACATAGACCCATAACATTACTTCGCATAATCTCAATATAGTCCATATCTTGGAATTCATTCAAAGCGAACTTGTGTTTAAGGTCCTCAGAAGATAGCTGTCGTAGTATGACGTCATCTTCGTGAATTCTGCTTTCAACGCATGCCTATAATGTAAAGGAATCATTACACTAATTATACTTAGGTGCTTGTAAATGCAGTCAACTCAACCGCATGATTTCACTGTTACTGTTGAAATTTAGTCTTTTTACGAAGCTATTTGCACCAGCCTATGCTTGATGTGACAACTGACGGCAAAAAAAAACGAAAGATGATTCGTACTTTTCTTATTCACAATCTGTCTTCCCCATTTTCCTTACAAAATTGTAACACATCATTTAACTAATCTGCAACTCCCAAAGCTGAGTAACACGTGTATGTGATTCTGACCTGCAGCCAACTGCATTTTCTTTCAACCATTGTGATTCACAAAAGAGATATCTAATGAAGGGCATCATATTGATGTTGAAACAGAGAATTGATAATTTAGGTTTCTCACTCACGTTGCTTCTAGACTAATTCAGATAAACTCATATCTTTGGCTTGTTACAAGATTCCTGAAACTCTCTCTAATTTTGATGATTTCGATCGAAAGAGCGAAAAAATGCTCGACATAAATGAACTTTTCATAAACTCAGTTATTTTTCTTTCCTTTCTGCGTCATCAAAAGGTTGCCTTCTCTTTCATACATATTAAGTTGTTAAGATCAATCATCCTAAAGTTTCCCCCAATGCATACTATTACTGTAAAATACTCCAATTTTCTTCATCTCCTTTTGGTCCAAGTTTCAAGGGGAATGATGTAGTGTCAAACTCTCATTATTTCCTTTATAAGCTGGCAATTTCTAGGTAGAAAGGCTTTGACACACAAACAAAATCCAGGTCTGTATGTAGAGAGAATCCCTGCACTGTTTTCACAATTTTGGCGATGGAACATGAAAGATTACTGCAAGCAGGCAAGTAGGGTAAAATAATGTTCAAAGTTCATGAAGAAAAAGAAGCAAGAATAGCATCTATCGCGACATTTGCTTTTTAAAACAACTATGATACAAAACGAATTATTTCAGATTTTTCCATACTAAATTTACCGTTTCAACAAGACGAGGTACATTATGCATAAAATGAAACGTAATCTTAAATGGTGCGACACCGTCAATTGTAAGTCATTGCTCAAGCAACCTTGATTGGTCGCGTTGTTACGCGGTGTGCAAACATGAATGTCGCAAAAACTAAAAACCGACCAAGCCCCTCAGTTACAAAAAATCAAAGTTTGAAGATGGATGAAAAGAAGGAATTCATCACGAAGAGGACTAAGTCTAGTAGTAACGATGTCATTAATCTCGGAGAATCTAAACTTCCTGCTCAATCGATTCCACCAAGTCTCATAGAATCACTTTCCGATCGCTCCATTCAAGAACCAGAGGTTGAAAAAGTCGCAAGCTCAAACGTTTCTTCCGCATGCAACATACCACAAACGAATCCAAAATTTTCTGCGAAGGCCCATATCAAGCATGCTTCCAAGAGCCCTCGAATTCCCTCCAAAGAACATTTAAAGCAGACTACTACCAATTCGTACTCAATAGCAAAGAAGACAAGAACAAGAAAGAAAACTGAACCCAATAGCCCGGTATTGCCAACCGCAACATACTCGCCAAATGAGGGACCAGAGATTTCCTCCAAGGCATCAGTACAAGCAGCGAAGGAAAACTGTAAAATCAAGAAAACTGACAAAAAGTATTCGAAGTGGAGGGAAAAGTTTGAGACTTTCACCAGAACTTCTGAAGATTCCCCTTCTACATCTGAAAGCCGAAACCCGGATCATCGTCAAGTACCTTTAGAATTTAATCGATCAGAAGAGATGGCAATGCCCGGAGCCTACTATGTTGAAGCTAGCAGTGAGTTCTATGAACCAGAAGAGGATCAATCGAAAGCAGATCCCTACAATGATGGGATCCGGAATTCTAAACCCCAATCTGAGTCAATAAATGACTCACATAAAGCAATGCTTCAGGCTGAAGCCATTTCTTCCTCGATCCCGTCGATTAAGCTTCCAATCGTAGATCCTTATGTCTATTCCCAGGACTCAGATCTGCAAGAATCGTTACGACGGAAAAAAGTTAGGCAACGGAAAAATGTTCTTGCGATGACACTCATAGTTTTGTTATTTATGGGAATCGGCATTGGACTTGGGATCTCTCTTTCAGGCAAGAAATCTAGACCACGAGTTTTAACGTGTTCAATGGATGAAGCGATAGCTACTTGTTCGTCAGGTTATCGAATGCTTGAGATTCCTCCTTGTATTCTGGTTCCTTACACAAGATTACGCAAAGACTTTGGATCTGAAATTCAAGAGCAAAATACTTGTTCACCTGAGAGCTTGGCATTCATGTCCCTTGCCTTCCATTCGGATCTAACTTTCGCCAACGAGTCGCTCTTTAATAGATATGGTCTTTTGACTTTATACTTTTCCACCCAAGGTCATCACTGGACAAAAAGCGAAAACTGGCTATCCGAAAAGAAGCATTGTGAATGGGAGCATATTACTTGCGCGGAGAAAAGCGATGCCGTGGTGGAAATCAATATCAAGAGTAATAACCTCAAGGGTTCAATTCCAAAGGAGCTACTTTCGTTCCTTCCTCAATTAAAATACGTTGATTTGTCGTCAAACTTCATAAATGGTACAATTCCAGAACAGTTTACAAATCTAACTGTATTGCGCCTAGGAAGTAATTCTTTCGTGGGTGATCTGCCACACTCCCTATTGAAGTCACAAAGTTTGGAAGTTTTATCGCTTGAAAATAATCCCGGTTTGAGCA
Organism: Fragilaria radians; assembly: GCA_900642245.1. Lineage (NCBI taxonomy): Eukaryota > Bacillariophyta > Fragilariophyceae > Fragilariales > Fragilariaceae > Fragilaria > Fragilaria radians. The sequence goes on from CAAAJI010000019.1 coordinate 295,390, forward strand.
TACCTAAAAACAGCAGTTTCATCTCAGGGTCCAATTGGAAGGTTTTTGAACTTGGCGACGTTCTGTTTAATACAACATTTCCTCGCTCGTTTTCTTCTATGCCAAATTTGGAGGTGCTGAAGCTAGGAAACACGTCACTTAAAGGAACCTTGCCCCTTGAATATGGATTATGGGGGAAGCTTTCGTTTTTATCCTTATCTGCAAATAGTCTCTCGGGAGAGTTGACACATGACCTAGGAAATATGACGAATCTTAAGCACCTTGAGGTTGTAGAAAACAAAATCCAAGGCACCATACCTTCTGAAGTTGGCTTTCTAACTCAACTAACGCGCCTCCAACTTGACGTTAATTCTTTCAAGGGTACAATACCGATTGAAATCTCTCGTTTGACTAAACTTCAAATCCTCAGTTTTTCAGATAACAAATTAACAGGTACCATGCCCAGTGAATTGGGTCGATTGTCTGAACTAAAAACGTTTTGGTTTGCGCCCAACTTTTTCACTGGTGAATTGCCCAAAGACATTTGCCAACTTAAAGGGAAAATGGTTGAATTTGGGGAGCCTTTAAAGCTGAATTGTGAATCTTTTGGCAACCTAGAATGTCCACAATCAATGCCAATGTGCTGCTGCACTTGATCCAAAGCATGTAATCCATTAAATCTAGCATGGGATCAATGATAAGTAAATGAAGTAATGACATCAAATCAGGAAAAGGAATCCTCAAATGAATGCTCCTTTCCTGAGAGGTATATTTGTAGAAACGAAATAGAAGGGTGGAATCTTTTAAGTTATCAACAACATGACTTATACTCTTTATTACAAAAAGCTGGTTCGACTCAAAGTATAGTCTTAACATTTGATTAACTCCTCTGTATTATCACTCTATAAATTATTGAATTTCCTTAAATGGTTGAATCAGGTTTTGTTTTTTTGCCCAATATTATATCATATCACCCTCATGGGAACATAAATAGACTTGTAGGCAATGGATTGGCCAATTCTAAGCATTTGAAGAACAACGCTATAATTATTGTAGAGAGATTTTAAATATGACTCCTTCCCAAAATAAATTAAATCTGATGCCATTGTAACATATGACAGCGGAAGAGCAGTAGATTGATGCCAGATGTGCAGTTAGTCAAATAACTTGAAGAAATAAAGAAAACGATATCATCATGTGATAACTCAAGAGGAATAGCAAGTTTAGCTCTAAGTCATGTAATTAACAATTTTAATCTGTAATTCCGGACAAAGAGTAGCCGATGGAGGTTAAGGCAACTTGAATTTTGCAAAGGAGGGTTAAAATTGAGAACCAGGAGTTAGAAAGAATTGGACGTAAGAAAGGGTTAACTCTAGGTCTGATCAAGATAATCAAATCAGTGTACAAACATTTGAAAACTAGGGGAAATGCATACCTTGAGCCGTAGATATGGCAACTTTCTGTATTTGTTGAGAACTCAAGATGTAAGTTTCTGTAGTAAGGACATTTTTCATGTCTTCACATACTGAAATGTGAAAAAAGGTTCGGACATGAAAAGATACATGGAAATAATATCAATCTCCCACATTATCTGAGCAATGAGAAATCAATAAAGTAAAGGAGCTTTCAATAATCAGCTCAGTCACTCCATCTTTCCGTGTTCTCTGCGGAAAAGTAGCATTTATGGTATAAACATTTACTACGAGCCAAGTACACGTGATCCATAAAAAATAACGCTGGATTTTGATTTCTTACGTGCAATACATTTGGGACGGCGATCAACATAATTAAACTTAATTGATTCCTGGTTTCATGTTTGGTGATGACGATGTGTGGATGGGTTTGAGCGAAATACCATTGGATTTATTGGGCAGATATGACGTAAGCCCTCAAGATGTTATCATCCTTGAGGATTCATCAAATTCAGAACTTTCCAGAACTGTCGTTCGAGCAATACCCACCTTGTCCAATGAAATTCGAGTACATCCAAACCTTTTCGAATTTATGAGTCTCGTCTCGCAAAAAGTATCAGGCGGATACTCAATTTATCCTTTGCCAATTAATTGTGGATTAGACAATGATCCTTTTGAACGTTTAAATGGGTGGAGTTTGAGAAAGGTACCGATCAAAGAGTTGGATCCATCAGCAGAAGTCTTTGTGACAATATTTGGGATAGAAAACTGCGATGATAAAGTTGATTGGATTCCAAAAAATAAAATTGATCGTAAAATATCTGATCGTGATGTCCAAAGGGCGCTCGAAGGACGACATATATTTGCAAATTCCGTGATAGTTGCCTTGTTAGCTGGATCCATTCGTCCCATTGTAATTCAATCAATATCCGGTGGTCTATCCAATACCGTTTATCAGGTTGGTTCAAGAGGATTAGCTATTAAATGGAAACTCTGCCCCGGAAGCTTTTCGCAATACGACAATCCAATTGACGACTCACGATGGGAAGTGGATTGTCCCGGTTACGATGCCTTATTGGATGAACTCTATTCCTTATGTACATTGCGTCCCATTGCGGCACCCTCTGGTATTCTCTTGACAGGATGTTCAGGAGTTGGGAAGACTCGATTGGCATCGTGTCTAGCTCGTCGAGTCATAAATGAAGACAACCGTTATGTCCATTGGGTATCTTGTCATGATTTACTTATGAAAGCATCCTATGTGTCTGACTCCGAAATGATGATGTTATTGCTACCCAACCGACATGCATCATTAGTCGTAATAGATGACTTGCAGATTTTGAGCCGACATGATAATGATGATCAAGATACAAACAGTCATGATTCGGAGTATATGCTCCTTCGAAATTCCATTCTACACGCGTTTTCCAAGTTAACGGACACACCTGTCCTTGGGATTGCTTGGGAGTCATCAACTCTCCCATCAAGCCTTGTCAATATTCACAGATTGGAAAAAGAAATCCACATGGGAGCGCCCACACAACTACAGCGATGTGCGATCCTTTCCCAAATGCTTCCTGACCAAGGAACCTGGGTTAAGGCTCTTATCGGTCCCACAGCTGGGTATGTCGCTTCAGATTTGCATCAGGTGTACATCGATGCGACAACTAGAGCTACAGCTCAGTGTCGTGATGTACAATGGGATGATTGGAAGGAAGCCGTCCGAAATACTCCTCCCTCACAGCTTGCATGGCTTGATGTCTCACGACCACTGCCCACTGCCGATATTGACAGTCTGGAATCTCCAATTGAAACGTTCCATCAAAGTTGGAAGAAATTTGGAGGATATAAATCTTTAAAGAAACGGATATATCGTACCATCGTAGCACCATGGAATCGAATTTTGCAGCAGAGAGAAGGCAGCAACAATTACGACGATAAACGTCAATCAACAGTGATGGGATGGAATCCACCCCGTGGGGTCATCTTCCATGGTCCAACGGGAACCGGAAAAACATTGGCAGCAGGTTGTCTATCATCCTCTCTGGGACTGAACGTAATCAAAGTTCGCGTCTCAGATATATTAGATCCCTGGCTCGGTGGCTCCGAGGCAACAATGCGATCGCTATTTAAACGAGCCAGGGCATCGCAACCATGCATTCTCTTCTTTGATGAAATTGATGCAATTGCCAGCAATCGCTATCAAAACGAGGGAGTTGAGAATGATGTCTCGTCACGAATTCTGACGACTCTTCTCAATGAACTTGATGGCATATCTAGCACTGCTATTTCGGGAGTTCTAGTCATTGCCTGTACGAATCGATTGGAAGATTTGGACGCAGCACTTATCCGTCCTGGACGTTTGGAAGTTCACTTAGAGCTCCTGCCTCCCAGTAAAGAGGATATTCGAGACATTCTCAATCTGCATCTTTCAAATGTCCCCATTTCGGAAGATGTGGATATTGAAAGTGTAGCTTCACAACTTTTCGATCAGAAAACAACGGGTGCCGATATAGAAGGAATTTGTCGAGAGGCTTGTACTATTGCTATCCAATCGTCAAATAACGACTGGGAGTCAATAATCCTCAAAATCGATCATCTTCATCAAGCCCTACATTCCTAAATATATCAACTGTTACTTACTATCTTATATTTGTATTTTACACAGGCTTGGGGTCTCCAAGTGTTGATAGCTCTTCTTCTGTGAAAAGTTTGGGCAGTAGATAGGATCGAATTAGCATTAACAAACCAATCACACCGGGAAAGAAAATTGAAGTAGACGGATTTTGTTTGAACGCCCAAAGTCCAGCCAAGCACAAAACTTGGATGGATGTGAATAAATTCGTTTTCCTTCGACCGATGACCTGCATGGGATGTCCTGAAGGTAATCGCTTTGCCTCGGCAACACTATCGCGTACTCGTTGTAAGAACGAATTCCCAGACATGAGCTTACGACCCAGAAATAGAAAGATCCCAGAAACCACTGGAATCGGAACAAACCGTAGGAGTGGAAGTAAAAAGAGGGTACCCGCAATGAGGGCATGAATTACGAACCCTGTTACACGAGTCTCAGTAACTTGTACAATTTCCATTTCCTCTGTTTCTTGGTTGTATTGAACTTCAGTCATGGCACGAACATGATTCATGGATTGCACCGTGGCACCACACATCCAAGGTAAGCCTAGTAAAGAAACACCTGCCAAATCGAACCGAAAAACGACATCAGGTTAAAGCAAAGGAGGAATTTACAAGAGAGTTTCACTAACTTACAAAGTGTGATGAATCCTAAGGCAAACATGTCCAAATTGTAGGCGGCCCCTTTCTTCAACTGATTGTCCACATTGTTAACTACTCGAACGCTTATGTTTTGGTCCATAAAGAATAGGCTTGTTAGTAGTATGGCAGGAATACTGCATAGAAGGCGAACTTTAGCTGGAATGTCTGTCATTGTGACGAATAAACTGCGCCCCCCTGCAAGCTCAAATGAATCGGGGACTGTCAGTGTCGGAATACCAAATTTACTACACCATGGAAGCATGTTCAAGATGGACATGAAAAAGAAAATTGTTATCGGGCCGAAATTTTTTATGGTAGTTCGAGTTTTCTGATTAAAGAACTTGCTGGCTTGAAAGGCAGTAACTTTCATTGTTGACCAAAATGTAGACAAGGCAATACCCAAGGCAACGAATGGCATGGTCAAGTTCATGGGATCTGCAAGAACAAAGTTTCTTCCAAGGGAAGAGAGAGCTTCGTAAATGAAATTTAGACTGAGAAGACCGTTGAAGACCTCATCCGTAAACCGCGTGCAGTATCGAATCAATTTGCTTGAACCTGCCAATCCCAAAATCATCATATACAGCGATGTCCAAAGTCCGACCCATGCGTAAACCGGTAGGAACGCCAATCCATTCAATGAACAATATCGGAAGAGTCCAGAAATAAATGCTAGGGTAAGTCCAGTCGGAGCAATAAAGGTCATGGGTTGGCCGCAAAGTACCGCATATGCCTGAATTCGGAAGTGAGTCCTTGCGTAAATTTTATTTAGTTCGAACAAACATGGGGTAAAGCATACGCACTTACCATTCCTGACAGCCCACTGCTCAAGAGAAACTCAACGATTCCAATTGATCCATTTGTGATCTGAGACGCAATAGTTCCAAAGCTCACAGCAGGAGATAGACACGCAAAGTAAAGAAATAGGATTGCAGGAATAACTTGTTTAATGTTCGCCAAACCATCGGTCCAATCTGAAACGTAACATTCGCGTCGTCGCTTTACATCTGCACTGATGATTTGGTCGAGAAAGAGTCAAAGTTAGCTCTTGAAGATAGTGAAGTTTACATGTTTTTGCTGATACTTACACCATGGCTTTCGAAGCAATTTTCATTAGTAACTTATCCACAAAGAAAAGTTCCTGTGGTGGATTGACAGGTGGCTTGGAAGGGTAGGATCGAAATTTTTTTCCACTTAAACTGTCTAAGTATTCCAAATATGATGAAGATGTTCCCAAATGTAACGACGTTGAATCCAGTCGATTCCATGAACGTAATGACATTGGATGCTTTACGGAGGGTAACAATCGATGCGGACCACTTGTCGATTTGGTCAGATCAATCATCTTCCTCACCGAAAACGGACTCCGACTTATCATGGATGCATCTCCAAGTCGAAAGGCATGACATGGAGAAATAATTAGGAACAAAACACAAATCGCTGACATTAACATTTTCGTCTCCACCACTGAATGAATCAAAATTCACCGACACACAACTTTTGTCCGAAATAACGTGATCCTTTTAAGAAAGGGTTCCAAAACGTGATGATCACAGTACGAATAAGAGTAACGAGAATTAAGAAAGATGACGATACGTAAAACTTGGTTTTTGCAATTCCTAAGAGCCTTTGAATTCCAGTCAGAAAAGGGAAGAGATGAATTTCGTACTTGATGGAGTACGTTGTGAACATCAGCTCCTCAGCGTACGTTTTAAAAGTTTGGAATCCAAATATGTTGGAATATTTTGAAGTAAATCTTTTCCCCAGAGGAGTATTTCACAGTTCCCAACCGATTGTGACGAATCTCTCACATTCTCAATACTCCATATGAATCTCTGAATAGATTTCCAATGCTATCTGACATCAGATTCGAATTCCGAGAAAAAAGTACCACTATACTCCCAACTACAGTAATTCGATATCGAAAATGTATTGAAGATTCATCATGCATGATTGAGGAGGATTAAAACAAAGATCTAAGAAAGAGAACTAGGCTAAATTACATTTTTCTTTGACACCGAGCAGATTCATACCAGTTGAATCTTGAAGTTTTGGAAAAATATCTGGATGTAAATTGATTTCCGCATGGGACTAAACGTCCTAGTACTTCATTGAAATTGAATACAGGAATCGTAGAAAGTCAGAGTGTCATGTTTCGTGGAGTGCTATTGGAAGCGAAAAATGTATGAAGGTACAAGAAAAGAGAAGAATTGAATGAAATTTCTTTATATTGGTATGAAAAGAAAGAATTGACAATATATAGCTAACAACGATAGTTTAGAGGTACCCGTAACTTTTTTCAATCTAATATTTAGGCATCCTATTCCTCACACAACGCCTATCCATGTAAGTTTTTAAATGACTGGCTTTTATTAAAAGTATTTCTGTACTCCGCACTATTGCAAATGAATGCAATCTTGATGTGCCTCAATTCCATTCTAAGGCCAAATTCTCATTGCTAACAACTTACATTATGATATTGATTCCTAGATGCCATTACTGTCGGAATTTGATCCCAACATTGTTGTGCAGACAGCAGTTGGTCTGTATACGACGTTATTTGGTCATGTTGTTCATTTTCAATTTCTTTATCAGCTTTCCTTTGTTTTGTAATGTAAGGCATATAATTAGCTTGCAAAGAAGGTTGAACATGGAAAACAACTTCTTTTATCATATTCTTTTATTCTTTAGATTCATAGCAAGCAGAGTTAACTATCAGACAATTGAAAATGCCTGAATTTTGTTCATACTAATTCTATTTTAGGATTTCTGTTGAAAATAACTTAACTCTTTGAAATATCCTGATATCAACTCATATCTATTGTACACAAATATTGGCATACTTAAGACTTGTCCTTTTGTAGTTAGATCATTGCATCTGCTTATCCTGATGTATCAAACGGTTTTTCAGTGTGTCAATCTTTGGAGAAATTGCCGTGGTAGCCGATTGAACACTCAACTTGGCTGCTTCCATACCAAATTCAACAGCATCCACGTGATTTTTTCCACTAAGGATCGCTGCCAAGAATGCTCCACATAACGAATCTCCAGCGCCAGTGGCATTTTCGACCTCTACTTTGGTCTGCACTGGAAAATGATGAAAACTAATCTGGTTATCTGCTTTAGTCGCAAGTAGGACACCTCTGTCTCCCATCGTCACAATTAGGCATGCCATCGTGGGATGCATATGATGTAAGATAAGCGTAGCCGCAGTTTCCTCATGTCGCAATTGTGTGGTGTTCGTGATTGCTGCACCATCTTCATGGAATCCGGATTGATCTGATATTCGATCTGCCATGCCCATTAATTCTCCAAGATTTGGGAAAGCGTAGGATATACATGACATGAGCTTAGCATTCTCTGCGACTCGTCGAGCCTTTGGAATGCTTGTGGGCTCAAAGCAGACCTTACCCCCGTGTTCACTGACTATTTGTGCTGTTTCTTCCAATATATCCACTGGAGGATTAGCATCTAAGAGAACAAAAGGCGTTCGTTTGAGAGTGATTCGATTTGGAACTGTGATGTGTGAAAAGACTTGCATATCCGCAACTGCAGTGTGTAAGTCCCCAGTGCCATCTAATAGAGCAAGGTACGTGGCTGTTCCCACAGATGGAACCACATGAGAATGGTCGTGTCCTCCAAGATTCTCCAACCGTTTCATCATTGCTCGACCTCGATCGTCGTCTCCAATAGCAGTATATATCAGGGGCTTACATCCTAATCGACACAATACTTCAGCCACATTCCTGCCTACACCCCCATCTGCCTCGTGACAGGATCCTGGATTAGACGTTCCCGTCAGTAGACGAGATGATTTCTCTGATTTAGCGATAATATCTCTTACAGCACCACCTAGAACAAGGATATTGGATGTTAACAATGGATTATCATCCGAATCCTCTGGATGAGGAACACCAGGATTGGTAAAAATCATGTTGGACGATTTCTTTTCAGCAATTGCGATTGCGATTTCAGCTCCAACTTTTGCATTATTCTTGACTAATGAAATATTACTCCGAAGTGACTCTCCTTGAGTCTCTTTGGCTATCGTTCGAAGGAGAAATGGAGTTACAGCCTGTCCTGTAATCCCTTGTTCGGTTGCCAACTCTAAAGCCTGCTGAATGGCGTCCTCGACCATTTGTCCTGCAGGATCACGATTGGGAACTCCAACTAGCATGCCATGATCGACACCCAATGATCTTGCAGTCATGTAACATTCAGCCACCTCGCTTGGTGAGCGGACACACCAAGGACTAGGAACACCAGATCTCGGAGAGAAAAAGGCAGGAAATTCGGGTTCTTCTCCCCAGGTAACTGTAGGCACAGCTAAGGATTCCAAGACTTCTAATGTACGGGGTATATCCAAAAGTGATTTGATTCCTGCGCATACTACAACGACGGGTGTCCTTGATAGCTCCATTAGGTCAGCGGATATATCCATTGAAATATGTCCCCCCCTATGAACGCCGCCAATACCTCCGGTAACAAATGTGGATATTCCTGCTTGATTTGCCAATATCATGGTGGAAGCCACAGTTGTAGCACCCCAAGAAGGATGAGATGTGCTATAGATAGTATGCTTTCCTAAAAATAAAGAAACTTCTCGTGTAGAAACTTTTTTTGCCTTGGAACCTGCAACCGCTAATTCATGTAAATGCTCATCAGACAATCCGATATGAATGCGGTTATTTCGGAGCGCGATTGTCGCTGGAGTTACACCCTGTGATCGAAGGATTTCGTTCACATCACATGCAACCTGATAATTTTGTGGATAGGGCATCCCGTGTGCCACAATCGTAGATTCTAGTGCCACAACAGGATGTCCCTGGGAAAGAGCTTCATCAACTTCGGGCGTATAACTGAATAATGGATTGGAGGAGGAATGTAGCGAAAACGATGATAACAACTGTAACGCAGAGAAGCGAAAGCTAGCGCCAGACTGACGACATAAAATAGAATCCGTGCGTAAATTGGAAACGCCAATTCGAGTAGTCGATTTCAACCAATTTCTCAGCATGGCGAGGGTGGATAGTATTTGCTCGATTGATAGATTAATAGATTGATAGAGATTTTCAATAGAAGAAATATAACACTTCTGTAATGATTGAGAAAGCGAATAGAATGCTCTCACACGAGTTACAACGTGTGTTCAATCTGCTAGCGATTGACTTTGACAACCTTTGATGTAAAAATCTTGAAGTTTCACCATCTTAAAGACCACGAGTACTATCGCTACATAGACATTCATAGTATTCATGCCTGTACTGTGATTTTTCCCGAACACAACAAAACAAAATCTGAATTCAATATTAGTTGATCAAGTTGTATCCAGGTAACTATTATGTACAAATACAAGTGAGAGGAAAAAGAAGAAAAGCTTTATCAAAAATGACAAAAGAAGACTGTTGAAAGGAAAATTTAGGAAAATTAATCTTCAAAATAGGATCTCGAGAATGAATCATCAATTTCTTTTCTTTTTCCATTGAATGGACAACTTGTCCGACACAGCTCTCTGGAGAAAAAGAGCCAAGAATCTGTCACCTTGTCAAGTTAAAGGAAATTGCATTCAAAGATCTTTTTGATACCGAATATTTGGGCAAGATAAAGGGTAAATAAGAGATGGGGTCATTTAATCTTTCCACAAGCTGTCCCGGTGAAAACAAGATAGCAATTGGGTCTTTGTACGAATGACTGTAGCATTTCATGATCCATTTACAAACTCCTCATCATAAGTTCTTCTTTGTATTAAAGCCTGCTAAGGCATGGCTATTAATGCTATGTCTCTAAGACCAAGTTCTAAAACATGCATTCACTCAACATTTTATGTGTCATTTTCAAAGCTTTCAACAATGATCAGAACATATTAGCTTTGTTAGCATTTCCCTTAAGTGATAATACGGTTCTTAAACTCATGGTAGGCCTTCAACCTTGATCCCACTCATCAAGGCATTGAAAAGTTATCATCCGTAATCATCAACCAAATTACCGCAAACCCCGGAAGAAATCCGGGTAAAACTACTCAAATGACACGAGATATCATGTGTGACTCTCTTATCAATTTTGGTTTCCTTTCTCAGTCTTGACTTTTGAATGTTGATAGGTGTAAAAATAAATAAAAAATCTATGGAATAGTCATCTGCATGAACTTTATCTGTTATATAATTCTTAAATAATCATGTAAGAAGGGTAATGAAGTAGGCAAATGTCAGGCGACGTAAAAGCAGAATAAAATAGGATTCTTTTTTAGTGCCCTTGGCTTTGAGTAGAATGAAAAATAGGACGATGAATGAGATTGGGACAAGGGATGTCCTTGTAAAATGCTAGTAACTCCCTTCCTTTGGAAATGACATTCTCGACTGTAAAGCCAAAGAATTTAAAGACATCAGGTCCAGGACCTGATCGTCCGAATTCAGTCATTCCAATGTGAGCATGTGCAAAGCGATGCCATCCATGAATGGCGGCAGCTTCAACCGAAAGGGTCGGGATGTTTCCTGGGAGAACAGATTTCTGATATTCTAGCGGTTGTTGCAAGAAGACTTCTTGGCATGGTAACGAAACAACTCTGGTAGGGATTCCCGATTCTCCTAAAACTCGAGCTGCGTCGAGGCACAAACTAACTTCAGAACCCGTCGCTACTAAAATCAAGGCAGGATTCTCGCAAGCAACGGCTGAATATCCTCCTCGGAGAGCTAACTCAATATTTGAGCCGGGAAATCCTTTAACGGTCGAGCGGGAACAGCAAATGACACTGGGGGTTTTGGGTGTCATTAGCGCCGTACGATATGCTGCAGCAGTTTCGTTTCCGTCCGCGGGACGAAACACATTGAGGTTGGGAATGCATCGGAGCGATTCCAGGGTTTCAATCGGTTGATGCGTTGGTCCATCTTCTCCCAATCCAATGGAATCATGGGTCATGATGTATATCACTCCAAACTGGGATAGTGCTGAAAGACGAATAGCGCCGATACAATATCCAACAAATACTAAGAACGTTGCACAAAAGGGACGTAACCCTCCATATGCAAACATTCCATTACACAATGCTGCCATTGCATGCTCTCGAACTCCGAAGCGGATATACCGACCATGCGGGGTATCCTTTTGAAAGTCTCCTGATGATTTCAAGTGAGTTAAATTGGAATGAGTGAGATCTGCGGAACCCCCAACAAGTTCCTCCAACACAGGCGCTACTGCATTGAGGCATGATTCACTGAATTGACGTGTGGCCTTATCGGCATCCTTCCCAAATTGAAATAGGGGCAATCGCTTTAAGGCATCTTCGGGTACGAAATGTGCAAAACGACGTTTCAGTTCAGCAGCTAGAACCGGATGTGCCCCTTCATAGGCCACCATCATAGACTCCCATGCCTGACGCTTGGTTTCATTTGCGGCGGATGCGTTTGAGAATATCTGACGTACGTCGTCATCAATTTGGAATGTCGCAGTAGGATCAAGGCCATAAAATGCCTTGGCACCCGCAAGATCAGCAGCTCCGAGAGGAGCGCCATGTGAGCTAGCTAGTCCTTGCTTGGATGGAGAGCCGTATCCAATGGCGGTCTTGACCTTAATGATGCTTGGACGAGATGTATCGAGCTGGGCGTTACGGATGGCTTGTCGTAAATCATCCACGCCATGGGCAACATCTGCCACGGATTGTGTGTGCCACCCATAGGCGTCGTAACGTTGAAGCACGTTCTCAGTAAAGGAAAGGTCTGTTGATCCATCAATGGTAATTTCATTGTCATCGTATAGCACAATCAGCTTTCCAAGGCCTAAGTGCCCAGCGAGTGAACTAGCCTCGGAGGAAATACCTTCTTGAAGGCAGCCATCCCCGCAAATGACATATGTGAAATGATCAAAGAGAGGGAATTCTGGAGCGTTGAAAGTAGCAGCCATATGACGTTCCGCGATGGCCAAACCAACAGCATTTGATATTCCCTGTCCTAACGGTCCTGTGCATACTTCGATACCTGAATCAAATAGATCGATAAGATTCCCATCACGATAAACATAGCAAATGAATGCGTACTAAAACGTACCCTCAGTTACAAAAGATTCAGGATGTCCAGGGCACTTTGAATTGATCTGACGAAAATTCTTTAGGTCGTCCAACGTTACACTTGGATAACCTGCCAAATGAAGCATGGTGTACTGAAGTGCACAGGCATGTCCGTTGCTTAGCACAAAACGATCTCTATTCCACCAATGGGGATGAGATGGAGAGTAGGTCATAATCTCTGACCATAGTACATGAGCCATCGGAGCGCAGCCCATAGGAGCACCTGGATGACCACTGTTCGCTTTTTCGGGCATATCTGCTGAAACTGCACGAATGGTGTTAATACATTTCAGCTCCAATGGAGATCCTTGATAAGGAGCCTGTTTGGCCTTTGCGGAACCGTTGCGAGGCATCTTTATGGAGCAAGTTAAGAATAGAATCGATGAAAAGGCTAAGAGGATTTAAATGTGAGTGAATGGGAATTAGTGATGAAGGAACAGAAAAGAATCGATCGATCAATCAAAGAGAACTCAAAAAAAGTTTGGATTATATTAAATTGTGGGAACATAGACAGTCTAATATCCTATTTGGTGTACGAGTGCCGTACTCGGGTACGACTGCCAAAGTTTGTCCAACAAAATTGATGGTTCGTTTTCAGTGTGTCGGCCTATGGAAGATTCAATTTTCCCGATTCGTATCACGTCAATCATCAAGTCTGTGGATGCTATCGATTCGATAGAGGTGCACTTTCGTGTGGATACTGGTGGTCACCGTGGAGATGTCAAAAAAAATGTGTACAACCGTAGCCCCTAATATGGAACTGTCGTACCCACGCAAAAATTGTACTAATAAAATGAGATGACATCACCAAAAGTCAAATCTTACCACCTCCCTTGAATCACCTCCTTGTCTCGCACTAATCAACTTAAACTAGGATTACCTAATCGAAATTCACCGATTTTTTTTCTTCACTTATATTTGTGCGCCATAAACCAAATAGATTAGTTCGATGGCAGCATTAGTTGTCAAACCCTGTCGTGTTAGCCCTGAAATCAGATCCCATACCACATTTTTGTTGGACACTTTCCCTTATCCTGTGCTGCTTTCATCTGAATAGCCTCTCTCCGCAATGACATGAATGCCAACGAAATAACCATTAGCTGCTCTGAAACTAAAATCCTCCGTCAAACCTGCCCGTTACTTCTAGCCACAAAGATAATGACAAACACACACGAAAAAATGACTCATCAAACCCAGAACAATTTGGCATAATGAATCTCTTTTCTCCACATATTTTGACTAAATTAAGTGAGCTTTTACAGATTTGGAAAAATGAAGTGCATCAGCATCTCTACAACTAAAAACTGAGCTTTGATCATTTCATATATACATTCGTTCTTATTTTCAGCAAATGTCTTCGTCATTTTTCATTTGCAACTATTGGAGTCTTGTCGATTTATTCCATTGACAATCTTTGAAAGCAATTATTTGTTTCTGAAAATCTCTTGCCTTTCCTTGACATGTATGCCAAAATAAAGTCTTAAAAATACTTTTCCTGCTCTATTGCTTTAAATAAACTAGATTTCTGTAAAGGAATTGAACTATAATTTATCAGTAAAGCATGGAATGAATTCAAAACAAAGAATTACGAGACTGGGATAGAAGGTTGCTCACTTTCTTGTTGAGAAAAGATTGAGAGGATACTGTGAGTTGCTTTTTGATTTAGAGATTGCGCCAGTGAAGGGATTTTTTATTACTTTATATCAAAGATTGAAATATTTTGTTTTTGGCTAAGGTACTGATGGTTTGTGACTTTGATTTCTGTCTGGAAATTGTGAATGCCAGCAGAATATAGCTTATGTCTTAGGGAGGTGCACATCTGTCTCCGAAGACCACGAAGGCAGAACTCAAATCCATGAACAATGTCAACATGATAAAATTGAAAAAAATATTTGTTAGCATCCAAACTAGATACCACTTACTAAGACCGACAAGGCCAACATGGTAAAGTTTGAAAAAGGTTGTTGGGACCCAAGTTAGAGGCCATTTAGTAAGGCCAACATCAATGGATGAATTAAATCGATGAATAAAAAGATTTGAGTTTCTCAGTTAGAAGATTTTCAGATATGGGCATGATAAATGAAATGCGTCAAAGTTTACCTGAAGGTTATGAAACTACTCTTGGAATTACTCAAAAAAGACATTGAAAAAGAGAAATCAATTTTTGACAGAGTAAATGGGAAATTAAGATCGAATGTAAAGGACTCAACAAGGGTAGACGTGTCGAAAAAGGTTGCGCAAATAATTTGAATCCATCTTTACGCTGGTGTCTCGTTTACATGCAACAGAAAGGGGCACACAGCAGCATATACGAGGAAATGAGTCAAGAGAGAGGTCAAGTGCCAACGATGGTGAGATCTTGTTACCAATTTTTGAATGGAATGTACGTCTGCATACCTTTGGGTGTATGATTTAGAGAACAGGCTTGTGATGCTTATTAGGGGTGTTAGATTGCTGGGCAAAGCAGTTGGACGATCCAAAGCCCAACCAAAATCATCAACTTAAGAGATATTTTCCCAAAACATCATGGTGGAGAAAGCTATGCGTATCATGCTACGAAGCTTCTGAAGGATGGAGAATGTTGAATACAATAATCATAGGTTTTCTGCCTAAGGGAAAGAACTAAGATTAATGATGTTATCTCAAAGTGGCAAGGAAATACATAAACAAAGATTTGTGAAGGTAAAAAGGATGAAAAAAGAATTATTGCACTTGAAATATGTATTGCACATCCAGAAAAATGGATACGATTTCAGAATAAGCGAGGTAAGAGGAAGGAAATAGGACTAAAACTGAAGGAACATGGATCTTGGAACAGAAAATTGGAGATGCGTTAGAGTTAGTTTTCTAATACTTCTCATACCTTCGTAATTTTAAGTTTCACTAGTCAATAAATTTTAATTCAAGTTGGTATCCACTGGCGATTTTCATCTCCTGCTGATCCAGCTAAAGTTAAGTTCATATGTGTTTGTCATGTTAGTGAGATGTAGAATATTTACTGTCGGTGGATGAGTATTTTTTTTCGGAGATGGGAATTCTACAAACTGAAAAATTGAGTCAGTCAGATTCTAGAGGGCAGACAGACGGAATCGTAACTCGACGGACATGAGAAGGAGAAATTTATTTCAAAGTTGTAGAAAAAATAAAATTGATTCATCACATCTCATGGTGTGGTCATATTTATTCGGAGGAGAACCACAGCTCCCACCAGGACCGACTCGTTTACCTGATTATTTTCCTGTCCAACCTAAGGGATGTGAACGTCATGCAGAAACTTTATTTGCTTGCATTAGCAAGGAAGCCACTGAAAAGGCACGGGATAAGGAAAAGTTGGGATATTATACATCCTACAACGATAAGGATAGTAATACAAAGGTTCTTCCAGAAAGTGCTGTATCAAAGAATAATCAAAGCGATGACCATACCATGAAAGTTGACAACGTAGCTGTACAAGGGACGGATGTTGCGAAGGATTTGCCATCACCTGATGATAATCCATTGGATGTTTGTCGTAAGGCTCTTGCGCATTATCAAAAATGTTGTGATAGAGAATTGAAGAAAAAGAAGAATTGGATTCTAACGGACTCCTATCGGGTTCAAGAAGAGTATCGGTACCAACAACAAAAGCAAGGGAAGTAATCAGAGTAGAACAATTATCTATTTTAGAACGTATCAAATTTCAAATGAAAAAGATTCTAGAACTTGTAGGCTTTGTGGATAAATCTAATTTCAAGGATAGCAAATACCTTTTGGAATATTAAGGATAAATCGGTAGAATCATGAATTCTTAAACTTTAGAACTTGTTTTAGAGAGTGGATCATTCATTCGAAAACCAAGCGGAGAGATGATAGACAGCCACTGCAAGAAACAATCCCATGAAAGAAAGCAAGACTGTTACATTATTGGAATCAAAACTCTGTATCGATAAAATTGAAACATATTGTGTCAGTAGTTGGCAAGCAATGGTCATAGACCGCCAAGACAATTTCCTCACCTTCGTCATTGGTTGTTCTAAATTTGGTGTATCACTGGAAGTTGGGGAAAGATTGTCTGGAGCATTAGCTGTCGTCGTCGTTTGTTGAATCCAATGACACATGGATTTTACCAACTTCCGATTGGCCCGTTCACTCCGGGCTATCATAACATCCAATTCCTTCTTCCATAATTGGATTTCCTTATGGATTGGGGAGGACGAAACAGTCGTAGGGTGACCTTTTGGTTTCGATCGGAGCAGAAGCTGTCGGACATCCTCACGAGCGTGTTGCCACTGAGCACGTGCAGCATACGATCGACTACGCAATAACAGGGCAGTCATTTCTAGTGACGCTACTGATGAATCTAGTACAGCTGCTGCTGCTGCTCCTTCCGTATCCTCCCAGGATGACAATTGCAAAATTGACAATGCCATGGAACACGATATTGTTGCACCTTCACGATAAACCGTAGGTCTTCCGCCAACGGAATCGAATTCAGCCAATTGTAATAAGCATCTTGCAAGATTCAATAAGATTCTAACTTGTAAATCAGAGTCCTGCGGAGATATTGCTAAAACAACATCTGTGGTCGGAATTACTGCTTCGGTAGATGTCGTTCCATTCTTTTGTAAGTAAGTTATATCAATCGTATGGTCATCCAAACAATCCACTTCAGCTATAAGAACTGGATGTATTTTTTCCTTTTGTGTACTCTTACAAGATGGAAGTAATAGAATAGTGCTGCCTATTTGCACTTGACTCGTCTGCTGCAACGCCATGTCGTAATAGGGAATGGCTGCCGATGGATCACCCAATTTTAATAAACTATCTCCTCTCTCTTTCCAAACATGAGGTGTTAATTGTCTATTGTTGGTATCTGTCTCGAATTCTAACAATGGTCGCACCATGTCGTGGGAAATAATTACTTCTGAATCCCACCATGGCGACACACTCTTTGTGGAGGATCCTACATCACGAAGGTGGGGAATCAATCGAAACAAAATACTGCAGCCCCAAGACCCTTCCTCATAACTTTTTCCAAAGCTTTCCTTTTCAGTATCAGAAATAGGATTTGGTGCAGGATCATCCCACATTAATGTATACTTGAAGTCTTCGTCTTGTTTGCACTGCAAGGGAATTGTTTTGGTCATGGTCACAACTGTAGCTCGTCCCATCCTCTTCACTTTATTTGAATTAGTACCGGAGGTACTAGAATCATCACGGGGAATTCGAACTATCATTCCCACAGAAAAAACAGGGATTGATGCCTCCAATGATGTCGCCATGACCTGTACACCAGATCTTTGACGGCTATTGTCTGCTTTTTCGTACTGGTACTGCTGCACTCGTTCTGCTACGGTTACTCCAAAGATTCCTTTTATTTTCAGACCATCCTTGACTATTTATGTTTATATCTGAAACATCTCATAGTACTTCTGATGCTCAAGATTGTAAACAATTCACGAGTATCTGAGCTTAACGTTGTTGCTTTGCAGGAAGAATGCCCTCTTCAAACTTTCTATAAAGTTTTTTTCAATTTGACTCACACGAGTGATAGCAATCTTCAGTCAGTCACCAATACTTATTCATTTGGATCTTGATTTCTTGCTAGTTTTCAACTTTTTTCCCTTTGCTTCATTCAAGTCTTTGATTCCAAATGTATTCTTCTTTAATGTTCTGAATGTTTGAAGTCTACTTGCGCTCTTTTCCACAGATATAGGAAACACCCCTTAAAGCAATAAAATGCACCAGATCATATTCTATTTGCATAATTAACTATGGAGTTACAGCTGAATGTGTATGGTTGCATATATCTCTCTGAATATTCAAAGTATATTGCTTCTTTTTCGTTTCTTGCTAGTTGTTTACGCAAGTACAATCAAAGTACATATCTCACAGCTATAGCTTTGTTTGGAGGGACAATCTATTCCAAACAACTTACGTGCCAGATTCAACACTTAGCCTCTAGGCTTATGTGAACTTAGATTCACAACTTAGATTCGTGAATTGTGAACCTTGATAGATTCCCCTTTGTTACTTTGGAATCTGTAGTTATTCCTACCGAATTGATATGACGGTCTTGAAAAGATGTTAAATGATCTTCTTCATTTATAAGCAATATTGAGCATCACTAAATTCATATAAGGCTATGTCTATATTGAATTTTGTGGAAGGTATGGAAAGAATAGTACTTAACTATGTAACTTATTCTAGATTTACATGATTAAGCATATGAATATTGTTTCTAGTATTATTTTCAATATACTATCAATAACTTGGACGTCTCCAGTATCGTTACACTCACACATCTCTTAGTCTAGTAACCTATTGTAGTGTTGCTAGACTATATTGCTTACAGCCAATAGCATTAGGTATTATCTTAACAAACTTAATTCAAAGGTATGTCACATTATCTCATGCAATATCTTTGATATGTTGCGTTTCCGAAGTGGTCAGAGAGACTACGTTTATTGCTAATTTGATGGATTTTTTGAAGATAAAAAGCATGAAACCCTTTGGAGTACAAATTGATGATGTACGTATAATGTTTCTGACTAGAAATCTTAACACGAGCAAAAACCTCATCACATTGATGCAAGGTCAGATTATGTAGGTAATGAATCTGATGATTGCAGATTGAAATTGAATGAATTAATTCATAAGAAAGAGAAAGTTTCAATCGACACGACAAGCCTGTCAGATCCGAAAGAAAAACGTTGTTTAATAACAAAAAACGTAAGAGATAGAAGAATGATATTGTTTTCTCTATGCTTTGATAACAACACCCTAGTAGGACGGAAAACAGAAGCTTAGGAATTCTTAGTAGTAGGGAACATTTAGTTACATGTTTTAATGTCAAAAATGCAGGTTACATGCCTTAGAAGATGCTCACTCTTATCTCACGACATGTTGTAGTGGAGGCTAATCATATGTAGGAGATTTTGGCAACTAGTTTTTACGCTTTCTTCATTTGAATTTAGACGCTTCAGCTGCTCTTGAAACGTTTTCTTATTCAACAAAACCGAACACAAATGCGGATTTCAATATACGTATGCAAAATTCGTGATTAGCTAAAGGGCTAGTTTGGGATTTAACAATTTCTTATAATGTAGAGCATACGGGTTTCATGATTTTGTTCACGTCTACAGTTCGTGCGTTATGGAAAAGCCTATTAACCCCGGGTGAAGTATCCGATATAAGCTTCTCGTGTTTGACCTGATCTAATCGGAACTGTATATTCGAACTCAATGTCAACACAGTTAACGTGTTCCGTTTTAATCGTAAACATGCAATCGTTTTAATTTCTGATAACTTAGTATAAAATCTACGGCAAAATGAATTCAGATTCCTTCCACGACTAAATCAAGTCAATGCTGGAACGGACGAGAATGATTCCTCGTTACCGTTTATAGCCCTAGGAGTACTGTCTACGAAAAAGAAGGAATAACTGTTTGTAACATAATTTGTGAACGTATTGAACTAATAGGTAAATAGCAGTCGCATAATAGTATCCCAATGTCAATGCATCGAATTGCGATAATCCTTGCCCTTTTTGGGCTTCATGCAGTATCTTCGTTGCAGGAGTTCAACTCTATCGATGCAGATCAAGTGCAGGGTTCCAAGGCGCTCCGTGGACGGTTGCTGTCGCACAATACTCCCGAATGGTGGCCCAAAATCAAATCCTACTACGACGGAAAGGATCTTCAGCTTTGCAGATCCAAAAGTGCTCCAAAATCCGGCTCCAACTGCGGATATAAAGAGAAAACTTGTTTTTTTGAAACACAGAAGTGTTCCAAGGTAGGTGTCTATCCGAAGAAAAGGTGTTCATGCAATGGAAACAAGAAAAAAAAGGGAAAATGGTCTTGTGTACAGGCCAAATGTCCTGCAAGTCCCATTAAAACTCGATCACCAACACCAGCTCCAACACCTTCTCCCAAAGGCACTTTTGTATCTAGTGCGGGACGTGCATTCAAGGTGAAGATGAATCTTCTTTCGCCTAAAGTTTTGGATGGATACGACAACGTCAAGGATCTAAAATCTGATCTATATCAGGCTGTTCGCTTTTATGTCAACGCTTTAATTGAAGAACAATCCATGTACGATGGAAGATATTTTCCAGTGGGTGTGGGTCCTCCCTCGAATGAGGACTCTACGGGCAACTCTCCTCCGTCAGCTGAGGGAGCAACTGATTTCGAGACTAATAATCAGGAAAAGGGCATCGATGAATCAGATATGGTCAAATCAGATGGAAAATTTGTGTATGCTGCATATGGAGATATGGTTGTTGTATGGAATGCAGCGACTGGTAAACTTGTTGAAAGCTACACACTCCCACCGATTTACGATACCACTCCTGCGCCAGCACCAGGAAAGTCGTCATCTCCTGACACGAAGCTAGATATCATGCCACCCATCAATTACAATCCGAGACCATATATTCTGAGTATGTCGCTTGCGGTTAATAGGCTGGTCCTTTATGTTCAAGGTTACGGTGAAAAGATTCGAGCAGAAGAAGATTATTCATCACCGTTTTGGAATGATTTTGATACACGGATTGTTATTCTGGATACTTCAACTCTTCCATCCAAAATTACTTTTGTAACAAAAGAGGATATTCAAGGCTCATTCGTCAGCGGAAGTTCTATTGGCTCTGATGTGCATGTTGTGACAACTTCCTATATGGATATCTACCGTTTGGCAAGCCCACTATATCGATGGAACGAGAGCTTCAAAGGAATGAATAAGGCGCAGTACAAAGCTGCAGCTGCAGAAATAGCGGTGCCATTTATTAATGATTTTGTTGAAGCTCTCTTCGATAGCCTTGTGACAAAGGGGATAGCACCGTCTATGCCTAAAATCTCTCTTTGGCAGTCTAACCTTGGCGAAAATGAAAATATCGTCGAGTCGATTTATAGTGGTGGAGCAATACAAGCTTACATGCAGTTGACGTCGTTTTCTGTCAAGGGCTTAAATGGAAAGGCAACATTTTCAAAAGCTGGGGTCTTCACTCCATCTGGATGGGGCTATACTTATGCGGTTGAAGGCAATTTAGTGTTTGCGGCTCAGGGCTGGAACTGGAGTCCATGGTTACAGGGATCGTCGCAAACAACTTATTTGTTAGGCTTTAAACTTGATGGGGCTTCAGCAACACCAGCGTACTTAGGCTCTGTTGACGGCTATATCCTAAATCAGTACTCTCTCTCTATTTTTGAAGGCCATTTACGCATTGCAACAACAGTAGACACTTTTTGGCCAATCTGGGAACCATCGGGCACAGAAACGACAACTCCTCAGCCAGAATCAAGAACAAATAACACTGTGCACGTGTTGAGACTTCCAAATGGTGACGATACATCACTTAAGCCTGTCACAAGCATCCGTAATTTAGGAAAGCCAAATGAAAGATTCACTACGTTCCGCTGCTTCAAGATGATTTGCTACGCAGGTGAGTTAAATGACATAATACAAATGTGACTATCAGTACACCACAACCTAAACTTTATGTCAATATTCAGTTACATTCTTGCAGAAAGATCCATTCTATGTGTTAGACATGAACCCGAAAGGAGCGAAAGTTCTTGGTGAACTGGAAATCAGTGGATTTTCTTCTTACCTTCATTCCATTAATGCTGATGACACCTTACTTGTTGCTGCAGGAGAGGAAGCCGATGCTGATGGACGAATTCTTGGAATTCAAATCAGTCTTTACGATAGCACTGAGTCCGCAAAGCCAAAACAGCTTCATCGACTGGTTGTAGAGCAAGATAGTGACGTGTGGTCTTCAAGCTCTGTTCAGTGGGACTTTAAAAGTTTCCGTTGGTTGTCACTTGGTGACTCGGTAGGAATTTTGATCATGCCACTTCAAATCTTCTCATACAACGGAACTATCAATTTCGACGGATTTAAGGCCTATGACGTTTCTCGTAAAGGTATTGCCGAACGTCTCACGATCACTCATGCCGATTCTTCTAAATATTACGGATGCTACTATCCAGCCTATTTACCAGAGCGGTCTTTTGTTTTTAATGGTAACGTAACAACAATGAAAGGTCACTCGGTGATCTCCACCGATCTCAATACAGGGGATCGACGATGGACTTTGGATATGCCCAAGCCTGAGGACAAAAAGGATTGTCAAGTGTGGTGGTTCTAAAGGAGAGCAAAATTCTCGATTACTTTCAAGTCTAACTATTATCGCTTTCATGTTAGGGATGCGTTTAGCTTTAGTCAGTTGAATATTTAAGTCAAAATATATAAATCACTTTATGCCTTGAAGTCGTAGCTGTTGAAAGTGGTATAGTTACGTAAAATTGCCTTCAAATGAAATGGTTAGTTTTGTTAAGTCACGTTGAATTAGTCTATCTGAAAATTTGCTTCAATTCTGATCCGAGCTAATGTATTCCACTTGTAGCCAAATTCTCTCTTGAAGTTCAATACGTAAAAATTGTTTTCAGCAATGTGCCAGATTTGTCCCACAACACTAGGATTGTTGATTACATCCTTTCCTCTTTGTTGCCGATTTTTAAATCATTGGCAATTACCTGTTTTCCTAATGGAATCCAAACTCTTGTGAAGACACACCACCGTCTCTAGCCTACAACTTGCTGATGACTCTTGCGTTGCCTCCTTTATTGGCAATGGAACGCATTGCTGCATCTTGCTTTTCCAATGAACAGCGGCACATTCAAAGATACAGAATATCCTCACTTTCTTGTGATTTAGAACCCTTGCCATTATCTGACTCCAAAAATCCAATAATTGGATGCTGATTGTTGTGATCTTTAAAGCGCTTCAAATACAGCTTGTTCCTGTATTGTAATTAATCACTATATACACTGTTACCACTGTGCCTTGGTCATGTACCTATACCCCTTCCTTGTGATATTGAAGTCCAAACAAGTCCATTTGGATAAGTATTGTATTGCAACTTCTCTGGATCTTTTTTTGTCATAGTGGCTTCATCAACCT
This sequence comes from Fragilaria radians, assembly GCA_900642245.1. NCBI lineage: Eukaryota > Bacillariophyta > Fragilariophyceae > Fragilariales > Fragilariaceae > Fragilaria > Fragilaria radians. The sequence continues at coordinate 319,057 of CAAAJI010000019.1, forward strand.
TCATATTATCCACTCCAGTCTGAAATGATATTCTATGCTGGTGCCACAAGCTCCATGATTTTGTTCAAGAAGTCTTCACTTAGAATCTGAACCAGAATTGGCGGAGGCATTTCCAGATTCGCCCTTTTTTTTTACTTTCAGTTTCCCTGCAACATATTCTTCTGCCTCTCCTAGATAGTCAAACTGTTCTAGATTGCAATTTCTTCTTTATTTCAATCACTTGCATCCATTCTCAAACTGTCAACAATCCTCAAAAAGCTAACTGACAACGTTTTGCCCCTCTTTGATAATGCAAGCAATACTTTTTGCATATTTTTCAAATCCTTCTGGCTCCTTCATTTTCTGAATTCTTCAATTCAAAATTCTCAGCAGTTTAGCCAACTTTCCACCTCCTGCAATTTTCCATATGTGATTCTGTGTTATCTTGTAAGGTAGCATAATATTTGTCACTTCGGAACGACTGGTTGTCATACGGACTGTTGCAACTGAATCTTTCACTTTCGTTGATCATAGCTTTCTTCCTCTTTATCCCTCAGATTTTCCACAAGGCATTTTTATTCACCTTTTAATTCAATAGATAGCTGCAATGTGATACAACATGATGCAGCGATTAGACCTAAGTGTCAATGACTGGCCCCATGTCTGCTAGGTACCCGGGAACTTTCTCAATAATGCGTTAACTTCCAGTTTTCCACATTTCGTATTTTCATTTGGATTGAGAAGGCAATTATTGCGTATGCATAATTCTCTCAATATCACTTTAAGTAAGTGCGCCACATGTCTCTAAGATAATTTGTAACCACGGTTTGATGTATACCTTCAGCTAGATCACAGATGATAGCTAAACACTCAGACATCTTGCTTCTACATCCCAGAGTCATCCTCAATTACACTTGATTCTTCAGGCATTGCTTTTAGATATTTTGTGAGTTCAACCTCACCTCTACTTCTGTGATAGCATCAAGACCATTGTATATTTTTCTTTATCCGGATGGACAAGTCTTTGTTTCTGTTCGGATTATGGTATGATTGTACCTTCGTTCGTATCCTTGATAATTTTGCTTCAAATGGCCAGGCAAGCCTTCTTTTTGCCTTGCCATATCTTCCTCCGTCTAGACTTGCATCAATTCTCTCGAAGTATGATCTTGCGAGGTCGTGTTTCTTGCTCAGTTACCCCAAATCCATTCAGGCCATCATATGTTACTCAACCTTTTTCAAACAATTTTACGGTTACTTATAACTAATTTAACAATGCTATGAGGACAGTTGTCTATTGACTTTGACAAAGATGAAAAGATAGAATCTAAGGGGAAAGATGACGTCAATATGACAATACAGGAAAACGGTTCATGATTGAAGGCCAGACGACCTTTTCAAGAAAAGGGAGTCAGAGTGTAAAGAAGTAGAACAAAAGCATCAATATCGCACTTTGTGTTCTCAAAATAACGAAGGACAAGGATTGAGATGATATCTGAGAATAAATAATGTTGTTTAGACCATTAGTCTTAAGAAAAATGAGATGGGATTGGTGCTATGGCGCCCAGGACAGCTTTTACAGTTATGAGACTCATAAAGGAAGTCATGTTGGGAAAATTAGATCAGATACAGAATAGAAGTGTATTTTGGAATGTGTCTTTACCTGGCAAAGTAAAAAATACCAGGTATCTCATGTGAAGTAAGGGATAGGTCCCAATCCATGGATGGAGAAGCAGTGGGTAATTTAAAAGTGTCGAGGAGGATGATCCATGTTGTAAGTGATACAAGGGGAAGAGAACGAGACTTGAAAAAAGATTAGTTCAGGAGATGAATCAATAGCAAAACAGCAAAAGTAGCGTGATTTTAAGAGGTAAAGGTTTAAGAGGATGATTCTTTCTTTAACTTTCGCCAACTGAACAAAACTGAGGTCAAGAAGTATTCGCAGTAAAATTCAAATTCAGTATAAGCAATGAACTGCTGCTGATGTAAATTAGGTGATCACTGCTGAGAAAATTGCCGTGCCTTACATACGGGAATATTTCATCAAGAAAGGTGAGTAAAAGTCTTTGGCAGAATTAGTCAAGAATTTCGTTTTAAATTTCAGGGAAAGGATGCCCTTACATACTTAGTACTAAAATTAGAAAAAACTTCAAATCGGCATAGTATCTCAGGCGGTGCTATGATCGTAGCAATCAACAATATATATTTATGTGGATATGCTAAAGTTTTGTCTTGTACTTAAATTTTTTTCATTCTGTAGATATAATAATATTTGGCAAAATCTGAAAATAAATGAAATGTTTTGAAAAGTTTATCTCGAATACTTGTCTTATTTTGCTTCAAAGTTAAGTTAAGAGTATATATAGATAAGTGCTGAAATTTGAAAATTGAAGGTAGCCGAATGCCTAGGTATTTTGATCCCTCGAGTAATGAGATATGTATGATATGAGATAAAGAAGACTAAAAAAGATGAGGTGTTAAAATGTGAGCAAGTGAAAGTGACTAATGATTGGATGAGGCGGTGCAAACTGGAAATGTAGTCTTCATATAACCCAGATATGAAAAGTTTAGAAAATTCAACTCGAAAACATAATTGATTACATTGCTCTTTGTCGGGCAAAGAATAAAACTATCAGTTGTATTTGTTTCAAATTCTAAGAGTAATCACAGTTTTGGGATTAAAGAAGAATCCAAACTGAGGATAACAATGAAGTAAATCTAAGCAAAAGCAAGTAGCGCGACTATTGATTATGACCGGCAATAGTGATAACCATAAAAAATTGTAAATCTTCTACACATTGAATTGGAATTTTCAATGCTGATGATTTTGACTACCGGGTATTACTACATAAAAGGCGAAACTAGTTATGTCTTATCTCACCAGAGCTGTCCTGAATTCTGGGAATCAAAGCTTCAAACCTAATATCCTTGCAAAGTCCTTTTCAATAATTTCTATTCTGGGAATAATTGAGCAAATATAAACCGATTCAGATATTGCAAATTCTATGTTATCTTTTTTTGAAGTCCATCTGAGATTCTTTGCTTTCCGCCTAAACAATGGTATCCAACTTGTAAATCAATATGGTCAATATCTATGTTTGTACCAAGGAGGTTATCTCTAATGCATCTCTTACTTCAAAACTGATTCAAAATCCTAAGATTATTGGAGACCTATTGAAAGCGCTTATTTGTGAATGCCTAACTAATAACGTGGTTATCATGGTCATGAGCTTGATAATGCGTAAATCAATGTGAAGCTGAACGCTATCTCAAGCTGAAATATTTCTTCTTTTCCAGCAATGTCTGCCCTATCCCAGGTGGATATGCGAATTTACCTATGTAAGAACTATGATCTATTTTATCATTCTAAAATTACGCTGTATGTAGAAACAATACTAGCGTAGACTTCCATATGTAAAAAACACCGATCTGGATCAGGTTCAATCTGATCCACTGACATAAGTGCTATTTTCTCTTATCCCGTACTTGGGATAGAGATATCAATAATATATTAATATAACTTTGATAACATCAAAGTGTTTATGAACGATGATCTCTTTTTTTGTACTCAAGATAATTTTATTATCATCTTGTTTGTACTTTTGATTAGCTCTTCTGAGCATCATTTAATTAATATATTATAGTAAGGTTAAGAGTATTGTCTTACCTCTGTACTCTAATATAGTACAATGTCATGTCGTAACGCTGAAAAACAGCAATAAATCCCAAGCTTGTTGCTACTCGGAAACAATTATTATCAAATGTCCGGCAACATATATTACCCTAAAATTAGGTTACCTTAGCATTTCTGCTCGTTGATTCAAACAAAAAGAATTACCCATGACTTGTTAAACCTATATTAATTATTCATCGTCGTCATCTATTACGCGCTGGCGCTTAGTTGCTTGTTCCTCTTCCCCTTGAGTATGATTTAAATCTCGTTTCTTAGGATCAGAAGAAATCAATTCTTCATCACTTTCTTCGTCACTTGAATCACCAAACAAGTCTTTTTCCGTTGTTTCGATACGGTTTGGCTGCTTGGATTCAGATTCTTTGTTCGTATTTATCACTGTTGACCTTTTATCGCTCCTTTCTTCGTCAGATGAATCTTCAAAAAGTGCAGCTGTATTGTCAACTAAAGCTTCTTCGTCGTCGTCAACTATGAAGTCATCTGGCGGAGGTGGCCCCTTTCTTCCGGTCTTTACTTTCTTTTCTTTCTCTTGCTGCTTTTTCATTTCCGCTTCTTGCACCCATCCTGCTCGTAATTGCTCTACGGATGTCATTTTGGCGGCTGCCTTTCTGTCTCGTTCTTCTTGCTCTCTTGCCTCTTTTTCCTGTTCCATTAATTTACGCAGCTCTTCTTCTTGCTTTTGTGCTTCAGCTGCACTTCGCTGGATTTCACGAATTTCGTCGGCCTCTTGTTCCTTTCTACGTTCCTCCTCAAGATGAACTTTGGCACTCTCAATGTTAGATTTACAGTGTGTGATGAAATCTTGTAACATGGACTTGGGAATGAGAACTTTCTTTCCATCTTCTTTCCATCGTAACATTTCCTCAACCTTTGGAAGGCTCTCCTCAAGACCTTTCAACGCTTCTTCAACCTCTTGGGCAGTTCGACGAATATTTCGTGTTAGCTTTTGCAAAACACAATTCGCGGCCTGCAACTTTGTCATGCATAGATTGTAGTTCAGAACAACTTCTCGTCTCCTACTCTTTTGTAGAGCCATCTCTAAGTGTTCCATGCATGTTCGATAACGAGCATCTGCAGGGGCGGCTTGAGCATTATTGAAGGCTTCTGTTTGCCTTGCCCAATCAAAATAAGTAAAGGCAATGTACAGCAGAACTTCTGCCTCATCATCCTCTCTACTTTTTGTTGTAATAGGAGCAGTACCGTCTTGAGTACGCTTCATGTAGCTTTGATACATCTGAAGTGCTTCTGGGTGTTTCTTTTGAGCCAAGTAAATGTGCCCAAGATTCAAGAGCGCGTCGGCTATAGTATCACCACTAACTTCGCGGACTCTATTGAAAACTTCTTTCGCCTTGAAGAGCTCCCCCTTTTCAGCAAGAGCGGTTCCAATTCCATTCGCTGCATAAGCGTTTGCATTGTCTTTTGTTAAAATACTCTTGTATAAATCCACGGCTTTTTTAAGATGCTTTCCATATGACTTTGGATGGTCAAGGTTTGCGAAATAAATGTTACCCATGCTGAGCTTAGAATAAGCTTCCACACTTGCAACTCTCTTCATGAGGAGCTGGTCGAAAACATTTTGTGCCGGACCCCAGTCACAAAGGGAAAGATGAAGATTGCCTACAAGGGTTAATACCTCAGGATTACCCGGTGCTGCTGTGCAAGCAATCTTGAGCCACGCAGAGCACTCTTTAAGACATCCAGAATCACGAGCGATACAAGCAAGCCTGAGGTAACAATTAACATAAGACGGCACAAGCTTTACAATAGCTTTGTGAAGCTCAACAGCTGCCAGAGTTTGCCCAGCATTTTCGTGAGCGCGAGCAATATTGAATGCTATTGTAATTGCCTTCCTATTTTGCAGTCGTCCGTTATCACGCTTTACATCGACCTTCAGAAGGATAGATTTCTTTTCCTTCGCATCCTCGTGATTTTCAGGATTTTCATTCTCATCTGTCTTATCGTTGTCGTTCATACTGTCTTTTGCTGGGACCTCCTTGTTTGACTGCTCCGATTTCGCTTCATCGGAAAATTCAAAGGGTTCCGCTAATTCAATAGAAGACTCATGCACTGCCACGACTTCAGATGTAAAAATATCTCCAATGCGAACAATATCTCCTATTGACACACCATCCAAGTTTTGCACTTCGATGTTTGTAGTGCTTTCGATAGGAGCTATGACTAACGTTGGCGTTTCGACAAAAGTCCAAAACATGGAATTACAAGGATGACGAACTACTGTCGAACTTATCTTGAAGTCAGATTTTGCATCCAATGCCTCAAGAGCTCGTGTATAATACCTAAGTGCTTGATCATAGTCTTTTGTTTCATGACATAAAACACCCAGGTTTCCAAAGAGTTCATATGGAATTGTCTGCGAAGACGCCTCGAGTAGGTCTACAGCCTTTTGATATCGTTCCAGAGACTTGCCATAAGTTGATGTGTCCTGTTGCAATGCCAGAGCTTCCAAGAGAATTAAATCTGGATTCAGGGGGTCCAAATCCATGGCTTTTCGAAGATTTAAAAGCCCTTCCTTGGTTTGTCCTGCACGGACTTGAAGAAGCCCTAAAAGTGCAAGTGCATCTGTGGCAGTTGGTGACTTAAGTACGACTTTTTTCAACTCAGCCATACTGTTCTTGTAATCTTCTTGTGTTAAAAGCACTTGTGCTAGTCCGAAACGCGCCGGGGTCAAATCTGGGTAGAGTTTGCATGCTTTTTCATACAGCTTTAGGGCATTTTCGTATTCTTGACGAACATGATGCACACGCCCAAGTTGAAATAGAGATTCGGCTTGCATTTCGGCAACAGTGGTGGAGTTATAAGCACCTTTGGCAAGGGCACTGACACGATCATAATCCTTCTTCCAAAGCTTTAACTGATCTGTTGATTACGTTAAGGGATTCATCATTAGACATTTGATGAATTTGTAGGTGAATGTGAAGATGATACAAGTTAGAAAAACTTACCGTTAGACTGCGTCGTCCAAATGTCCTTCATAACAAAGGAGTTATCATCATGCGATTCATCTTGAATTGTAGTTTCAAAGTTCATACCAACACGAATGGATTCTCCAACATCCAATGGTATCGGCTGCGAGGTTTTGATTGTTGCACTACCGTTTTGAGCGGAAACAGTTCCAGGTAGTGGCGTCCATTTGTAGAAATAATGATTGGCTAAGTGATTCTGTACCATAGCATTAGAGTGATCCAACAAATGAGCCATGGACATCAACTTCATGGCTCGTTCCGTATCCCGAGCATAGTTGGGAAACGATACGTCCAAACTTGCAAGAGTAAGAATAGCCGTTGCTACCATGGCAGAAACATTCTCGGGATCTAAATCCAATGCTCTTTTAAATGAAGCCTTAGCGCGATCAACTTGTCCAAGTTGATACGAAGCAAGTCCAAATCCAACGCGGACTGCAGCGCCAGATTGCACGGGATGTAATTTCAAAGCTTGTCCATAATATTCTTGAGCTTGCTGATACTTTCCTTCCCCAAATACTACAGCTGCCATACCAATAAGTGCCGGTAGCACAGGTCCACATTGCTTTAACGTAGTATCAAAGAAGAATCTAGCTTGATCAAGTCGATTTGCTCTAAAGTTAAGAAATCCTTGTCCCATCCAGTTCATGGGGAAGAAAGTGTCTTCTTTACTTGCCGAGGTAAATCTCTGATCGGCTTGCCGTCGAGCCTCTTCGCCTCCACCAGGTACAGCAAGGTGTGCAATACCTGCGGATGCCAATAGACGAACAAGGGTAGATTTTTCATCCTTCTGAAGTTGTTGCGAGGATGACTGACCACAAGCAGCTTGCAGTATGGCAGAGGATTCACCGGGCAATCCTTGTTGCATGTAAAGTAAACCTACATCGGCCCATTTTGAAAATGGTGCTTGTTCTTCTTTTAGGATTTGTAATAACGTGGAAGAAGGAATTTCTTTCAATTCTTCTGGAAATATTTCAATGAATAGGCCATTGGATGACTGGATGGGAATGATTAATGAATCTTCAGCCTCTAATTCCTTGCTATCTCTCTCAATGACTGAGGCTGACATATTTTGCTGTTCACGTCCGAGTTAGCGACAAGATATGACATAAAAAATACTGCTAGTTGTAATACTAGTTATCAAGTCTGAGTGTTCTACTTTACTTCACTAACAACAATATTTTTCGTGTCTGTTCCTTTCAGTACGAGCAGATTAATTGATTTTCTTTCCGTGTATATACTCCTTATTACATTCCACCCCTCACTTTTCTTGTCACGATAGAATGCAATTTGATCATTGCAAGGGAGCGAATTCAGAAAGAATGATGCCAAAGGAAATAATTCATGTTGAAATTGCAGTTCCCGAGAGTTGTCCCATGATACTAAGCGAAATTCAATCTGATTGGGAAGGTATCCTTTCAAACGGAGAAACAGCTACATGGAAGGAAATCCATAATCCTCAAAACTGGACAAATGTTCCATCGACCTTGAAAGATTCTACCAAAAAAATATCCATCACCACAGATCAGGGATTAGTTCAAGACTCTGAAATGGTTGATTTGCTAGACGTGAGGCCAAAATTTTACTGCTTCGTACTTCATGAAGAGGAACCATGCCTAGAAGTATTAGATCCAACGCATGATGGTGACGATTTAGTACCGGCGTGTGAAAATCGCATGCTCCCACACATTGATTTAGACGGTTTGTGGGAATCTCTAATTTTCACTTCCAGGATCAAAAAGTCGCTACTTTATTACGCACATTCGGCTTTACTCTTTAGTGATTTGGGAGTGTCGAATCATGTCATCAATCGCAACCGACTCATTCTGTTGTACGGTCCTCCTGGAACAGGAAAGACAAGTCTCTGTCGTGCTCTAGCTCAGAAACTTGCCATACGATTATCTCACAGATTTCAGGCGGCACATTTGTTGGAGGTTCAATCACATTCACTTTTCAGCAAGTGGTTCTCTACAAGCGGAAAGTTGATCCATCGTTTATTCGAGTTAGTCAAGGATATGGTACAAGACAATCCACATGTCTTAATATGTGTCTTACTGGATGAGGTGGAATCACTTGCTGCAAGTCGGAGTCAACTAGGTGGTGATCCCACGGATTCTATGCGTGCAGTCAATGCACTCCTCACTGGTTTGGATCGACTCCAGGTATTTCCAAATCTTCTAATCCTCGCTACGACGAATATGGCTGCCAAAGTTGACGATGCGTTTTGTGATCGTGCGGACCTTATCCTCGAGATTGGTCGTCCAATTCCCAATGCTCGACTGCAAATCCTTCTCTCTTGTATTGATGAGCTTCAGCGCGTGGGGTTGCTACACTGCTCCGAACGAGTCAAAGATGACAGGCAGCTACTAAAACTTCTTGATAATCTTGTGATCGTCACAGAGGGATGGAGTGGCCGAGGCCTGCGACGACTCCCATTGAGAGCACATGCACGCCATATGGCTAGCTTTGGTCCGTCGAATAGAGTGCTTTCTGTGAAAGAGTTCATAAATACTATGCTACTCTCTGCACAGAAAGAATATATGGGCGCTCTGTAATGTGTACCTTTACAGAACTTTGTGCGAAGAAAAAGAATAGATTATTGGTACATTATAGAGCTCTTTATTATTCTATGTCGTAATCTTAATGTTTCGCTCGTTTCTTGGCTGGTCCATCTTGTATCATATCAAATGAGAATCCAGAACGATCAGGTTCGATTCCTCGATCCCAATCTGGAATGTCCCAACCTGCGGCTCCGAAAGCTTTTGTACCATAGCCAGCTCGCCATCCGTTTCTACCATAACTTGCAGCTAATCCCGCGAATTCTCCGCTGGACGACCCCGAAATACCAGCGCGAAGCCCCATGGCAATTGGCTTGTTATTTCGCGGTGCCTGTTCTCCCTTGGGTGTCGCTAATTTAACCTCTGCCAATCGTCCATGAACATTCACAGGTTGGGCAGCTAAGGCTTTATGTGCACCACCCGTTCCATTTTCATATGTTACAAATCCAAATCCACGAGATCGCTGCTGTGCTTGGTCCATCATAATGATAGAGTCTGCAACAGCACCAAATTGTGAAAAGATTCGTTTCAATTCCTCCTTATCCACATGAGGAGGTAATCCCCCAATAAAAATTTTATTCTGCAACATTTCTGGTGATGGTTCCGCCGTATGCGCCGACACATTGTGAGTAACTGGAGGAGGGGGTAGAGAGGCAGTATGCTTCGGAGTCACATGAGGGACAGTATCCGGACGCCGACTTTCGTGGATGGACGGTGGAGCGATACCCCGTGCTTGAGCACGTTTGACATCCACGACCTTGTGATTAATCTCATGACGAACCTCCTGCATGACCAAATCAACCGTCTCCTCCTTACTAAATACGACAAAAGCGAATCCACGCGGATCTCCCGTAACGCGATCTTTCATAACCTCCACGCTAACTACTGGACCATATTGTTCAAAGTGATATCGGAGAGAGTCTTCGGTAGTCTGCCATGACAAACCTCCCACAAAGATTTTATCAGCATCAAGATTCACTGCGCCACCAAATGAGGATGATGATGTAGTACCAGGAGCATTGTTGAATGTAGAATTCGATGCATTATTAGCAGACCCATAATAATCTGACATGATCGGCCCTAAAAAGTTGGGAATCAAATTTATAACATAACCATTTCCCGGTTTTACACGGCAATGAAAATATCCCAAAATTATTGCCTGATTTCAAAATAATACTAAACTAGAGTAAAACTTAACGACCAACATCTGATAAACGCGAGAACCTCGAATGCGACGCTTGACAGGAAAATGTTCGATGAAGCAAAAGGCAAAATATTTGATTCACGTAAACTAAGGATTACTTGAGAACGTATCATTCATGGAAAGCCATCTTAACTTTGCACTAAGCCTTTCTCTCTTGTCACGTGAAACATTATAGTGCACAAAATAAAATTACATTCCACAAAAGTGAAGATAAATTCAAAATATTGAAGATGTCCGTTCCATCCAGGTCAATCGAGTCATATAGGAACGAAATTCTTTTCCACAGTATCCAATCGGGGGCACGATTCAGTTGTTTACTCTATCGAAAATATATGCAGGATATGGCATTCATAGAGCAGCACTACTAGTAATTCTTTAGCTATTCTTTGAAAAGCTACATACTCCTTAACCTCATGACTCAACTAATAACTGAAGTATATCCGACTCTCTAATGCCTTAATCTTGAATCAACTTTACTCTTCACTCACTTCCTATATATTTAACCATCATAAGTTGTTTTCATTTCTTAGTACATTTTTCATGTTGTCTGAATGGAGATCTTATATTTTGTTGGATAACGGGTGATGATTTTTTGCATACCTTATTGCTTGTACTTTTCTACGCAAAGTTGATCCTTCTCGAGCAAAAAATTGGAAAAATATCGCCAAGTCTCGTTCGAGGTATGATAGAACGTTATAAACGTTAAGAGTTCGAGACATCGACAATTTTTTGTTCTACACTTATTCAATATTTGGCTCGGCTGAGACCTCCTTTGCTGTGAAGTCTTGAAGAAGGAGAGCATGACATCAACAAGCCAAAACAATCTAAGAGAAAACTATGACGAAGAAGGAGACCTAAATTATGACTTTGGAACAAATCGTCATTTAGTGCAAGGCTCCAGTGTAGCTCGATACATGGATGGTGATAAAATCGAAGCCATGATTGCACACTACACCAGTAGTGATAAATCATCTGATAAAACCTTTACAAGGCAATTTGTTGAAGAGTACTTGCAGAAAGTAAGTTTCAAATGAATCACGAAATTCTTGAAGGAAAGTACATTATCTCATGAATAACATTTAGCGACGATGGTACTTTCCTGGCCACAACAATCCAAAGGGTCCCAGTTTGAGTAAGGCCTACGCTTACTATGAGCATTTTACTTTGGCAAGGCATATTCACCAGACAAATGCAGAGCACAAGCTTGAGCGCGCAGAACCAGGAACGCAAGAAGAAACATCGCTTTATTCTCCGCTTTGGACCCCGGAGTCTCAACTAATGGAATTTGGGATTGGTGTTGCATCTTACTTCAGCACATTACGGGTTTTAGGTGTCATTCTTATCATCGCTGGTCTCATTCATATGCCAAATATCCTATTCTATAGCGGAAATTCGTACAGTAAGGGACAATCGAACCCCCGTTCTGCAACCCTCAAGGGTACTGCATTATGCAACGAAGGAGAATGGGTTGTTTGCACTACATGTAAATGGACGGATTACGATAATCTAGAGGAACGCGATCGCTTTGCTAACTCGACGGATCCTATTTCGGGTGTAACCACAACGTTAGTTCTTAGAAATGCCTGTGAGAGACCTGGTATCAGGGAAGGTATGATAAATTTTTCTGGATTTATCTTTCTTTTGGTAAGCTTTTTCCTCTTTTCGGTCTACCAAAGAAAAAGAGAACAACTTTTTGATGAATCAAAGCAGACTGCAACTGATTACTCCGTTGTCGTCAATAACCCGCCACCTGACGCCTATGATTGCGATGAATGGAGAGATTTCTTCTCTCAATTCGCAGATAAGCAAGTTATCGCAGTTACAGTCGCTCTCGATAATTATGAGCTCTTGGACCGTATGATGCATCGGCGTGTACTCCGCAGCAGATTAAAAGAAATTCTTCCAAAACATTTTGATCTAGACGACGAAGATCAAGTTCGAGTCGAAGTAGCACGCATATTGAAAGAGCAAGAAATGGAACGTAAAGGTCCTCTGGATCTAATCTTTGGATGCATGGTGCTTCCGATATTGCGATTAATGGATATTTCGCTCTCTCCCGATGTTCTTGTGGATAAAATATTTCAACTGACCGATGAAATCAAAGAATTAATGAAGAAGAAGTACAACGTTACCAAAGTTTTTGTGACCTTTGAAACAGAGGTAGGCCAACGTAATTGCTTGGAAGCTTTATCCACAAGTAAAATGGCAGTCAGAATGAACGACGTAGACAAGGTTCTACCCAATATCGTATTTCGTGGAAGAATACTTCATGTCACAGAGCCCGTAGAGCCCAATACAGTGAGATGGATGGATTTGCACGTAAAAACAGGCAGAAAATACATTCAACGAGTAATCACGTTTCTCCTCACATCCTGTATGGTAGGTTTGGCAGGTTGGCTGGTTTATCAATGCCGATTGACCTTGGGAGCAGAGTACGCAGGTCCATTGACGATTGTTTTCAATAGTCTTATTCCACTTGTGGTAAAATTGTTACTTCTCTTTGAAAGCCATAGTAATGAAGGAAGCCGACAAGAATCTTTGTTCTTAAAAATTACTCTCTTTCGTTGGGTGAATACTGTTGTTCTAGCCAAGGCTATCACTCCGTTTACATCCACAATAAGTGGTGGGCCCAGAGATGTCCTTACAACAGTGAATAGTATTCTTTGGGCAGAACTGATTCTTTCTCCCCTCCTGAAGCTCTTGGATATTTTTGGTAACATTAATAAGCATATTATAGCCCCTCGAATGCGAACCCAGGAATCTATGAATCGATACTTCCAAGGCACTCCATATAACCTTGGAGAGCGATACACGGTAAGCGGTATTCTTCTTTATGACTTTACTGTATTCGAAACCAACTAATCGTGATATAGGATTTGACAAAAGTTCTTTTTCTCTGCTTCTTCTATTCAGCATTATTTCCTGCAGCTTTCTTTTTCGGTGGAGTCATTCTATTTTTTCAGTATTACTCTGATAAATATTGCCTTATGGTATGTGTTTCCCTTGTTTACTTTATTTTTCATTATTCCATACTCATCCTAAATGGTAAAGCGCATCTGGCAATCAGCTCCATTCCTTGGATCGAAATTGGCTGTCTTTAGCCGGAGATTTTTCTTCTCAGGTGCCTTGCTTACTTATATTGTGGTTGCAGGATACGATTGGGCACAATTCCCCTACGATAATCTCTGCGATCCTGTTGAGGCAGCTTCAGGCTATAACAAGACATATAGCTATGTCGCTTACCTTGATAAACAAAAGAATCCTGACGGTTTTTCCACGCTTACTGTAGTTCAACCCACTAACGTCATTGAATGTAAACAAGATTGGCTTTCTACCGATGCTTTCCCATTCCCATCCACAGCGTCTCGACTCCAAAGTATTTCGAGGCAATGGATGACAAACGAGCAGGTAAGTCATCTTTAAGGTTGAAATGTTGATATTTTGACCTATTTAACCTACGCTTGAAAGGAATCTGTGTCAAATATATTTGGATGGTCCAGTCTTGTTCTTGTGATACTCTTTTTTGTAACATTTCTCGCAAGACCTATTTTCCTATTTTTTGCTGGATTTGTGACTAAGACGTACACGTCCAATGGCGTTGACGCCAAAATTGATTTCAAAAACGTGGTTGAAATATCAGTCTACGTACCACAGTTCAAGGTTGACGCCTTCAACTTTCCCATTCTTGCCTGTGATATTGATGGCATAAACACAAACTGGATAGGATGGAGTGATCCTACTGATCCATCTTATGATAAACACAATCTAATTTTTGATGTTCCTCATGAAAACATGAAGAGGCAAAGTGTACATCATGACACTGTGAACATGGAGTCGACAAGGGGAGAAGTGAAAATTGTGAACAAATCGGAACCCTTGATTTTCAGCTTAGTCAAAACTTGGTAGATTAGTCACGAAAAGTGATTGCATGGATGATAAATGTTAGCTGTGAGAAACTGAGATCTAATGTTAGTAAAAAACGATGCATTTTAGGATATTGTTTCTACTTGATTCCTCTGGTAAAAAATGGAAGTATATTCATTCACCTCATAATTCACCAAAAATTCATTTGAGACCTTCCAAAACACATCGCACTTGATTCCTACAACATGGATTTCAAAAAGTTTCAGAGACAAAAACTGTCTGGGTGCAAAATTCTTGGCCATCAGTTCTCATCTTTGACATTGGGATTTCTTTATTGGTGAGTTCAATTGTATGTGTGACAGTTATGATATCAATTCCAAACTGTTAAGTCAAAACCCACAAGTAAATTCAATTAGGAATCAACCTCAACCTTTATGATAAAAACTTTGCTTGGGAGTGGTCAAAAGTTCACTTCACTTGAAAAAAGAAGGAAGTAAAAGCTGAACAAATGTTGAACTAAAAGCTTGAAAAAATTCCAGGTTTTCAAACTTCTAAAATCACTAACAGTAATAAGTAGCCATAACAAACAATTTAATTTGGGGTGGTCATATCCAACACCCTTCTATCTCAAATCATTCATCCCATCGGTAATGGTTTCTCCTTAACAAATCTTTGTGTGCTTGATGTACATCAACTGCTTTAACTTTTCGCAAATATGTTGGTGTCAATTTTCCTGCAATCAAACAAACTCAAATAAATGAATCCACCTTATACAATTTGTAGAAAAAAATGATATTTAGTGTCGCCAAAACTGGTGCTTTATTTTCACCACCATTTTCACAATAAATTGGAATTTACAAATTAGTGAGCAATCCGAAAATCTTCGCTTTAAATCACTCTTTGACTTCAAAAAGGCCCAATTAAAAGTATTTCATCCGAAATATCCCAGTCGAAAATATGTTCATGTTTTTCATTCTTGCTGTAGCTAGTGCACAGTCCTTGCAAATACCAAACATTCCTCACAATTTCAAACCATAGATTTTTCTATGTGTTTCAATTGATCTAGTGCGCAACGCTCAAAAAATTGATGAATATCATTAATGTTAAAGCAGTGCTTTGTACCTGGGCTTTCAATTACGTTAAGCATTAGTAGCAAAAGAATAATAGACATCTTAGTTCATATCACAAAAAATCATTTGTTGTACGGAAAACTCTATCAGATTGCACGGGCATTGGACGCTTTATACTGCAAACTGAGATTCCATTGTTGCTAAAATCGAATTCACTTTTTGAGAACCCTATTGATGTTAAAGAGGTTAACCAAAGATCAGGTATACACTTAACATGATTTAACGTAACTGTTAAGTTAGAACCGACAACTTGTTGCGTTCTGAGCTTTAAAATTGTCGTTTAGTTGCAGTCACAGAAATCTTGTTTCCAACAGCAAGCTCTTGATGGAAGTCGTTAAAATTATACAGCCCTTCCGCAAAATGACAGAAGTGTCAACATGCCATATAATCTTTGTTAAAAAGAGAACAAATTCAGCCATTCAAGAAAGAGCATGAAAAATGGTCAAGAAAATGTTTGGATACAAGTATTCAAAAGTATCTGAACGACAATGCGAAGACTCAAAGAAAGGCACACCATAGTGAATAAGCTGGGAGAGGGATTCCTCCTAGTATTTCTTGTGATATTTATCATGTACATGTCAAAAGTGGCTTAAAAGCTGTGACTTTAATCTTCTATTACTGTTCTCATTGCCAACTCATAGTTGGAGCTACGGTGTAACAATGTAAAAGGCAATAGGAATCATTCTAGCCATTAATTTAACTTATCACTCTTGCTTTTTACAGCATTATACATGCCTTCCAATTAATTATACTAGAAATATTATGTTTCACTAAAGTTGCCCAACTATAACTTTTATTCCAAATTCGGAATTAGACTGAAATAGCCAGGCCAGTATTGGTATAAGTTCATGCATTCTTTCTTTTTTTCTTAACATAAAACGTCAATGCCTCTGGTGTACAAACGTCTTCCATAGATTATTGCAGTTGATTAAACTTAAAGCTGCTTATGGACTTCAGTGATTCCGTGGGATAAAGTGGCATTATCTTTGCTCCATTCATGTGATGTTTCAATTGCCCCTTTTAGACAACAATATGAAGAATGAAATTTTGTCCATCAACAGAGTATTTTCCTGAATTTGAGTCGAAGTGTTCAATTTTTTCTATACATAAGTTTTGGTTGGTTCTGCAAATTACAGAATAGTTACTTCACTAAATTTTCATTCTCAAGATGAAAAACCTGGAAAGGCCTCCTGCATACCTTCCTGGTTACGAAGCACAGCTTGTGGACAGTGGCGTTGACCATTCACGGCGTAAACTTGCCGAAGCCAGAAATGATCTGAGCACTACTGTAGATAATCGCAAAATTTGTACCAGTCCTTGCAAATCAGAAGATGAAACTTTAGGTTACCGTTGTTCATGTACTTTTCAAATTGTGAAGGATCAGAATCAACATTACTACGCAATGAGGCATCAGAAAAAGCCAATACTTCTTGGAAATGTATCCTTTCCGATAGCCAACAAACGCATACAAAGGGCAATGGCTGGGTTACTGAATGCATTAAACAACGATGCTGTTGGCACAATATCAGAGCTGTCTCGTGGCCTAACAAGTGTATCGTTTTCATCCTCCTGGAGTGATACTCCTGCCTGTAGTTGCTTCGTAACGCTTATGTACGAGTGTCCGATTGACCAGCCGAGTTGGAGAAAGATTGCTATCCAAGTTTGTGGTTCACTCGATTTGACTCGAATAATCGGTCGCTCGAAAGGTAGTATGGTAATTGCCACAAGCCGCGACGACCGAGATTTCTTATACGACTGCCTTTATTTATATAAGTCAGAGAACTCGTTGTTCTCTGTCACATTATCTCCCACAGATGTAATTGGATCAAACCTTTGTATTCCTATAATGTATCATAAACCAGTGAATGCTTTCTTTCATCCAAATCCAAAAGCAATGAGCAATGCACTTGAGTGGATTCTAAGTCGGTTACAGGGTATTGGAAAAGATCTAACAATGCTAGAAATGTATGGAGGATGTGGAGCCCATACAATTGCGTTGTCTAAATCTGGATTAGTAAAAAGGATTACTCTAGTGGAATTAGACTCACGCCTTGTTCAGGCATGTATACATAACTGCAAGTTGAATGGATGCCTAGATGGGGACCTAAATGATGCACAAGATGGAAGCGCTCCAGTTTGTGTACTTGAAGGTGATGCATCTAAATGGGCTCAGAAATTTCGTCACAGAACGGATGGTGACAGGGTATTGAAATTTGATATTCTACTTGTAGACCCCCCTCGTATGGGTCTATCAAAAGATGTGTGTCAAATGGCTAATGAGGGCCCTTTTGACCACATCCTCTATGTTTCATGTGGGAAATCTGCTCTTAAGCGGGATCTGCAAGCCTTGCATGCTACGTATGAAGTTGCTGATTGTCTCCTTTTAGATTTATTTCCCCGAACTGACTCTGTCGAGAGCCTTGTACATCTTAAAAGGCGAATTATATTATAGAAAAATGAATAATCTCACACTCTCATCTGATTGAAACAATCTTTACCATATGTTTAGCAGAATAATAGAGGGTGCCTTCATAGATACCAGTTGAAACTTCCGCTGAAGGAAAGATATCTGAATGCATCATACATAACCATTGTGGGGAATTTATAGAAAATTATCAAAGAAACTTCAGTCAACAAAGTTTGAGTCTCCTCTAAGTTGTTTTCCGTTTGTAATAATGAAAATCAATTTTTGAGGCAAGCTTTGAAAGAGTTTCAAGAAAATTCTCAAGCGTGGGTTGAAAAACAAAATACATTACTTGAAATATAGCGTAATGATCTCTACTAATGATTACCTGGACATGACTAAACTAGCAATTGGCTTTCATGTAGAAATGCAGAATGTGGAAGAAGTTCTGACATTTGGAGAGGCAACTTTTGCAAATTGTAGGGTGCTCTCAAGTGCACTGTCATTTTCAAAGAGAATGGGAAAGCTTTCAATGGAAGTACTTTGCTTAGAGTTGTTGGTTTTTAGGCAGGTAGGATATAGTGGGAATACAGCTTTGTCGATTTCCTTGCTTGCTTATTCAAGATATCACAAGGGAACTGTCAAGAAATATTTCAATAGATGCAGAATGCTATTTGCTCTTTGAGAGAGAAGGTTTTCCATTGGCATAACAGGGAAGAAAGAAAGAAAATTGCCTTTATTATTGAAGCAAAAGAGCATCTACAAACATACATTTGTTGCATTGATTAATTATTGTTCAAATTTGAGTTTAAGCTATCTGAAAATGGGAACTGCAATCTAAGATGCATATATTCCTTTAGTTAATGCTGATTTTTCTCGCTCTTGATATAATCAACAACGTCTTTGAAACAGCTTTAATTTCAGTAAATTATCTGAGATTCATAGGTACATACAGATATCTGAGCTTTGCCCTTCATTAGTCTCTAAATCTAACTCTTACGTTTAGCTGAAATGTTCTCCTGGGCTTAGTTCTTGTTTGGAGTAACTTCTGATGTGGTGCATTATCTTTTTCAGAAACTTGAATATGCAAAGATATGATGGCACACTTTTCAGACTGTCTTCCATTTTCCTCCATATCTGGCAAGTGTCCCTACCTGTCTTGTTTGATTTACATTTTGGAGCATGCACTCTTTATCTTAAGTAGTATCTTCTACTCGTTTTTTCTGAAGGCGCATGAAGTAAGTTGATTCATTGGATGTTGCAATTATCCAGTTCCTGTTGGGTTGCTAGTTTTAGATATACTTTCCCCTGGTGTTGGATGGAAAGTTGTTTCAAGGACTAGTAAATCAAATCATGGATATTGCCGGATGTTCTGTTGCTATTTATTACCAAAAGGACTGTACATTTTAAGCATCTCTAATATCTTGTTGATGCTCTTGACCTCTTCCAAGTTGGCGTCATTGATGATATGTTATAGAACGGTTTGTAAGATATGAGTGCCTGTGTTGGAAACTGTATAGTGACTGATTTTCACTACAAGTTAAGGAAAAAGATGAGGCAATTCAATGGGCAAGCCTACAAGTAGTCATACTGGGAAACTTGGTTGGAATATTTCGGCACAAGTTTGTCGATGCAAACTTCAGGGCAATATCTTCTTAAAGTCTCAAATTGATAAAGGAAGGGAAAGGTAGATTGTCAAATTAAATTGTATTTTAAAAATGTCATTCTTCAAGTTGACCTCATTGAGAGATTTACATTTGTCATGTAGTTAGCACCTTCTCATATTTTGGTATGCGTCTTATTGTTGAATGGAATCTCAACTTGGATATTTTCCTTGGAAGCTGGTTGTCACTACAGCAATTTTGATTGAAAGGGCTGCATGACAATCTAATGATATAATACATTGATCAAACAGATTTTTGCGATACATTTCCTGTACAAGGTGCCAAAATAGGCGATGGTATCGTGTGAAAAGAAGCATAATTATTGCTTTTTTATTTTATCGCTTAACGTTATCGTTTGAAAATATTAGCTTGTGCATGACAGCATTAGACTTTTTCGTCATTTTCGTGCACGACCGTCCGTAGAAAATAGGAGAGAACAACAGATTGGAAACATGAACATGACAAAGGATACAAGCTCTGATGTATACTATGGAAATGCATTGCAACCTTCTATTGAACCACAAGTCACCAGCCATTATCACTTACAAACAGAACGGAAAGCCCCTGTAGTGGAAACATTTGAAGATGAAGATATGGATATTTACGAAAATGATAGTGAAGCAGAAATGTCATTGGAAGAACTGCTCTACAGCTCCTCTTCCTATCACGCTATTGCACAACCTGGTGGGTGAATATTAGCTTGTACTTCTCATTTTGGAATTCATATGCACTCACAATATTCATTAGTTTCGATAACGATGATTCTCTCGGCCTGTGCTGTGGTTTTCATTAACAATGATGAAACTATTCAGCAAGGGGAGGCATCATTACAAGAAGCATATATCATATGGAAAGGCAATGAATCAGATTCAACGGGGAAAACTTTAATTGTCAGCTTAGGTAATGCTTTCGTGATGGTCTCAGTCATATGTGCAATGACTTTTGTTATCGTATTTCTTTACAAGTTGAAATGTATGAAATTACTGATTGCGTACATGGTATTTGCATCAGCGACATTGTTGGGTGTACTCGGCGGCTCTCTCTTCGAAGTAGCCATCGATATCTATCGAATTCCAATCGATTTTTTGACATTCTACTTTTTCTTGTATAATTTTGCCGTAGTTGGAATAATTTCAATCTTTTGGGCAAAAGGCGTACCCCCCTTCGTGACTCAAGGATATTTGATTGCAACTTCCGTTATCCTCGCTTGGCAGCTTGCCCACTTTGATACATGGACTACTTGGACGCTTTTGGTAATGTTGGCATTGTATGATTTATGTGCTGTATTAACTCCCTGTGGTCCCCTGCGAGCTTTGGTGAATTTAATGTCAGAGGAAGATTCTCCTCATATGCCAGGCTTGTTGTATGAAGCCGAACTCCCTGCAGAAATTCAGAGACCTGGAGGCCCCAAAACGTCCCAAATTACCAGAAGTCATAGTGATTTGGTTTCACCCAAATCGTTAAAAACGGAGACAAAGCAAGAAGTAGTGAACGATCCCATAGCAATAAATCGATCGTACTCCGAAGATAAAGATGGAGATGAATCCAATGAAAATTGCGGTGTATTAGATGATCCAACGGTCGAGATTCCACTAGCGATTGCGCGTGTATACAATTTGCCATTAGTAGGTGTCTTTGATTTATCGAAAGGGTCAGACTCCGGTGTTTCACCAGTTCCGCTACTCGCCGGTGATATACCACATGAGCCATCACCTGCCCAGTTGAAGTCTATTGTAACTGTTAGGATGCCTCGGCTCGGAGGAAGAATAGAGCGTGGTCGTGGCAACACTTACTTGGAAAGAGACCGATTTGGCACTCCCAAGCGCACACTCTGGTTGGATAAACAGGGTAAAGTATTTGCCGAAGAAATCGACGATGATGACGCAGCAGATGATCCAAAAAGTAAGAATTCGATCCGTTTAGGACTTGGAGATTTCATCTTTTACAGTGTCTTAGTTGGAAAAGCTGCTCAATACAGCTTTGCAACGTTTGCTGCCTGCATGTTGGTTATCTTGGCTGGCCTCGGAAGTACGCTGATTTTACTTGCCGTATACCACCATGCCTTACCCGCTCTGCCAATCAGTATCTTTCTCGGTGTCCTCTTCTATATCCTTACGAGGTTGGTGATTGAACCTTGGATAGAAGCATTGATGACCCAGCCATTTTACGTCTAGAGAAAGCAATACTGACGCGCAACACTAGTCACAAGCAATAACGATTCGAGACATTGTCGTTAATGGTTTAATCGAAAGTAAACTATAATAACTACTTATCATTATACATCTTGAACCAAGGATGTAACAGCGCCTCTTTCGCTGATATACGATCCTGTGGTTCCCATCTTAGCATACGACAAATCAAGTCTTTCCCTTCGCTGCGTCGTCCATTGCCACGCTTTATCATACAAAGTTCTCGACGAAGTTGCCTAGTAAAGACAACATCATCTCTGTTTCTACGGTAGTTGGAGTAAATAATGAACCAATGAGGTGAGATCCCTTCTAGAATCTCCACCAACACCACCCCAAAGGACCAAATATCACACATGCGACCCTCTACGGCAAACCCGTCTTGTAAAAGCTGCATTTCCGGACTTGTGAATCCTGGTGTACCGCGCATACCTTCAACTCTTATTTCGTCATTTGGCTTTTCCGAGATTGCGCACAACCCAAGATCACAAATTTTAACATCTGAACGTGTCAATAATCTAGGTTCTACATTGTTTAGTAGTAGTATGTTTTCTGGTTTCAAATCAAGGTGTGCTACACCTATGCTGTGCAAACATTCAATCCCCTCCAGAATGCCACGAGCTATCTCACGAACTATACATTCAGACATTGCAGGTCGCCATTGTCGGTAATACGTGTGAAGGTCACAAACACTAAGTTCCATGACCAAGTAAACAAATTTTGTCCCATTGATTACCTCCGAACACTCGATCACATTCTTATGAACCTCACTTGTGATTACCCTTATTTCACGACCAAGCTGTGCGATATCTTTAATTGATTGATAATGGCGCTTGTTTAATCGCTTAATGGCATGGAAAGTTCCATTTTCAGAATGCTTGGCACGAAAGACTTTGGCAAAGCCTCCTGTCGATATGCAGGTCTCCAGATTATATGGACCGATTCGATCTTGTGTTTCAACCACATCAAGCAATAAGGGCGGAATATCCTTATGAGCAGAATAAGATGGAACTTGGTTAATGAGAATATCGCATGTTTTGATGATTCTTGACTTCTTTTCATTCTCATTTTGTAGCCTAAGCTTTTCCAGACGTTCGCGAACTTTCCTGAGCTTACACACTAGAGTTTCTTTTGTATGATGTATTCTGACAAGGTCCTGATTCATCTCCTCAAAACTTTGCGTAGGAATGTTTATCTTTTGTGTCGGCAGGTTTGTTATACCCTCATTTACTTCAACGATGACATTACTCCCACTCTTACGTTCGGATTGCCTACCGCTAAGTCCTTCATCATTCTTAGAGTTCAAAAAATTATATGCGCTTAAAATATTCTTGTCATCATGCATATCTTGACCGACATGTTGTGATGACTTGCGAGGAGCATATGAAAAGTTTCTGCTCATCATATTGTTATGTCATTTTGATTTTCATTTAGCTTTTTCCGTTGGTCAACGAAATGAAAAACGTGACAGCCATTGAATCATACTCGATGATGAAGTCACAGCGTGTTGCAATGTTGTTTGTCATTTGGAAACGGGATTTGCTGAACGTAATTTCATTCTTGCACATGACAAAGAATTTTCCTTAAGGATACTAATTTGACCTTGTAATTTCAAGTGAAGGAAACTCGTGTATCAATAAACCTTAATGACAAAAGTGCTCCTTTTTAGCATAGTTTGAAAAGCCAACAGCCATGCATAAGTGCCTAAAGCCTTTTTGTCAAAAAAGAGAAATTTAGAAATAACTTCTTGCCTGAGATACTTAGTTGGAACATTCTAATCATACTAATGCATTTTTAAAAAGCTGTGAAATTAGTTAATAATGTAACATCTTTGAAGTGAATTTCTCCCTTATGTTTTCCTAAAACGTCTCTTGCAAAGTCGTTAAAAATTTTAAGAGTTTCATTACTTTGCAGAAGCATTTGATATGCATCTTTGCGAGGCGGAAAATCAGAATTAAACAAAAGAAGACAAATAATATCCAAATTTAAATATTTTAATCGCTATTGACATAAACTTGAACTTAAGGCACTTCTTTTTGTGCAATAGTCAATCAGCACAAAAAAACCTTCCAAAGAAACGAAGGATGTATGGTATATTACAAATAGCCTGGACCTTTTGGATAAAAAATTCAAAAGCGCACTCTGCCCACAATTTTAAAGGCCTTGTGGTAAAAAGGGAAGGCACACTAAAAAGCAAATGAATTACACTTAAAATAAAATTGCTTATGCGTTTCTTGAGAGCTAAAGAGAACAGGACCTTGTCTAAATTCGTCAAGGCTGCTCATCTTCAATCAGGTACTTGATCATAGATTTCAATAAATATGACAAGTAACCGAATCATTCATTTCATTTTTAACCATGTTCTGATAAAATAAAGCTACCTACGAGATATTTTCAAAGAATATCATCTTCTCTCATGTCCCTTTGGACAACAACAAAATAAGAATAAACAGTGGCTCAAGACTTTCCCCAAAAATGGAAAACAAACTCTTTGAGATATTAAAAAAGGGAGAATAAAGAAAAACTAATTGGATTAAGGCACCTAACTTATGCTTGCTCTGTCACCAGTAAATATCCAGACATATAATACCAAGCCAGCAAAGATTTTTGGCTAATTGTTACTACTATCTGGTTTGAATTTGTCATAGACGCAATCGGTCAGCAAAAGTCACCAACCCTATCACGATGGGGGAGTGCATGTAAAGGTATTTTTGCGGCTTTCAAGGCCAACTGGGATCATGCAAAAGATGTAAACAATGTTCCATTAATAGTATCTATAAATAAGCTAAAAATGAATATCCTTTTAAGTACGAAGTTGGAGATCATGTATAGGTCTTCATCCCAGGAATGCTCACGAAAGTTTATGCCCTGTAGGAACAATCTGCAATAATGTGTAGATCAAAACAACGAGAGTTCCAATTTATAAATGGATGTTTACATGGAAACTTATTTTGTAAACATATTTCCTACAGCGTAATGATTAGGGCAAACGTGCTACATTCTACAATCCCAGAACAATGAGTTAATCTAGAATAAGTTTTTCAAGCGATGCTCTTTTGTACTTATATTTTACACGTCGGTTTAGCCGGGAGGTAAAAGGTAGAATGATCTAAAGATTATCATGATGATGAAAAGTTGGTCCGCTTAGACTCCAACATTTTACGATTAGGAGAACACAAAACGTATATCATAGTTTAAGAAAGAGGACATAATTTTCAACTTTGCCTATTCAACAAAGAGCAAACTTTACAAAATTAAAGTGATAGGGGAATAGTAGAGGAATAAACCTCAAATCCCATGCAAAGTAAAACCTTGCGATGAGTTCAATTTCAAAATAATTGTATAAACGGCAGAACTCGCTTATGAAATATTTCTTCATAGATTTTATCGAAATGCAAGCCATAGGAACTGAATAGAATGCGAGCGGTAGCTATTTTCGTAGTAACCATGATTCGACAATGAAGTTGAACAAATCTCTACAATTTCGGATGCGCTGCTAACAGGACTAAAGTCTCTTATTCGTCTAGCATTCAAGTCCATGTGAATCTTTGATGTGCAGTCAAAAGGACAGGACTTTAACATTCCTGTCTAAGCGTCTTTTGAGTCAGATATCCAAAAACTGTAAATATGATTGGTTGTTTGAAGTCAACACTGTCTATGCTTGATTGTGCACCTCAAAGCTCATCGTCCCATCCACCTCTTGACAAATGACGAGAATGTCAAAATATAATTACTTTTAGAAAACCAGCAATGGCTATGTAAACGAGCGCTGTCTCAGGAGTTAATCTCGGGCTGTGAAGGAAACCGACGAATTAAATCCCAGCCAAAGACGATAGCTTGACAATGCCTAGAAGTATGATTTAGAAAAAATACTTTGTAAAAAGCATTTATAAGATTATGACTATTACTTTATCTATTGATAAAATAATTGGCAGTGAGATGAATTTGTTAGTGGTATGGGAGACGCTTTTACTATTGGTACAAATACGTAGGGAAACTAGGCACATCTATTCATGGTGAGTAATGTTTTCACTGTCCCTTTCATTCCGCTAACAAGTTTGGATAAAAAATAATATTTATTAGACATTTTAGTGATGATGAGGCATTCTTTCTAAATGGAAAGCATGTGTTATTCTTTCCAGGACCGATGTAACAACTTTGGAGGAAGTTACTCTGTCAAATAATTTGAATCAAGAAACAATCCAAATCTCTACAATAGTTGAATACACAAGAGGGTATAAGATTTAATTATAGAAATACTCTAAATAAGATCACGAATTCGTATTGTGTCTACTCATAACAGAGTATAGCTTTATATTCATACCAAAACCTAACATTTGATGATTACTACAAATTGAATGAATCAATCTTTAATGAATGAGTATTACGAAAAATAAAAGGAAAAGTATGTTCCAACTAACGTCATATAAACGATTAAATAAGGGCAAAGGAAACATTGATTGCTAAAGATGAAAAGGCTATAAAGAAACGGATGGAGAAATGAGAGAGGGAAATCTTAACCCTCATCAGATTCTACAAAGTATTGAAGGAAATATACTCTTATTCAAATTTAAATGGAAATACAGTCGTTTTGAAAAGCAAAGAAACGTAAAAATTGAAGTCTATTCAATGAACATCCATATAAGTACTTTCTTTAACCCTAATCTAAATTCATAAAGCAGAGCATGGCCATTACGTCATTCAGCATTGGCTTTGATTGAATGCCACCAGATACACAGCATAAAGTTAGTTCTTCATATTGGTAAACTTTCATGATGGCAAGGAGTGTCTCTCAACTTATCACTTGACAATTTAGAGTTCAATGGTTACTATATCTGAGAAATCTAAATGAAAGCCAGCCAAAGAATATCATGTTTTCAAAGCAGTAGAGTAACGCTCTGTTGGTACGCTGTACGTGCCCATTTAACGCCTTCTTGGAATATCCCAACGTCAATTGGACGGTTCATTCCATCCTGATCTATACCAGTTGTGCCATTGTTATTAACAATCTTCGAGATGTCAAGCGAACCAAGGGAAGTTGAAGAGAATCAGAATTCATCCTTGCAATCTCCACCAGATGGATCTGAGGCTCAGCAAGACTTTTCATTAGAGGAGCTTCTTTACAGTTCATCATCTTATCATGCCATTGCCACACCTGTTTCGATCACCATGATCTTGTCTGCGATGGTTGTAACTTATGTAAACACCGAGGAAACAATTCGTGATGGTCAAGAAGCGCTATCTGTGTATGAAACTTTTGACAATACAGCAAATGGGGAGGCAACGACAGCTCAAACACTTGGACTATCATTATTGAATGCGCTCATTATGGTGAGTGTTATTGGGGCCATGACCTTTGTGATTGTCATTCTATACAAACTCCGATGCATGAAAATTCTTGGTGGATATATGATTTTTTCTTCTTCCATGTTGCTAGGATTTTTGGGAGGCGTCATCTTTGATGTGGCTGTCAATAAGTGGAAATTGAACATCGATAAATTTTCTTTCTATTTTGCTATTTGGAACTTTGCTGCTGTCGGGACAACTTCAATTTTTTGGCAGAAAGGCATTCCCAAGTTCGTCACTCAAGGTTATCTTGTTGCTACATCAGTAATACTCGCTTGGCAGCTCAGTCATTTCGATGATTGGACGTCTTGGACTTTACTGGTTATGCTAGCCCTTTATGACTTGTGTGCCGTTCTAACTCCATGCGGCCCACTCCGAGCTTTGGTTAATCTCATGCAACGAGATGATGCACCGGAAATGCCTGGGCTATTGTATGAAGCTGAGTTACCACAAGAAGCTCGTAGACCAGCTCGCAATGGACGTTCTGGAGGAAACTCGGCTACAACATCTAATGGTGTGAATCCTTCGCCATGTTCCACTGAGGATCCCGTGGTTCTCATTGAAGATGATACCCAAAATACTCAGCCAGATATTCTTGAACCGCTTCCCACTGGCACCCTCCCTCTTGCCATAGCAACGCTCTATCGCCTAGAACTCGTTAACCCTTTGGAACCAACACGACGAAACTCCTTCACTCCCTTACTAGAAGCAACAGATACTGCTGTAAATGGCTTCGTCAGTGCTTCTGATAACAGACAATATTCTCTTGAACAGCTAATTTCAGACGTGGAGGTTTATTTCCCTCGTGGAGGAGGAAGAATTGAACACTTCATAAATCCCAGTGGTGAATCCAGATACAGAGTGAAAGATCGACATGGCGAAGTGAAGCGAATTCTTTTCGTAAATCAAGAAAACGGCCGAGTGATGGAGGAGAGACAACGCGAACATCAAGACGCTGAGCCTGAAAGCAACACTATCAAACTAGGGCTTGGAGATTTTATCTTTTACAGTCTACTGGTTTCCAAAGCAGTTCAATATAGCTTCACAACATTTGTATCATGTATGCTGGTGGTTTTGGCAGGATTGGGTGGGACTCTCGTACTTTTGGCTGTGTATCGCCACGCCTTGCCTGCTTTGCCGATCTCGATATTCCTTGGTGTCATGTTTTATGTCTTCACAAGGTTGTTGATTGAGCCCTGGATACATGAGATTTTTCAAAGTCCATATTACGTTTAAATCAAGTAGAGTAATCATCCCTAGGAGTGGATGTATAATCAATCATTTCTACCTAGCATTCAAATGAGTAATTCCTTAAACGTCACTTAATTCAAAAGTTATCCTCCCATCCATCAGAAATAATAGGCTCCTCTTTATCTACATCTATAGCCTCTTGCGCTGCCAAGGATTCGCCGACAGCTTCAAATGGAGTCTTTGGAACTTCCTCAACAATATTATCTTGGCTATTCGAAGTTTGCTCATTACTTTCCTCGCTGGTTACACCATCAGCGTTGTTTTCGATACTCTCGTCGCCGATATGCTCTTTCTCAACTTCCTCAACAACAGCTTCTTCTTTTACCTCTTCCAACTCTTTCTTAAGGTAATGTTTCGCAGCCGCATAGTCACCCAACGCGACTTCTAAAGCGCCTTTAATGTAAGGTTCTATAGTCTTGTCAAAAATTACCAACATGCTTGAGGCAACCTCACGTAATTGCGTCGCCTCGCCTCGTAATCCAGGGGCATTCACTGCCCTCTGATTTGTCTCCAAGAGAGCTTTGACAGTGCTTAACGATCGAATCAACTCTTTCCGAAGTGCACTGAAGATTCCAGGTAAAAGGCAACGGCGCAGTTCATTCAGTCCAGTCAAATACATGTTGACCAATCTTGCCAATGGGGGGAAGGACAAAAGTTGTCGAGGTGGTTGCTCGAGAGAAGGAGCGGCAACTGTGCTGGTAATATTGGATGATGTCAACGGTGTTGCAACTCCTGCATCACGGCACACTTTCAAGGTTTCCTGAAGTGTTGAAACACCCTCTTTCCAGTGTGCCAAGACAATTGAAGCCATTTTTGGTTCAAAGATTTCTGCCAGCATGGCTGTGAAGTCTCCACCCAACCGACCCATAGACGCAGCAAAGAAAATACATGCTTCCAAGGCATCCCGCAAGGAAGCAGAATCTTCCATGCGACTCAAGGCTGTTGAAAGGAGAGATAAGAAAGAGTGCAATCTTCGTGTCACCCACATGGAGAGCAACGAAGCCGCTGACGACGAATCTTTCTTACCACCAGAAGCTCTGAAGATTGCATTGTATTGAGTGGCAATTTCAAAGACTCTGTATAGTGAAATAAGAGAGTAAGATGATGATTGAGTCAATTATAAGTTGGCGATAAAGACGTACCTAGTTCTGTAACGTTCGATGGCATCTAAAAGTTGCTCAGAAACTGCAATGCTTGACGCAGTACGGGATGTCGAATCAAGCCACGCATCACGAGCTTCTAGAAAATCAACTTGTAGCTTTAACTCAGCCGCATCGTGAAGATCGTCGCCTTGCTGACCCTCAAGGTCGATGCCATTCAATCTCCGAAGAGCAGTAACAGCCTCTAGACATTGAGGCATAGTAACGCTTTGCTTTAATCGATAGAGGAGATGACGACGAAGATCTGACTGACGAGAACGAATTTGGCTGATAACACGTAGCACGACTGTGTTTTTTTCTGTATGACGTCGCTCCAGCGTATTTGCAAAGGATGCAATACTTAAAGCTTCCTCGTAAAGATTCGAGCGCACACAGGCATCCATTAAAGACGGGAGCTCCAAAAGTTCAAGTAGAGAAGAATGTTGTAGAAGTGTACGGCGGCGAACTCGATGCTTTTCCGAGAGATCTGCAAGAGAATTTCCCTCGTCTAATGCTTGCTGGACGTTAGCAACCTCGGGCTCGATTTCCTTTATCTTATCTTGCAGTTCCTTCAACGACGATGCCAATGCCGCTCCACGCCGTTCGACCGCTACAAAGGTCGTAGCATGTGCGGCACATAGGGATCGCAATTGCTCTTCAGCAGCTTCAAGAGCTGCTTTCGCAACGAGCCGCTCGTCAAGATCTGTAGGACTCGGCGAAAGAAGCAAGTCTGCCATGACTTCAGTTCCCGAAATGTAAACACTGTCGTGTAAGGAATGTAGAATTTCAAGACTTTTGAGATACAGACAAATCCTAAATTTCTACGCCTTGGCAGTACGACAGTCCTCAGAGTGGTGCACTCTTGCACCCAAAATGAATTGAGGATGTAAAAGTAAATACAGTATTCCTTTTTATTGCAATAAAATTTGTTTCAATTTATCAAGAGAAACTTAATGACGTGTTTCCACTTGGTTCCTTTAGTCAACGTTTCATATAATTGAATGATGGTATCTATTATCGAGACACCTTCAGTCTAGTCTATTTAGGATATGTACTATTCAATAAATGCAAATGCTAATTAATGTATCAATAATATGCGTGCAATCAAGCAAGCATGAATCTATAAGTGAAGGAGAAGATAATATATGTCTGGAAAAATCAATCATGCACTCAAACAAATGTCTGCAAAAAGTGCTTCTGAATAAACAAAAAGGCCTTTTTACCATCTGCCTGAATTGGTAATTTAGATGTGTCATCAATATAAATATTCGACAATACTGACACATGTCGAAGCTTGTCGTACAGTAAGAGATTCTAATCATTTTCTATTTATCAAAGCATATAGCTTACATAAACATCTTCTCGATGAACAAATGATGCATTACATCTTTAATGCGACAATACCCTTGTCTTCATACTTCTTTAATGACAACAAGATGGATACTCAATATTCTTGATACTGAAATTCACACTAGCCTATCAATGAAAAAGAGAATATGCATTTTAAAAGTGCTTTAAAGGGCCCGACCAATAATCAGCCTATAAACAAATGTATCGACTATGAGATCTATTTATGTTGAGACATCAAGGCCATACCTAACCATTATTTCAAGTTAGTATAGAGAATAATGACATTCAAGGTTGTTACATTCATTTTCTTTCAAGTAATTTTCTAATCTCTTGCATTGCATCTTCGAGCCTGCTCTAGGCTGCTCCAAGAGTTTATACAAATTGCAAATTATGATCCAAAAAGTTACGTTTATCATAGATCTCTTATGAAAGGGAGAATTAAAGGATGAAACAGCTTTCAAGGTTTAAATACATGCGAGTTGAGACAGCAAAGTGTTTATAAAGTAAAAGATAGATGATTAATATACATATTTGTAGGATATCCACAGAATCATAAAGACAAAGTACACAGATAATATCATTTGAGAGTGTAGTTTTAAAAAAGAGGTGTAATTTGCCTGAATAAGCAGAATTGAAATTGGATTAAAGTGAAAAATGATATTGAAACTATTCACAGGGAAAGATCTTGACAACGGTGAAAAGAATAAAGAAGATGCAGGTGAAAAAGTGAAGCGTACGTTCATGTCACCTCCCAATATATCCGTTGCAAAGATTGTTATTGTCTAGTGCAATCCGCCTTTGTTCTCCAAGGAAAATTGCCATCTTCAGATCATTACACATATTTTCTTAGGAGTATAGAAGTAGCTTTTACAACCGGACAATCGGACGACGTTGGAGGTGGTCATTACATTTGATGGATCAATGCATTGCGTTACTGATGTTTCAATGGATGTTTGTCACCATACCTTAAATACATGGATTGTGACATCATAAAGTGAATTCTCTATGGTTCATTATTCTAAGGACATTTCTTTTGTACATTATTGAAGAAAAATGCATGAGCAACACCTCCCACCAGTAATGCTAGGTCGTGCATTACTACAACAAAACTAAACTTCTTAAATGTACACCCACTGTGGGGATCGAACCCATGATAATTGTGCTCGACCTGGTCGCCAAAAATCCTACTGTGCACTCTCGTTATTGCCTTTCAAAATTCAAACTGATGACCCCTTCTACTAATTTTCAAGATGAATATGAATAGAGTTCTGTCAATACAATCACATGTTGTTTCAGGATGTAAGTTACTGTGTTGTCTTCACTGATTTCATATCAAACTCACCTTTAATACCCTCTCACACGGAAATAAGATGTTGGAAATAAGGCAGCTGTCTTCCCATTACAACTTCTTGGCTTTGATGTTGACATCATTAACTCGGTCCATTTTTCCAACCATACTGGATATCCAGGTGGCTGGACAGGAGATATCCTAAATGGTGATCAATTGAGAGCGATTCTATTAGGCTTAGAAAAGAATCGATTACTTGAAAATGTGGCTCATTTGTTAACTGGATACATCGGTTCTGAATCCTTTTTGAATGCCATATTGGAAGTGCTAATCCTCCTTCGTAAATACGGTAAAGTTCGCTTTGTTTGTGATCCTGTACTTGGTGACGAAGGTAATTTTTATGTCACACCCGAACTTGTTCATGTATATCGGGATAAAGTCATTCCACTAGCAGACGTTGTAACTCCAAATCAATTCGAATTGGAACAATTGACTGGAATTGTAGTCCTTACCTTGGAAGATGCAAAAAAAGCCTGCACAATCCTTCTTGATATGGGACCTTCATTAGTTTTCATCACGAGTCTTGATTTTAAAAGTAATGTTGATAGTGGTAATCCTATTATTACAATTTTGTCGGCGCAACGACAAAAATCTGGCCAAGACGAGTATTGGAGGATAGACTCTCCATTATTCAATGGAAGTTTTACTGGAACTGGAGATTTAGCAGCAGCACTTCTGCTTGGGCATACAGCAAATTCTCCAGATGATTTGAAAGGATGTATGGAAAAAGTTGCGAGTACCATGCACTTGGTGATCAAAAGAACACATGCTGCATCTGCTGCTTGTGACTCGATTTCATCGAGGGAGCTAAAGCTGATTGCGAGTAAAAAGGATATCGAAGATCCTCCAATATTATTCCAAGCCTACGAAGTGTAGCGAAGCTTACTTTGACATAAATTCGTAATTGCTTCTTAACATCATTAGCCTTGGATTTTATGTATCTTGCGTGCAAGAGATTCTCATTTGCACTAACGTTACATTCTTGATGTCGAGATTAGCGTAATAATTCAATTTCATTGAGAGCCTACAAATATTGATTGCCAATAAAAAGGATATGAAAAATCTTCCAATAATATTTCAATTCCAAAAAGTATGGCAACTCGTGCTTTGGCTCAATTCGTAACTGATGTTAAATATCGTTAATCTGGAAACTTACATATCTTTCGTACAACAAATTACTATTCCTAAATGTCAGAAACTTGAGCCTATGGCATCATCAGTGGCAGCGGCGCGACATCAGGCAAATTGTAGGCGGTGCATTTTGTCAGTTGAACTGATGTTTGCAACTTTTTGCTCTCTGGTATGATCTTTGGGATGCTTTCGAAGTATATGGTGGAATTATCTTCTTCGTAGTGCTTCAAAAGAAGTAGCATGTGGCTCTTGAAGTCATCAATATCTTTAAGTAAAGGTGCAAAAGGTGAATTCTTGGGAATATCTGGCATGGATCCCCCGCTTTTAGGCTTCATATCGAGGCTTTTCTTTGCCTCTTGCAACATAGCTATGGCACAGCCTTTTTCCATTGACTCCCACAATCCTCGAGAGTGGAAATAATGGGTTAAAGCTCTTTGGAGACCAATTTGGATGTTAATGAAACTAAATAAATCCTTATCCAAACGCCCAAGCAACTTAGCGGGATTCTTTCGTATAATTATCAGAAAGGACTCAAGACGTTCTGATACGCCGAGGCATAATTTGGCAATCAGGGAGTAATTCGGGATTCCAGGCTTTTTCAAGACGGTAGCAATGGCCATTTGCTGGCCGTTAGCTAAGAATAATTCCTTGAAGGCTTCACATGAAATGACTGTTGCCTCGATTGGTAATTTTTCAATTTGAAGGTTAGTTCCTTTTGCAATCCATTTCGGCAAATGATCCTTGGCAAGGAAGTCAAAGATCCCAGAGGCAAAAGCATATTCTCGTGAAGCCGCTGCAAAATCACCTGCCAAACTGCACGCGGTTGCATTCAAGGTTTTTCCCAGAGCCTGGCAGGCACAAGTCATTACCAAATCAAACATTAGGGCTTCAGATGTAAAAGGAGATGGTGCACTTTCAATTCCAGATTTCCATTCAAAAATTAGGCGCTCGTCCAATCTTGCCATTTCAGGTTGAACCTGGCATGTTAAAAGCATCTGGCTGATTAGAGGAAGATATCTCGATGCTTCGTTAAAAACTCTTTCTCCTGAAATGGATATGGCTTCAAGTGCATCTTTTAATTGCTGTCGGAACAGATCTCCCTTCAGCAATTCTCCATGCGTAAAGGGGTGTCGACCTGATGTCTTGAAAGAGCGTGCGAAAGAAACTGTTTTTGTCATGTTTGGTGCACGAAAGCGATAAACTGCAGATGCTAGGCGTATTGCAGACTCAGGGTGGCTATACTTGTCATCGATGGGGTTCATTTGCATGGAATTTAATTCTCTACTATTCGAATGTTTGCGATGAAATAATTTGGAAATGATTTTTCATGTTATGATCTTGTTATCGCCAAACATGGCATGTATAAACAGCACAGCGCCTAATAAATGCATAAATTTGGGAGGACTTTCGCTTGAAATATCCCGTGATGTACATGTGTAAATGTAAACGCAAAATTTTGTCAATCGAAAAAATGACTCAGAGCCTCTTTGCTTTAGCATATTGTCAATTTCATAGATGTTTCTAGAGGGATTTGGTTGCATTTCCCTTTACTTGACCATTTGTATCTCGATAAAAACCTTTTATTCCAGTAGGAACATGCCCCAAAAAATAAAGTGTGTCCATGCCTCTAAGGTCTTACGTCAAAACAGATTTTAATTTTAAGGAGGCGTTTGACCATAAGGCCTCAATTAAGAAAACAATTTTCACGCCGTTGTGAACGGATTTATATTACGACTATAGATTTCATGATACTAGCTAAATTCTGACTAGAGCTCTCCTTCGGCCTTCAGATGAGTATCAACTTCAAATCTTTAACTCGTAGTGAATGGTTAGAAAAATGCTAACTTTAAGTTGGAGGTACAACTTCCTTTTCCTTGCATGCAAAGTGCTTTGAATCATACACATTTCCCTTTTACTTGGTAGATAAAACTTAGAATTTTGCATGAAGATACTATTTTCTGCCCGTGCATGAATTTGAAAAGCCTGGTACCTAAATGGAATATCCTCATATGCATTTTCTTCTCTGTTGAAAAATCATAATTTGATCAACGGAACCAACACAATTTCACATTAGGGAATTGGCCTTCTTCATCAAAACTTCCAGAGTACTTCTATTGAGTATCCTGTCACACTTTGGCGCTAGATAGCTAGCGAGTTCTGCCCCTAAGGGAGACATTTTTTTTAAAAACCAAACTTTTCTTCATGCATTATTTTTTTCTGTCGGAAGTCATGATGACATACGCCCAAACAGCATTTTTCAGAAGTTTCACTGACAACTAACATATTTCTGTGGGAGAAAATTTCCAATTCCTTGTTTTTATTGGGATATGATAAATACCCCTTCTTGTCTCATCTGAATTTTTGCGTTTGCATGATGTTGCTCATTTATTTGAAGTGGCCCAAATAAATGCCTGGTCGGGACGCAGTTATAGTTCCTTACTGAGTTAAAATGAGATTGATTTGATATTCATCTTTTTCATCTTGTTGATTAATTCTGCTACTATGACGTGGGGATTCAATTTTTTTCAAGGATTTCTTTGCAATCAGCCACACGCCTTAGGGGTGCTCAGGTTAGTTTTCACGCATGAGCTTAGCTGCAATGCTCTGTGTTAGGATTTGTATGGTGTCTAAAATTCGGTAAGGATTATTAATTCTATGGTTTGTTTTTGAAGTATTGCATTTTATTTTTGGTAGCTCCTGGTCTCACAGATTTCCATAGGGTGTCCTTAAATCAAAGTGGTAGCCTATTTCATTTTTAAATGGACTTTTTGTTTCAATCTTCATAATTGTTTCTGTTTGTGAGGGATGTATTGCAGATTAGGTGTTGTTACTTTTTACCCTATATTGCTTCTTAAAACGATAGCTCAAACGTTACTTGTTCTTGTGGCTGACTTTTTTGCTGCCCTTTAATGATGATCAAGAGAGGTGCTACTTGAGCCTCAAGAGTTTGAGATTGTCTTCTGAGAAAGCCTCTTCCAATGACTTTTTATTGTGGGATATCTGAGAATGTTCATGAAATGCGCGGTTAGTTTTTAAATTGGCTACAGGCTGCTCTTTGAGAGCTTCTTTGAGTTTGTTCACCATCTTGATGTTGACTTCATTGCCTACAATGATGGTTTGCATCAAATGGACATGGGACAAATGATCTTCGCGATTCGAGTTTCCTGATAGATGATCTTGACTTTGACTTCTGGATTGATCATTTGGCGTTTAGGGGTGCATCTTCATGGAGGTGTAGTGTCAGACTGATTGTCGGCATACTTGGACGTGGTACCAGGCACCTTAAACTTGGTTCGTAAACGGTCGACGGACGGAATTAAACAAAAGAATTCCAAGCTAGAACCTAAATTGAAGCTTAGAAGCATATTTACATCGCTCACAAAGTACTACTATTGAAATTAAACTCGAGGTATGGCAATTCCTTCTACAACCCTTAAGGTAGTGTCAGAGTTTAAATTGGCTTTCACAACATAGATTTACGTTGATCCTAAAATAGTTTTAAAAGAGTGAACCTATTGTTCTGTTTGCTTCGTTTGCTCTATTCGTGATTCCGAATCTTTTTCGTGATTGTGGGTCTTATTCCTGAATAATGTTGGTACTCCATGTATGAATGTAATTGTAAATGTCATCTTTAATGAATCTTATTTGTGATTGATTGATCATACTTATCCAACACGCTCCTTCTGACCAAGCAGCTTTGCATTGTTCATGATAAAATCAGTGATATAGAAACATTTAATGTTAAAATGTCGTGTACGCCTTCCTGAACTTTCTTTACCATATGTTTCATGTTTCATAGAACTTAGGTGGTCTCTGTATGTAATATTTGAAGTAATTGTAATACCTTGAGCTTCAATGAACAATATTGTCCATAACATTTTTGACACTACATTATCCACACTCATTAACTAAGCTTCAGTAGAGCTACGTGTGTTAATCTTTTGTTTGTAGAGACTGAACAAATTGTACCCATCCATAACTTCTCACTTCATTGTGTCCTGGTGTTACCACTTAACTTTTCTGGGAAATTTTCAATCATAGACTTAACGTAGGGTGTCATATCTTTCTTGAGCATTCCAGGAGAGGAAAAATCAAGAATCATTGCAAGACAATCATGTCTTTTCCCACGGACAGCTTTTACTTTCCCTATTTTATCTCATGCATATGTTTCTTCCAGCCATTTCAGGAATTTGTCATTAACTTGACAGTCAATATGACTTGATTTCAAGTCATCAAAATGCCAACACACTGTTTTCTGTGCACCATTTACAATTATGTTAAGCTACAAAAGGGTAGTGCTTGGATTGATTTCATCAATGTCAATCTCTCTTTCTTCTTTTTCGTTATGTTCAGCTGCTGTATCAGAAGTACTGTCTTCATCATTTTTCATGGTTGTTGCTTTCATCAATTTGAAATTTTGCATTTGGATCCATTTCATCATTGATAAGTATGTTATTGATGTCCTCCTTTATGAATGTTCTTCTGATTCATCCGCTTCTCCTTCGCCAGTACTGTTTTCATTGTTATTATGGTACACCACTCCTTCAATCCAATCACTATCTTATAGTGCATGGTTGATTTGGTTGCAATGTGTAATGCAAAAGGCACGCCATCCAAGTTAGCGATGCCTTCAATATGTTGAATTATTGCTGGAGGGAGGGGAACAGATGTTACTTGGCGTCTGGTTATGATTCTGTTGGCTTGTATGTGTCATAATTCATGCCCTCCGTGTTCATTATTGTTGTGACGCAAATAAATACAATCCAGTGTTCTTGGAGCAGTGTTGTTACATGGATTAGGTTCATCTTGTTTTTGAACATATGTATCAAAAGCATATTGACAATGTTTCAAATAGTCAAGATTGCGCTGATGTAAAACCATGCGTGGACTATAGTAAGGAGATACATCATGCTTTGAGGGGGAAAAGTTTAACTTTTTGGCAGATTCAGTGACAAGGACTTTTACCATGACTTTTGGTAAACGGTTATATCGTAGTCGATGATATGTAGCTCTTACACATTCTTTAATGACACGGTTGTTTCGCTCAGCTTCTGGCACATATTCTTGTGCATTGGCATAGTTCATTTTGATATAAAAAGAAGTAGCCATTGGATCCATTAAAGTTCTAAACTCATTATCACATCAAATATTGGTCATTCGGAGACCCGAAGGTTATAAAATTGAACTACTTCACTCAAATATTTGGCATACACTTCTTGTGTTTGGCTTTTAATCCAAGGTGCAGTTTGATATTGTTTTTTTAGATGTGGTTGTAGGAAATGGTATGCCATTAACTTTCATATCATCAATGCAAAGTGTAACAGCATATTGTTCTTTGGGGATTTCAATGTAGTCTTCAATTGCCGGAGTTGGATTTTGTCTAGTGGTTTTCCCTATCTTTACAGCCATTTCAATATCTTTGGTTGTAACAGGATTGTTCTTAATAGCATTCATACTAATAATTGCTCTCATGTCTGAAACAGATGGGTGCCATTGATAGGGAAAAAATTCGCGGCACGTTTAGCTGTTCAAATTGACTTGGGGGTATAAAAAGCTTTATTTTCTGCAACGGTAGTGATGAATTGAGCTTGGGTTTTGTTATCAGGTTCTTGTCTTTTTTGATGAGGTGGTTTAGGGATGTAAAGCCCATTTGGATTGCAGCAGAATTTAACAAGTTTATGAGGTAAATGCATAATACATACATCTTCCTTTTTAGCATCGTGTGTAACTGTATGACAATCAAACATGTGAGCCTTGCTAAAAATGTTTGTTACTGCATCTGCACTAAACCAGGCAAATCTGTCTTTTTATTTGTTGCTAGAACTCCGGCATTTGTTGTCAAGGAAAGAGTCTCATCTATATTACGCATATTGTGCACCGTATCTGAATTACAAAGTATTGTTGCACTAGACTGGTTGCCCAAAAGGATCCATTTGCGCATAGCTCCTGCTTGACAAAATGGAATATGCGCTCCTGTGCATCCTGTACTCATTGTAGCGTTCTCACTTATCTTTGGTGCAATTTCGGTAGCTGTGATGATTGTAAGTGACTCTGTTCTGCTTTATGTATGACCCATGCACTTTGAAGGCGCTAATTTGTCACAACAGTAGCATTTCCCCTCAAGTTGAGCAAATGAGAGTGTAATTTCCTGCTCTTCCTTAGGCAAAGGTTTTCTCTGCTCATCGTGATTTTTGTCTCCATCCTTATGTCTTTTTTTATGGGATGAAAACAATGATTACTTAAGACACAGCATCAGGGATTGTCCTTGGATATTGGTCATTGTGAAGTGATTGCTGTGCGTGAAGACGTGTTAGGATTGTACCATATTTTGACTTGTCAGCATTGTTAAGTAAAGGAATGCAGTAAATGTTTGATAAGCTTCATTTCTATTTTTTCCCTGACTCTTACTGCCTGTTTCATTGTAGCCCTGCATTGCTTTCACTACCTTAGTTATAATCATTGGTCCGCCCATGTGGGACTCAAACATATCCTTAGCAACTTGAAATCTTTTGATATAGTCTTGGAGACTCTCATATTCTTTCTGCTTTGTCCCTAATAGTGTTATATGTGCATCAAGTATGATTGACATATCATATCAATGTTCCTGGTAGTTAAGGGCATGCTCCTTGAGTGCTTTTAAGAGCTCAATAGGATTATTTTCCACTTTGATTCAAAGTTTGTTCTTGACTCAATTTTACTCTTCATTGCCTTTGTGCACCTTTCTCATAGCAAATGCATATGCCTTTGTTTTGATATTTTCATACGCTAGAATTTTCTTTCGGTAAGCATCATAATCTGCTTGAAATTCCATCTCATGTTATTTGTTCACTGTTGAAGTCTAAATTGGATCACCACTGTCATCACTTTGCTGTAGTGTTGGTTTGCACAAACTTTTTTCCACATCTTGGAGTTCCTTGAGTGATTGATCAATGTAGTCAATGTTTTTTAATATAATTATTAATATACTCTATAGTCATTTCATAATCTGAGGCCTTCTTTGCTGATCCAAGATAGTAGTTATAATGATTTAACCTTTCCTAATGCCTTGTTGGTTTGCCCAATTAGATGACTTTCCATGTGATTTTCCTAATCCCTTGATCACCTTTTTGGATGCTTGACCTCCTCTTAGAACTATCAATTTTTTCCAGTATTCAATTGGATTGAACCTTAATCCCTTCTTCCCCAGTGTTTTATTTTGAAAATTGCTAGATTTGGTTCATCTCACCAGACTCTTGTAACATTTTGTTGAAATTAAACTCAAGGTATCGCAATTCTTTCTACAAACCTTAAGGCAGTGTCAGAGTTAAAATAGGCTTTCAGAAGATAGATTTTCTTTTACGTTGATCCTAAAATAATTTTAAAAGAGTAAACCTATTGTTCTGCTTGCTTCTTTTGCTCTATTTGTGATTCCAAATCTTGTTCGTGATTGTGGGTCTTGTACGTTATTTAATTTTAGTAATCCATGTATGAATGTAATTGTAAATGTAATCTTAAATGTATTTGTATTTGTGATTGATTGATCTTAGTTATCCAACAACGACCAATGAAGCCACATTCGTTTTTGCCTCTCCCTTATCTTATCATAGGAAACTTCCTTTCTTGCCACCTCCCAATATATCCGTTGCAAAGATTGTTATTGTCTAGTGCAATCCACCTTTGTTCTCCAAGGAAAATTGTCATCTTCAGATCATTACACATATTTTCTTAGGAGTATAGAAGTAGCTTTTACAACCGGACAATCGGACGACGTTGGAGGTGGTCATTACATTTGATGGATCAATGCATTGCGTTACTGATGTTTCAATGGATGTTTGTTACCATACCTTAAATACATGGATTGTGACATCATAAAGTGAGTTCTCTATGGTTCATCATTATTCTTAGGACATTTTTCGATTGTACATTATTGAAGAAAAGTGCATGAGCAACACCTCCCACCAGTAATGCTAGGTCGTGTATTCCTACAACAAAACTAAACTTCTTAAATGTAACACCCCTGTGGGGATCGAACCCGTGATCATAAAATGAAGCATCGTGCTCGACCTGGTCGCCAAAAATCCTACTGTGCACTCTTACTGCCTTTCAAAATTCAAACTGATGACCCCTTCTACTAATTTTCAAGATGAATATGAATAGAGTGTCAGGAATCAGTTAGAAGTTTCGACAAAACATCAGCATTAGGGATTTAGGATATGAATAATGTGAGAGAAGAAGAGAAAATCTACGAAATTCGAAGACAGACAAGATAATCTAACTTTTATTAGTTCACAATCTGATTAGTGTGTTAAAATAAAAGAATAGTCAAAATAGTGTGGAGATTTCTAGCATACTTCAAA